>JAKOOJ010000112.1:78201-141244 GCA_022577455.1 Arizona elegans
AGGAGAAGAAGAAGAGGAGGAGGAGAAGAGGAGGAGGAGGAGAGAGGAAGGGAGAAGAGAAGGAGAAGAAGAGGAGGAGGAGAAGAGGAGGAGGAGGAGAAGGAGGAGAAGAAGGGAGGAGGAGGAGAAAAGAAGGAGAAGAAGAGGAGGAGGAGGAAAAATAAGAGGAGGAGGGGCTGGGGGCTCCTTGGTGTTCTTAGCTTTGTTGTTTTCTTACAGGCATTTCATGACCCAACTCCAGAGCTGAGTTTCAGCAGGTTCTGACCAGTTCTGAAGAACCGGGTAGCGGAAATTTTGAGTAGTTCGGAGAACCGGTCGTAAAAATTGCCCCACCGCCATCTCTTCTCTGCCTCCCGAGTCCCAGCTGATCAGGAGGAAATGGAGATTTTACAGTATCCTTCCCCTGCCACGCCCACAGAACCGGGAGTAAAAAAAAATTGGAACCCACCACTGCCCAACTAGGTAACATCATCAGGGCTAGAAGCAAGAGGAATGTGTGGAGAGGAGGAGGAGGACAACTGTGGAGTCCTTGGTGCTTCTCTGATCTTGGTGACTTACGAAATCTAACCTTCCTCTCCAACAGATTGTGTCAATCTTATAATCCCCCTCTGCCCTAAATGTTATGCAAATCCCTCTACTACCCCCTCCTCATTTATTTATTTATTTGTTTATTTGTTTTGATTTGATTTTGATTTATATGCCGCCCTTCTCCGGAGACTCAGAGTGGCTTAAAATGCGTTAAGCAATAGCCTTCATACTTTTGTATATATTTTATACAAAGTCAGCTTATTGCCCCCACAATCTGGGTCCTCAATTTACCTACCTTAGAAAGGATGGAAGGCTGAGTCAACCTCCAGCCTTGGAGAGATTCGAACTTACAGTAATTGCAGGCAGCTGGTCTTAATAACAGGGTGCTTAGACCACTGTACTATCAAGGCTTACAGTGCGCTAAGCAATAGCCTTCATTCTTTTGTATATTTATACAAAGTCAGCTTATTGCCCCCACAATCTGGGTCCTCATTTCACCTACCTTAGAAAGGATGGAAGGCTGAGTCAACCTGGAGCCTTGGAGAGATTCGAACCAGCAATAATTGCAGGCAGCTGTGTTAATAACAGGGTGCTTAGACTACTGTACTATCAAGGCTCCTCCTAATTTGTATACCGCCCTTCTCCAACAGGACTCCAGGTCGGTGAACAGCCATGGTAAAACATAACGTATAACATTTAAAAGCAATTTAAATAAAACATTAAATAATTTTGGCTATCCATTTAAAACAACCCGGATTAAAACCAATTACAAATTAAAACCGAAGGGATGGAATCAAGCCAGCCCACATTAATCCACATCGTTGTTTTTTTTAAAAAAATCTTCCGACTCATAAATCATCCTGTCATTTCCCCCCACCCCCCCCACCTTTCATCTAAAAGTCCATGTAAGGTTTCCAATCTTTTTGAAAGTTCTTGTGCTTGTATGTGATTGTGTGTTTTGTTTTTTTTTCTCCTCCTCTGACCAAATAGCTCAGTTTTGCAATCTCAGCAAGACGCTCACACTATCCCCATCCCTTCCTCCAGCGTGGGAATTTCATTATTCTTATTTTGTCGAGTCTCCTTACGCAGGTTGGCTGCAATCACCCGAATATATAAAATCTGCCCACCACAAATCTTTTCTAATTCATTATCCAGCAGTCCAATTTTAAAAGTTTCTGCTTTCTCCACAATATTTATCTTGAAAACCCTTTTGCCGTTCACCGTAGACATTTGAATCTATAATTCACTCTGCTGGATGAAATGTCACCTTGTGTTTTTCAACTTTCTGACAGGGGGTTTGAAATACCTTCCTACGTTTGGAGTAATTTCCCCGCTGATGTACAGGTAGCCTCCAACTTACAAACGTTAACTTAGTGACGGTTTGAAGTTACAACGGCACGGAAAAGGTGACTTAGGACCGTTTTCCACACTTACGACCGTTGCAGCATCCTCCCTTCCCTGTGGTCCACGTGACCAAAGCTCAGGTGTTTGTGAAACCGATTCATATTTATGACGGCCGCCATGTCCTGAGGGTCCTCGGATCCCCTTTTGCGACCTTCCTGACAAGCAAAGTCATGGGGAAGACGGATTCGCTTAACAACCGAGGTGACTAGCTTAACAAACTGAGGTGGTTTCATTTAACAACTTAACAAGTCTGGCAAGCTAGGTCTTAAAATGGGGCACTCCGTCGGGGAGGAGGAGGAAGAGGAAGAGGAGGAGGAGGAGGAGGAAGAAGAGGAAGAGGGGGAGAAGGAAGAGGAAGAAGAGGAAGAAGAAGAGGAGGAGGAGGAGGAAGAGGAGGAGGAGGAGGAAAAAGAAGAAGAGGAGGAGGAGGAGAAGAAGAGGAAGAGGAGGAGAAGGAAGAGGAAGAGGAAGAGGAGGAGGAGGAAAGAGAAGAGGAGGAGGAGGAAGAAGAAGAGGAAGAGGAGGAGGAGGAGGAGGAAGAAGAAGAGGAGGAGGAGGAGGAGGAGAAAGAGGAGGAGGAGAACTGTGTAGTTCTTGGTGCTCTCTGAGCTAGGTGGTTTTCTTGAAGACGTTTCATGACCCAACTAGGGAACATCATCCATGCCAGAAGGGAGAGGGGTTTGCAGAGAGGAGGAGGAGGATTGTGGGGTCCTTGGTGCTCTCCGAGCGTGGAAATGTTGCAGATGGAACTCTTGCAGCTCTTACAAAGGTTTGATTGTTGAAAGAGAGCCAGAGAATTAGAATAGAGCTGGAAGGGACCTTTGAGGTCTTCTAGTCGAGCCCCCTGCTCAAACAGGAGACCCTAGACCATTTCAGACAGGTGGCTGCCCAGTCTCTTCTTAAAATCCTCCAGTGATGGAGCACCCACAACTTCTGGAGGCAAGCA
Organism: Arizona elegans; assembly: GCA_022577455.1. Taxonomy (NCBI): domain Eukaryota; kingdom Metazoa; phylum Chordata; class Lepidosauria; order Squamata; family Colubridae; genus Arizona; species Arizona elegans. Next base: position 81,080 of record JAKOOJ010000112.1, read on the forward strand.
GTTCCACTGGTTAATTGTTGTCATCGTTAGGAAATTCCTCCTGAGTTCCAGGTTGCTTCTCTCCTTGATTGGTTTCCATCCGTTGCTTCTTCTCCTGCCTTCTGGGGCTTTGGAAAATAAATTGACCCCCAACTCTTCTTTGTGGCAGCCCCTCAAATATTGGAACATGGCTATCATGTCACCCCAGTCCTTCTTTTCCCTAGACTGGCCGAACTCAAATCCTGAAACCGTTCTTGATATGTTTTTAGCCTCCAGGCCTTTAACCATCTTAGTTGCTCTTCTTTGCATTTTTTTCCAAAGACTTAACATTTTTTGTAATGTGGGGACCTAAACTGGATGCAAGCATTCTGCAAAGCTGAGTTAAATTGGCCTTTTTAAAAATTGCTAATGAGAGAGAGGGAGGGAGAGAGTGGGGGGGGAAATAGATAGAGGGTAGATAGATAGATAGCAATAGATAGATAGATAGATAGATAGATAGATAGATAGATAGATAGATAGATAGATAAATAGATATAGAGAGAGTTTAATAGATAGAGATACGATAGAGATAGCGATAGATAGATAGATAGATAGATAGATAGAGATAGAGATAATTAGATAGATAATTAGATAGATAGAGATTAGATTGATATAGCGATAGATAGATATAGATATAGATAGATAGATAGCGATAGAGATAGATAAAGTTATAGACAGACAGACAGATAGATAGATTGATAGATAGATAGACAGACAGACAGATAGATAGAGATAGATAGGTAGATAAATAGATAGATATAGAGAGAGTTAATAGATAGATAGATAGATAGATAGATAGATATAATTAGATATAGATAGATAATTAGAGATAGATAGAGATAGATAGGTAGATAGATAGATAGATATAGAGAGAGTTAATAGATAGATAGATAGATAGATAGATAGATATACATTAGATATAGATAGATAATTAGAGATAGATAGAGATAGATAGGTAGATAGAGATAGATAGAGATAATTAGATAGATAATTAGATAGATAGATAGATAGATAGATAGATAGATAGATAGATAATTAGATTGATAGATAGCGATAGATATAGATAGATAGATAAAGATAGAGATAGATAGATTGATAGATAGCAAGAGAGAGAGAGAGAGAGATACACACACACAAATATACATATACACAGTTTGGAGGTAGATATGCAGCAGAAGCTGCCAAGAAATGGAAAAAGATCAATTTATATTCCGGTGCCAAAGAAGAATCTTCAAACCACCTCAATTCCCTCATCTCCGCTGCTATTAAGGTCACGATCGAGATTTTAGCATCCCGACTTTGACGATACACATGACGAAGATTGACAGACGGATCAGACGGACAGCCAAGCAGTGGGCGCACCCGAGTCCATTACAGGCACTCCTCAACTTACGACCACCACGGAGGCCGAAATTTACGTCACTAAGCGAGACACTGGTTAATGGGGTGTTTTGCCTCACTTTACGACCTTTCTCGCAGCAGTGCTTAAGCGAATCACTGCCGTTTGTGAGTTAGCAACACGGTTGTGAAGCTGCGCCGTGGACTTGGCTTGTTGGAAGGTCACAAAAGGGGAGCCACGTGATGCCGGGACACTGTGACCGTCGTAAATAGGAGACAGCTGCCAAGCGTCTGAATTTTGATCACGTGATTATGCTGCAATTATGGTTGTAAGTGTGAAAAACGGTCCTAAGTCACTTTTTTCAGTGTCGTTGTAACTTCAAACGGTCACTAAACGAACTGTTGTAAGTCTACTATTATTTTTACTGGATTGGGTTATATTCAGGCTTGGGATGATCCAGGTAGCAACATGCAGTAGTCCTTGACTTATGACCGGTTGCTTAGCGACTGTTCGACAGATATGACGGACCTCCCCTTACAACCTGGTTTTGAAGTTCCGATGGCTGCCCAGGCTCTTCCACGGTCACCGAATGGTGATTTTGGCGCTTGGCCACCTGCTCGGATTAATTCATTGACTTGAATCTCTCCTTTATTGTCTTGATAAATAACTCCAGGTGGTGAACACATCCAACACAGCTTCCTCGTCCTGTTTGCCTCACAACAACAACCCTGTGAGGTAGGTTGGATTGAGAGAGAGAATGAGTGGCCCAAAGTCACCCAGCTGGCTTTGGAGCTCCCTAGGGAGCTCCCTCCTTACCTCCCTTCCCCTCCCCTCCCCTCCCCTCCTTTCCTCTCCTCTCCTACCCTCCCCACCCCCTCCTCTCCTCCTCAGGCCCCTCCCCTCCTCCTCCCCTCCTCTTCCCTCCCCTCTTGTCCTCTCCCCTCTCTTTTCCCCCTCCCCTCCCCTCCTTTCCTCTCCTCTCCTACCCTCCCCACCCCCTCCTCTCCTCCTCAGGCCCCTCCCCTCCTCCTCCCCTCCTCTTCCCTCCCCTCTTGTCCTCTCCCCTCTCTTTTCCCCCCTCCCCTCCCCCTCCTTTCCTCTCCTCTCCTACCCTCCCCACCCCTCCTCTCCTCCTCAGGCCCCCTCCCCTCCTCCTCCCCTCCTCTTCCCCTCCCCTCTTGTCCTCTCCCCTCTCTTTTCCCCCTCCCCTCCTTGCCTCCCCTCCTCTCCTCTCCCCTTCCCTCCTTTCCTTTCCTCTCCTAACCTCCCCACCCCTCCTCTCCTCCTGGGCCTCTCCTCTCCTCTTCCCTCCCCTCTTGTTCTCTCCCCTCTCCTTTCCCCCTTCCCCTCTCCTCCTTCCCTCCCCCTCCCTTCCCCTCCCCTCCCCTCCCCTCCTTTCCTTTCCTTTCCTTTCCTCTCCTCTTCTCTCCTACCTTCCCCTCCCGTCCCCTCCCCTCTCCTCCATCTCTCTCCTCTTCTCCCTTGCCCTCTCCCCCCTCCTCTCTCCTCCTCCCCTCCCCTCCCCTCATCTGTCTACTGAAGACCTTGTGCGATGACCAGCAGAGCAAGGAACCCCCAGCAAGGAGCTAGGTAGAGCTTCATGTTCCAGACTTGGGGAAGGAGTGCGCCATGGCTGTACAGAGTCACTTTCATTTATTTATCGCCCTGCAGAATGTTTCATGAGACACGCTAGACCAGGAGAAGCCAAATTGGATTCAGTTGCAGAGAGGAACATCTGCAGCCTCAGTTAACCCTTCGATGGCCGGAAAACGAGGACCTCAAGAAGAGGCTTTTGTGGAAGGCGAAAGAAGAGGGCAATGAAGATCACTGGCTCCATATCAACACACTAAAATGGGCTCTGCAGGAATCCCCAGCCCACTTCAGGGAAGAACTTGGAGGAATCAGGGATGCCTTCCCCCTCAACTCAGAAATGCACAGAGATGGGGACCGTAGCCACGGAATGAAGGGAGATCTGCTCCTTGGGCCAAAGACCACAACCTCTCTACTTCACAGACATGGACAACAAGCCCTCCATGGCCTGGGGCCAGGTGAATTGAAGGACCTTCTCTTCCCAGTTACATCAGCTTGACCCACCAGAGCAGGGAGGCAGGGGATGTTACAAGTCCCCTCCCTTAAGGAGGTCCATCTGGTGGGACCAAGAAGAAGGGCCTTCTCTGTGGTGGATCCCACCCTGTGGAGCATCATCCCTGCAGAGATAAGATTGGAAATAAGAAGTTATGGGTCTTGTCCCTTAAGGAGGTCCATCTGGTGGGACCAAGAAGAAGGACCTTCTCTGTGGTGGCTCCCACCCTGTGGAGCATCATCCCTGCAGAGATAAGATTGGAAATAAGAAGTTATGGGTCTTGTCCCTTAAGGAGGTCCATCTGGTGGGACCAAGAAGAAGGGCCTTCTCTGTGGTGGCTCCCACCCTGTGGAGCATCATCCCTGCAGAGATAAGATTGGAAATAAGAAGTTACGGGTCTTGTCCCTTAAGGAGGTCCATCTGGTGGGACCAAAAAGAAGGACCTTCTCTGTGGTGGCTCCCGCCCTGTGGAGCATCATCCCTGCAGAGATAAGATTGGAAATAAGAAGTTACGGGTCTTGTCCCTTAAGGAGGTCCATCTGGTGGGACCAAGAAGAAGGGCCTTCTCTGTGGTGGCTCCGCCCTGTGGAGCATCATCCCTGCAGAGATAAGATTGGAAATAAGAAGTATGGGTCTTGTCCCTTAAGGAGGTCCATCTGGTGGGACCAAAAAGAAGGACCTTCTCTGTGGTGGCTCCCGCCCTGTGGAACATCATCCTGCAGAGATAGGATTGGAAATAAGAAGTTATGGGTCTTGTCCCTTAAGGAGGTCCATCTGGTGGGACAAAAAAGAAGGACCTTCTCTGTGGTGGCTCCCACCCTGTGGAACATCATCCCTGCAGAGATAAGATTGAAAATAAGAAGTTACGGGTCTTGTCCCTTAAGGAGGTCCATCTGGTGGGACCAAAAAGAAGGACCTTCTCTGTGGTGGCTCCGCCCTGTGGAGCATCATCCCTGCAGAGATAAGATTGGAAATAAGAAGTTATGGGTCTTGTCCCTTAAGGAGGTCCATCTGGTGGGACCAAGAAGAAGGGCCTTCTCTGTGGTGGCTCCCACCCTGTGGAGCATCATCCCTGCAGAGATACAGAGCCCATGGTTATCACCAGGAAGTGGGGATTTATTGGGTCTTGTAGTTGGGGTTTTACTTCTGTAAGCTGTCCCATCCTGTATGAGTTGGGTGGTTATATGAATTTCTTAATCCATAATAAACCAATAACCATGTCTTTCCCGCTTCTTGCATCTGTCTGTAGAAGCTGGTGGGGGGCCGATAGAAGTGACCCCCGGCCCAATAAGCCAATGATGTGATCTATTTTTTCCTGCTCTGCTCTGGCCAGAGATTGCAAATTGCTGACTGCGTCCCTTCAGCCATCTGTTGGCCTCTCTTCGCTCGCTGCAAGATATTAAGGAATTAATCTAAAAATGGACCGACCAGGTTTCCTTCTCCAGGATGTAAAAAATGAGGAATCAGGCCAGTTCTTGGCTCAGCGCAAAAACTGGTTGTTATCAGTGTTTCTCAACCTTCACAACTTTAAAATGGATGGACTTAAATTCCCAGAATTCCCTAGCCGGCATGCTTTAAGAGGGGAGGACACCAACTCCCAGAATTCCCCAGCCAGCATGCATTAAGAGAGATGGACTACAATACCCAGAATTCCCCAGCCAGCATGTTTTAAGAGGGGAGGACTCCAACTCCAGAATTCCCCAGCCAGCATGCATTAAGAGAGATGGACTACAATACCCAGAATTCCCCAGCCGGCATGTTTTAAGAGGGGAGGACTCCAACTCCCAGAATTCCCCAGCCAGCATGCATTAAGAGAGATGGACTACAACACCCAGAATTCCCCAGCCCAGCATGCATTAAGAGAGATGGACTACAACACCCAGAATTCCCCAGCCAGCAAGCGTTAAGAGAGATGGACTACAACACCCAGAATTCCCCAGCCAGCAAGCGTTAAGAGAGATGGACTACAATACCCAGAATTCCCCAGCCAGCAAGCGTTAAGAGAGATGGACTACAATACCCAGAATTCCCCAGCCGGCATGTTTTAAGAGGGGAGGACTCCAACTCCCATAATCCCCCAGCCAGCATGCATTAGAGAGATGGACTACAATACCCAGAATTCCCCAGCCGGCATGCTTTAAGAAGGGAGGACTCCAACTCCCAGAATCCCCCAGCCAGCAAAATTACCAGATTTGAGAATCCGACTCAATCTCTCCTCAACCATTTCACAGAATCTGACATCCACAGCCGACTGCCTCCGACCATGGAGGCTCTATTTCCCTCCCCCTGGCTCTTTGCAGAGGAAGGGGTTCATCTCCCCAAGGGGCAACCTGGAGTTCTGTTCTGCTTCAGAGGCAGCCACCCCCTCCCCAAAATCCCCTCCTCCCTGCAAAGGATTCAGCTTGGCAATAAACTTTCCCCAGATTAATTTTGCATTTTGCTATTTGATTCCCTCCAATTGGCCATTATGTCGAAAAGGATAATATCTCCCCAGGGCCTTATTTAATTTTTTTCTCTTTAATTTATTTTTTTTCCCCCCTGTAGCATATAACAAGCGTAATGTATTGTCGTGTGTGGCATTGTCTGGGTTTTCAGTTTTTTTGTTTCCTTGTGGGAGGCTACCGACGGCCTGGAAATCTGGGGCGTTGGGGGCCCAAAGACCCATGGGAGGTCAAAAAGAGTCAAGATGGTTGCCAGCTGCTGTTGTGATGAAAACTCCTCCTTTTTAAAAGATTTTTTTGCCATCTATGTACAAAAAGGGGGTGGAGCTTTGATCACGTGGTCACTGGTGGCCATTTTGACTTTTTTGACCTGCCGTGCATGGATGCCCTTAGAGTCTTCTCACCTCTTCTTAACCAGCAGGTAAAAATAGGAAACGCAAAGGCTCCCTCCAAGCAAAATTCTTCCGTTTTGCTCTTGGCATCACAAAAAGAATATTTGTATTCTCTACAGGCAAGACTGGTAGTCCTCAATTTACGACGGATGAATTAGCCAGCTTCCAATGCTGGCTGATTTCAGGAATTCTGGGGACTGAAGTCCAGAGCTGATCGTGGTCTCAGCTGCCCACCTTCCTCCGAGAGGAGATCTGTAATCTTTGGGAAGGAAGGTGCAGGCAGATGTTCAACCAGCAAAGTTAACAGCAGCTACAACTACTGGTAGCAGCCTGGCTGGAGGAGATGAGGACATCCTGCCCATCCCCTGGTTAGGACACGTCAGAGAAGGGAGGAGGAGATAAGAAGGTCGGAGGACCATAGACAGGTGGAGTTGGAGGGGGTCCTTTCTCTTTCTTTCTTTTTTTTTCTTTCTTTTTCTTCCTTCCTTCCTTCCTTTTTTCCTTTTTCTTCCTTCCTTCCTTTCTTCCTCCCTCCCTCCCTTCTTTCTTCCTTCCTTCTTTCTTTCTTTTTTCCTTTTTCTTCCTTCCTTCCTTCCTTCTTTCTTTCTTCCTTCCATCTTTCTTCCTTTCTTCTTTCTTTCTTTCTTCTTTCTTTCTTTTCCTTCCTTCTTTCTTTCCTTCTTTCTTTTTTCCTTCCTTCCTTGCTTGCTTCCTTCTTTCTTTTTTCTCTTTCTTTCTTTCTTCCTTCGCTTCCTTCTTTCTTCCTTCCTTCTTCCTTCCTTCTTTCTTTCTTCTTTCTTTTTCCTTCCTTCTTTCTTCCTTCCTTCTTCCTTCTTTCTTTTCTTCCTTCATTCTTCCTTCCTTCTTTCTTCTTTCTTCCTTCCATCATTCTTTCTTTCTTCCTTCTTCCTTCCTTCTTTTCTTTCTTCTTTCTTTCTTTTCCTTCCTTCCTTCTTCCTTCCTTCTTTCTTTCTTTTTTCCTTCCTTCTTCCTTCTTCTTTCTTTTTCCCTTCCTTCCTTCTTACTTCCTTCCTTCCTTCCTTCTTTCTTTCCTTCTTTCTTTTTTCCTTCCTTCCTTCTTCCTTTCTGTTTTCCTTCCTTCCTTCTTCCTTCCTTCCTTCCTTCCTTCTTTCTTTCTTTCTTCATTCACTTCCTTCTTTCTTCCTTCCTTCCATCTTTCTTCCTTTCTTTCTTTCTTCTTTCTTCTTCTTTCTTTTTTCCTTCCTTCTTTCTTTCTTTTTTTCCTTCCTTCTTCCTTCCTTCTTTCTTTTTTCCTTCCTTCCTTCTTACTTCCTTCCTTCCTTCCTTCTTTCTTTCCTTCTTTCTTTTTTCCTTCCTTCCTTCTTCCTTTCTGTTTTCCTTCCTTCTTCTTCTTCCTTCCTTCCTTCCTTCTTTCTTTCTTTCTTCATTCACTTCCTTCTTCTTCCTTCCTTCCATCTTTCTTCCTTTCTTTCTTTCTTTCTTCTTTCTTTCTTTTTCCTTCCTTCTTTCTTTCCTTCTTTCTTTTTTCCTTCCTTCCTTGCTTGCTTCCTTCTTTCTTTTTTCTCTTTCTTTCTTTCTTCCTTCGCTTCCTTCTTTCTTCCTTCCTCTTCCTTCCTTCTTTCTTTTCTTCTTTCTTTTTCCTTCCTTCTTTCTTTCTTTCCTTCTTTCTTTTTTCCTTCCTTCCTTTTTTCTTTCTTTCCTTCTTTCTTTTTTCCTTTCCTTCCTTCTTTCTTTCTGTTTTCCTTCCTTCCTTCTTCCTTCCTTCCTTCTTTCTTTCTTTTTTCCTTCCTTCTTCCTTCCTTCTTTCCTTCCTTCCTTCTTACTTTCTTTCTTCCTTCCATCTTTCTCCCTTCCTTCCTTCCTTCTTTCTTCTTTCTTTTTACTTCCTTCTTCCTTCCTTCCTTCTTTCTTTCTTTTTTCCTTCCTTCTTCCTTCCTTCTTTCTTTTTTTCCTTCCTTCCTTCTTCCTTCTTCCCTTCCTTTTTTCTTTTTTCCTTCCTTCCTTCCTTCTTTTTTTCCTTTTCTTTTTCCTTCCTTCCTTGCTTGCTTCCTTCTTTTTTCTCTTTCTTTCTTCCTTCGCTTCCTTCTTCCTTCCTTCCTTCCTTCTTCCTTTCTTCTTTCTTCTTTCTTTTTCCTTCCTTCTTTCTTTCCTTCTTTCTTTTTTTCCTTCCTTCCTTCCTTCTTTCTTTCCTTCTTTCTTTTTTCCTTCCTTCCTTCTTTCTTCCTTCCTTCCTTCTTTCTTTCTTTCTCTCCTTTCTTTTTTTCCTTCCTTCCTTCTTTCTTTTTTCTCTTTCTTCTTTCTTCCTTCACTTCCTTCTTTTTTTCTTCCTTCCTTCTTCCTTCCTTCCTTCTTGCTTTCTTTCCTTCTTTCTTTTTTCCTTCCTTCCTTCCTTCCTCCTTTCTTTTTTCTTCCTTCCTTCTTCCTTCCCTCTTTCTTTCTTTCCTTCTTTCTTTTTCCTTCCTTCCTTCCTCCTTTCTTTTTTCTCTTTTTCTTTCTTCCCTTCACTTCCTTTCTTCTTTCTTCCTTCCTTCCTTCTTTCTTTCTTTCTCTCCTTCTTTCTTTTTTTCCTTCCTTCCTTCTTTCTTTTTTCTCTTTCTTTCTTCCTTCACTTCCTTCTTTTTTTCTTCCTTCCTTCTTCCTTTCTTCTTTCTTTCTTCTTTCTTTTTTCCTTCCTTCCTTTTTTCTTTCTTTTTTCTTCCTTCCTTCTTCCTTCCTTCCTTCTTGCTTTCTTTCCTTCTTTCTTTTTTCCTTCCTTCCTTCCTCCTTCTTTTTTCTTCCTTCCTTCTTCCTTCCTTCTTTCTTTCTTTCCTTCTTTCTTTTTTCTTCCTTCCTTCGTCCTTCCTTCCTTCTTGCTTTCTTTCCTTCTTTCTTTTTTCCTTCCTTCCTTCCTCCTTTCTTTTTTCTTCCTTCCTTCTTCCTTCCTTCTTTCTTTCTTTCCTTCTTTCTTTTTCCTTCCTTCCTTCCTCCTTTCTTTTTTCTCTTTTTTCTTTCGTCCTTCACTTCCTTCTTTCTTCTTTCTTCCTTCCTTTCTTTCTTTCTTTCTCTTCTTCTTCCTCCTCCCTTCTTCTTCCTCTTTCCACTCCTTCTCCCTAATTATGACACATCAGAGAAGGGAGGAGTTGGAAGGGATCTTCCTTCCTTCCTCCCTCCCTCCCTTCCTCCCTTCAAACCCGCCAGCCACCTCCTAGCCATGGCTCATTTTGCTGCCCGTGTTGGTGGACAGCCTTTGCTCCAGAGCCATTTTTGATAAGCTGCCCGCTGCCATCACTTAACCTCTCAGCGATTAACGATAATCGAAGAAACAGTCGGCTGAGCTGGGCTCATGACGGAGAAGAGCTGGCAGATGGGGAGAGCCCAGATCGAGGAGAGAGAAGATTTGCTGGGGAAGGGAACCTTCTTGGCTGTCACGAAATGATCTCTTGTTCCAAGCTTCCTCATCAGGCAGTTTCCTGGAAGCTCCAAAAACAGAAGAACAACAGTTGGAAGGGAACTTGGAGGTCCTCTAGTCCAACTCTCTGCTCAGGCAGGAGACCCTAGACCAGTGTTTCTCAACCCTTGGAAGCTTGAAGATGGGTGGACTTCAATGCCCAGAATCCCCCAGCCAGCAGCGCTGGCTGGGGGATTCTGGGCGTTGAAGTCCACCCATCTTCAAGCTTCCAAGGTTGAGAAACACTGTCCTAGACCATTTCAGACAGGTGGCTGTCCAATCTCTTCTTGAAGACCTCCAGGGATGGAGCATTCACAACTTCTGGAGGGAAGTCGTTCCGCTGGTTAATTGTTCTCACTGTCAGGAAATTTCTCCTAATTTGTAGGTTGCTTCTCTCCTTAATTAATTTCCACCCATCGTTTCTTGTCCTGCCTTCAGGTGCTTTGGAGAATAGGCGGACCCCCTCTTCTTTGGGGCAGCCCCTCAAATATCGGAAGACCGCTAACATGTCACCCCTAGTCCTTGCTTTTCATGAAACTAGATTCATTAAACCAATTCCTGCAACGGTTCTTCATATGTTTTAGCCTTCCGTTGCTCTTCTCGGTAGACTTTGGAAGCAGCCGATGGAAACTAACCAAGGAGAGAAGCAATCTAGAACTAAGGAGGAATTTCCTGACAGTTAGAACAATTAACCAGTGGAACAGCTGGCCACCAGAAGTTGTAGGCGCTCCATCGCTGGAGGTTTTTTAAGAAGAGACTGGACAACATTGGTCTGAAATGGTATAGGTTCTCCTGCTTGAGCAGAGGGCTGGACTAGAAGACCTCCAAGGTCCCTTCCATTATTCTATGATCTATGTCAGTGGTGAAATCCTCCACGCTTTGTGGGGAAAAAGGAGGTTAGTAGGATCCTGCTTTCTAGCGAATCTAAATTGTGCAGCACAACTGATTGTCGGAAATACCGATTCGCCCGAACTGGTAGCATTTTTTTACTACTAGTTCGCCCGAACCAATAGCTTTTATTACTACCGATTTGCCCGAACTGGTGCAAACCGATAGCATTTCACCCCTGATCTATATTCTATATGTTAGAGGGCATGTTCCAGTGGTGGGTGTGGCTTGGTGGGCGTGGCTTGGTGGGTGTGGCTTGTGGGTGTGGCAGGGGAAGGATACTACAAAATCTCCATTTCCTCCCAATCAGCTGGGACTCGGGAGGCAGAGAACAGACAGGGGCAGGGCCAATCAGAATTTTTACTACTGGTTCTCCGAACTATTCAAAATTTCCACTATCGGTTCTCCAGAACTGGTCAGAACCTGCTGAAACCCACCTCTGGCGTGTCCCCCTCCTTCCCTCATCTTAGCCAAATGCTCCCCTCCTAGTACTCTGGGCCCATGTGCCCCCCCCTTTTTTTTGGTTTGATTTATATGCCGCCCTTCTCCGGAGACTCAGGGCAGCTTACAATGCGCTAAGCAATAGCCTTCATCCTTTTGTATATTTATACAAAGTCATCTTATTGCCCCCATAATCTGGGTCCTCATTTTACCTACCTTAGAAAGGATGGAAGGCTGAGTCAACCTTGAGCCTGGTGAGATTTGAACTTGCAGTAATTGCAGGCAGCTGATGTTAATAAAAGTGCTTTAGTCTGCTGCGCCACCAGGCTCTTTCAGCAAGGGCCTTGGACAAGAGGGATCCTGTCCAAAATTGAATTTGCTCTTTGACATGATCTGGAAATTGGCTTTTGCACCTCATAAAATAACCCCTTCAAGTATGACTGGAAGAGAGATTTTAATCTTTCTGATTTTTCTCAACCACGTCAACCTGCTGGTCTCAGAGGTGCTGGGTCAACCGTGGTGCGATAGGAAGGGTGCTGTAGGACCTGACCCTGCCTGGACTCTGCTTCTCTGCCCGATTACTGGGCACAGAACCAAAGAGAAAATGAAAGTTATGAATACAGGATGGCAGGGGAGGAGAGCAGCCCTGATGCTCACACCAATTTTTGCTTTGGTTTTATAAAAAAAATATAATTATTTTGGTACGCTAGGCATGTGTGTTTCCGAATCTACAAACTGGGCAGCTGAATAAGAAGAAGAAGGTAGCCAGGGCGTTACAAAATCCATCCCTCTTCAACCCGGATTCTTTTATTTCTCTCATTTTGATACCGTCGGACTCCTGGGGTCCAGTCTGACAAAATACAGGGTGTGAACTGCTCAGCCCATAGGATATATTCTCCCTCTGCAGAAGAGGAAGAGGTCACATAGACTAGCACTGATGGTGTTATCTAGTTGGGTCATGAAAGGTCTACAAGAAAAGAACCAAGCTCAGAGAAAACCAAGGACCCCACAGCCCTCCTCCTCCTCCTCTCCACCACCCCCTTCCTTCAAGCTCTGATGATGTTCCCTAGTTGGGTCATGAAACATCTGTAGGAAACCACCCAGCTCAGAGAGCACCAAGGACCCCACAGTTCAGTAGTGAGTACCACTTACCGGTTCGGAACTGTGAGCTCGCGCACGATGCTTCTGCACATGCCAGCATCATGTGCCAATAACAGTGTTTGCTCCATTTCTTCTGTGATGCTTCTTGCCCCAATGCTCCTCTGATGTACAGTGACCCATCAGAGCCCATTTCAGCTGATGGATTTCCGGATTGTTGACAAATAAGCCTTCCCACGTCTGCCGTGGCGCTGAATTTGCTCCGGTTCTTGATTCTGACACGCCAGTTATGCCCTTCTCTTCTGCAATGCCAAGCTTCCCTTTTGGTTCTGGTCGGCCCCCTGCCCCAACCCCCAGCCCCACGAGGGGCAGCACTTGGGCTGGCTGGGGGATTCTGGGAATTTAAGTCCATCCATTTTAAAGTTGCGAAGGTTGAGAAACACTGATAACAACCAGTTTTTGCGCTGAGCCAAGAACTGGCCTGATTCCTCATTTTTTACATCCTGGAGAAGGAAACCTGGTCGGTCCATTTTTAGATTAATTCCTTAATATCTTGCAGCGAGCGAAGAGAGGCCAACAGATGGCTGAAGGGATGCAGTCAGCAATTTGCAATCTCTGGCTAGAGCAGAGCAGGAAAAAATAGATCACATCATTGGCTTATTGCCCGGGGGTCACTTCTATCAGCCCCACCAACCCCAAAACATGGGCCACTGGCTGCTGCCTCAGCTGGCCAGAGGGGGAAAGGCTCTATTGTCCTTTTATATGGGGAAGGCAGGACTAGAACTCACCATCTCCTGGTGATTGGCCCAAAGTCACCCGGGTGGCTTTCATTCCTAAATCTGGACTAGAACTCACCAACTCCTGGTTTCTAGGCTGGTGCCTTAACTACCTAACCAAGAAACTCTCTCTTTTTCCCACCCCCGCATTCAAACATATTACGATAATACCCTGTGGTTTTCTCAGCAACATTTTTCCAGATGTGGCATCTTCTTGAAACCCTCCAGTGATGAAGCATCCACAACTTCTGGTGGCCAGCTGTTCCACTGGTTCATTGTCCTCACTGTCAGGAAGTTTCTTCTTAATTCCAGGTTGCTTCTCTCCTTGAGGGGTTTCCATCCAAAGCCTTCAGGTGCTTTGGGGAATAGGTGGACCCCCCTTTTCTTTGGGGCAGCCCCTCAAATACTGGGAGACTGCTATCACGTCCCTCCTAGTCCTTCTCTTCTCTAGACTGGCCAAACCCAGTTCGTGCAGTTTGACCCTTGCAAAATGAATGGTCGCCAGTCAGCCCTGGGAGTGGGTCTGTGCTTCCCGATGACCACCTCTCAAGTCTCTGCCTACCCCCCCACCCCCAAGCTGCAGGGCCAGGGAACTTCTGGAACTCCTGCCTGATCCTGGCCAAGGTAGCTGGCTTCAGGTGAGGAGGGGGCTGCAAAGACCCTTTTAGCCAGACCCAAGCAGCTGGCTCTAATCTTCCCTCTGCTAATTGCTTCCTTGTCAAGGTTGCATTTTAACCTTATCTTATCTTCATCCGATGTTCACACCTCCAGCTGTCCTGCAAATGAGTCTTCCTCCTTCCAGCTCCTTCCCTCCCTACCCCTCTTCACGCCTGGCTAGGTTTCCCATGCTCCAGTTTATTTATTTATTTTTTAAAATCATTGACACTTCATGGGGCTCAAACTTCTCCGTCTTTAAAAAAAAAAAAAAGGAAAAATTAAAAAAGAGAACATGATGTGATTAAGGCGTTCCTCGCCACTTAATAAATTACCCAAAGATTAGCTGTTTCGGGGGCAGAGAAATAAATTATGAGATTTAACATTTTGTAATAACAACAATTAGTTGCTAAACAGTATCTTTCCTTAAAGGAAAAAAAAAAAAGGCAAGAGGCAAAAGTAAATTAATTCTGCTAATTAGCTGCCAAGCATCAAAGCAAATAAAGCGGGAGGGTGGAGGGGGAGGGGTGTCTCATGTGCAAACTGGCACATGTGCCACTGTGCCCTCGTCATGTGCAGAGTGGCACTCTGGAGCCCAGCCTCGCTCTCCCATCATCTGAGTTTAACGGAAAACGCAGCTGTCAAAATATTTTTTTTTTCAGTAATGGTTTTCCCGACAGTTTCTTTCCCCGATTTTCCCTTCCCTCCTACAACGTGGCTGGGAATGCTGGAATTTGTTGTCTTTAGCGCATCCAGAGGGCATGACATCGGCTGAGCTTCATCCGTGAAGGGGAATGCCTTCGTTCTTAACAATGTGCATTCCTTCTCCTCTCTGTTTTGGAAGATGTCAGTCCGATTTTTATTTTTTTTTGCACCTTGTCAGTGCAGGACCTCAACCCCTAAGGGGGTCAGGGGGTTTTGAGGGCAATCCGTACATCCTGTTGCTTATTTTTGTGAATTCATGTTTACAATGGCCTTTGAGGATTTTGGAAAAAGGTAATTGTGATCAGGAGAGTCGGCTTGGGGTAGTGGTGAAGGTGCTGGCTTGGAAACCAGGGGTCCGTGAGTTCTAGTCCCACCTTAGGCAGTGGTGCAAATGGTTCCTGTAGTCTGCAATTTTTGACCAGCTGCCTGCAAGGAGTATGAATCCTTCCCTTCCCCACCATCCAGTCAGAGCTGAAGAAGCTTCTGGGATGAGAAGCGAAACGTCTTCAAAGAAAAAACAAGGAAGTCCAGTTGCCTCTTGAAAAAATGCACCTTTGGGACAACCAGAACCTGGATGACAGAGAATCTCTACAGAGGAGACAGTGAGTTCTAGTCCCGCCTTAGGCATGAAAATCAGCTGGGTGACTTTGGGCCAATCACCAGGAGATGCTGAGTTCTAGTCCCGCCTTAGGCATGAAAGCCAGCTGGGTGACTTTGGGCCAATCACCAGGAGACTGTGAGTTCTAGTCCCGCCTTAGGCATGAAAATCAGCTGGGTGACTTTGGGCCAATCACCAGGAGATGCTGAGTTCTAGTCCCGCCTTAGGCATGAAAGCCAGCTGGGTGACTTTGGGCCAATCACCAGGAGAGGGTGAGAACTTGTCCCGCCTTAGGCATGAAGGCCAACTGGGTGACTCTGGGCCAATCACCAGGAGACGGTGAGTTCTAGTCCCGCCTTAGGCATGAAAGCCGGCTGGGTGACTTTGGGGCCAATCACCAGGAGACTGTGAGTTCTAGTCCCGCCTTAGGCATGAAAATCAGCTGGGTGACTTTGGGCCAATCACCAGGAGATGCTGAGTTCTAGTCCCGCCTTAGGCATGAAAGCCAGCTGGGTGACTTTGGGCCAATCACCAGGAGACTGGGAATTCTAGTTTCATTTTAGGCACAAAAGCTGGCTGGGTGACTTTGGGCCAATCACCAGGAGACGGTGAGTTCTAGTCTTGCCTTAGGCAGGAAAGCCGGCTGGGTGACTTTTGGCCAGTCCCTTTCTCTTGGCTCAACCCACCTCACAAGGTTGTTGTTATGGAGAAAGTAGGAAGAGGAAGATGCATTAGGTATATTAACCCGTTTAAGTTACTTATAAAAAAAAATAATAAAGGCAGGATATAAATACGGTAAATAACCAAATAAGGCACTGAATTCCACCTGTTAACGATGCCCCGTGAAATTTAAAAAAAACAAAAGCTATCGCTTGCAGAGAACGAGATCAGCAACCTTTCAATGCAATAAATTAACAAATAAACTCCTTTGTGAAGCTTCGAGTCTTCTACTGTTCAGTTTCAAGTATTTTGAGAGGGAGAAAGGAAAAAGGATTGCCGGTATTTTTAATTTGCAGAAAGTTTTGCAACTGCTAAGGAAGCCGAGTGGCCTGTCCTGCATCGGATGAGCCCTTTGGGTCAGTTTTAGAAGCTACATTGCACAGCCTGGTTTAATCTCCTCCACTGGGTCTTAAAGTTTCAAGATTGGACTCCCCTGGTATGGAGTCTCCTGCTCAAAGAGGGGGGTTGGACTAGAAGACCTCCAAGGTCCCTTCTGCTATTTTATCCCTTCCGACCCTGTTGTTCTATGTTCTGCGAAAGAGCTGTGACCCTCCAGCAGGTTCCTTCGGGTGGTTGAAGGCCGAGACGCTTCCCAGACTCCACCGAGCACAGCCGCAGAGAGACAGGTGGTAAGTTTTCACCCTTGCAGAAAATTTTTTTCCTTTTTTCCAGCGAGCTGGTTGGTCGCTTCTGCCTGCCGAAATGCAGGTTCCCCTCCCTTCCCCCGGAGAGGGAGGGGGGGAACAGGGAGCCCCCTCGGCTTCATGAAATATGCAGGGCCATCAGACGGGAAGAGTGCATTTTGGCACAACCCTCGCCAGTTCATAAATTAACCAGCTGGCAAGCCCCAGCCACCGATTTTGGCTCCCCACTAAAGCTTTTAATTAACAGCTCGGAGAGCTTCAAGGGTGGAGGTATTTTCCCCGTACTCCTCCTTTGCAAAATGCAAAAAAAAAAAAAGAAAGAAAGAAAGAAAGAAAATGAAAAAAGGACTCTGCTCTATAAATCTACCAGTAAGAGCTCTCTCCGGCAGGCGGGCACGTGGCTGGGAAAGGCACAGGGGAAAAGAGAATGTACTCCAAGGTGTTGTGTTTGTGTGAATGCAAGCGTGTATTGCCTTTCCACCAGTAAATTGCATAAACAGAGGCACAGAATCAAAATCAGGTGAAGTATTAGCTTTATAAAGCCTTAATAAAGCCACATCTGGAATATTCTGCATCCAGTTTTGGTCACCACGTTACAAAAAAGATGTTGAGACTTTGGAAAAAGTGCAGAGAAGAGCAACTAAGAGGATTAAAGGCCTGGAGGCTAAAACATAGGAAGAACGGTGGCACTAATTGAGTATGGCTTGTCTAGAGAAGAGAAGGACTAGGGGGGACATGATAAAAGTCTTCCAGTATTGCCACAAAGAAGAGAGGGTCAATTTATTCTCCAAAGCAACAAAAGGCAGGACAAAAAACAACCAACGGAAACTAATGAAGGAGAGATTCAACCTGGAACTAAGGAGAAATTTCCTGACAGTGAAGGCAATTAATCAGTGGAACAGCTTGCCACCAGAAGTTGTGGGTGCTTCAATATTGGAGGTTTTCAAGAAGAGACTAGACAGCCATTTCTCAGGAATGGTATAGGGTCTTCTGCTTGAACAGCGGGGGGTTGGACTAGAAGACCTCCAAGGTCCCTTCCAACTCTGTTACTCTCTTATTCCAATATCTAAGGGTCTGCCACAAAGGAAAGTGTGTGTGTGGTGGTGGTGGTGGGGGTCCACCTATTCTCCAGAGCACCTGAAGGCAGGAGAAGCAGCAACAATGGATGAAACTAATCAAGGAGAGATTCAACCTGGAATTAAGGAGGAATCTAACAGCGAGAACAAATCATTGGAACAGCTTGCCACCGGAAACTGTGGAAGCTCCATTACTGGTAGTCGACTCAAATAAAGTTAGAAAGGTTAGTTTGGGAATTCTGGAAGTTGAAGTCCCCACAGTTTAAAAGTCTCCGCAGCTGATAGAAAAGCCAGCTTCATCCCAGGGATGAAATCTAGCAGGTTCTGACAGGTTCTGGAGAACCGGTAGCAGAAATTTTGAGTAGTTCGGAGAACCGGCAAATACTACCTCTGGCTGGCCCCAGAGTGGGGTGGGAATGGAGATTTTGTAATATCCTTCCCCTGCCACGCCCACCAAGCCACACCACGCCCACCAAGCCACGCCCACAGAACCGGTAGTAAAAAAAATTGGATTTCACCACTGCTTCATCCCCCATTGGCATCGGGGCTGTGCTGTGTAGGAAATGCTCGCTTACAGAAGCTTTCAGCGAGAGACATAAATATCCAGCCCGCCTCAGCTCAGACAGGACTTATCTCTGGTGAGTAATGAAAGGCCTTAAATTCAGCAGCCATTTAAGTCACCGAAGAATTATGTCATTGTGGCAGTTGTGTGATGGTGCAGCTGAACATCCTGACTGGAACTAAGTGAAAATGTAAGGTGAGTAGCTTCTTAGAGGTTCAAGTTCCAGAAGGCTCTCGACAGACTTGAACACGGGGCCCTAGTTAACAAATACCCTAACAAAATAACAAAAACATACGAAGAATGGTTGCAGGACCTGGGCATGGCTAGTCTAGTGAAGAGAAGGACCAGGGGAGACAGGAGAGCATCTTCCGATATTTGAGGGGCTGCCCCAGAGAGGAGGAAGGGGGTCAAGCTATTCTCCAAAGCAAAAGGAAGGAAGGAAGGAAGGAGGGAGGGAGGGAAGGAAGGTGGAAGGGAGGGAAAGAAAGAGAGAGAAAGAAAGAAAGAAAGAAAGAAAGAAAGAAAGAAAGAAAGAAAGAAAGAAAAAGAAAGAAAGACATCTGAATGAACCATAGATGGACAGAAGACATGGCTGGTCTAGTGAAGAGAAGGACCAGGGGAGACAGGAGAGCATCTTCCAATATTTGAGGGGCTGCCCCAGAGAGGAGGAAGGGGGTCAAGCTATTTTCCAAAGCAAAAGGAAGGAAGGAGGGAGGGAGGGAGGGAGGGAAGGAAGGTGGAAGGGAGGGAAAGAGAGAGAGAGAGAGAGAGAGAGAGAGAGAAAGAAAGAAAGAAAGACAGAAAGAAAGAAAAGAAAGAAAGAAAGAAAGAAAGAAAGAAAGAAAGAAAGAAAGAAAGAAAGAAAGAAAGAAAGACATCTGAATGAACCATAGATGGACAGAAGACATGGCTGGTCTAGTGAAGAGAAGGACCAGGGGAGACAGGAGAGCATCTTCCAATATTTGAGGGGCTGCCCCAGAGAGGAGGAAGGGGGTCAAGCTATTTTCCAAAGCACCTGAAGGCCAGACAAGGAATCATGGATGGAAACTGAACAAGGAGAGATTCAACCTGGAAATAAGGAGGAATTTTCTGACAGTGAGAACAATCAACCCATGGAACAGAGAAGTTGCCTTTGGAAGTTGTGGGAGCTTCATCCCTGGAAGCTTCCAAGAAGAGACTGGACTGCCATTGGTCAGAAATGGTGTAGGGTCTCCGCTTGGGCAGGGGTTGGGACTAGATGACCTCCGAGGTCCCTTCGAACTCTGTTAATCTGTTAAAATGTAAATCAATGGTGAAAAAAAATGAGGTTCTACCTTTAAGGAAGAAAAACCAAAGCACAGGTGTAGAATAGGTGGAATCTGGCTGAAAAGCTGTGAAGTTCTGGTAGACGATCATTTAAATGAGCCTTTTTATTATTTTTATTTATTGAATTTGAATTTGAATGAGCCTTGGTGGTGCAGTGCACTAAAGTGCTGTTAAGTAGCACTTAGCTGCCAGCTGCCTGCAATTACTGCGAGTTCAAATCTCACCAGGCTCAAGGGTGACTCAGCCTTCCATCCTTCCGAGGTAGGTAAAATGAGGTCCCGGATTGTGGGGGCAATAAGCTGACTTTGTATAAAAAAGAACACCGCTTTGGGGGGGCCCGAAAGCCCTACTAAGCAAGTATATACAAAAGTATGAAGGAAGTTGCTTAACGCATTGTAAGCTGCCCTGAGTCTCCGGAGAAGGGCGGCATATATAAATCGAACCAATAAATAAAACAATAAATAAATAAATATGAGCCAGCCGTGTGCAGCAGCTGCCAAAAAAGCCAACACAGTTCTGGGCTGCATAAACAGAGGGAGAGAATCAAGATCAGGTGAAGGGTTAATACCACTTTATAAGGCCTTGGGAAGGCCACACTTGGAATAATGGATCCAGTTTTGGTCGCCGCGATGTAAAAAAGATGTGGAGACTCTAGAAAGAGTGCAGAGAAGAGCAACCAAGAGGATTAGGGGACTGGAGGCTAAAAGATATAAAGAACCGTTGCTGGAATTGGGTATGTAATGAAAAGAAGGACTAGGGGGGACATCAAAGCATCTTGCAATATCTCAGGGGCTGCCACAGAGAGGAGTTGGGGGTCAAGCTATTCTACAAAGCTCCTGAAGGCAGGTCAAGAAGCAATGGATGGAAACTCATCAACCTCGAACTAAGGAGAAATTTCCTGACGGAGAGAACAATTAACCTGTGGAAGGGCTGCCCTTCAGAAGCTGTGGGTGCCCCAACACTGGAGGTGTTTGTCAGGTATAAATGCCCTACCCGTGCCAGGGACCAGCTATAGCTCAGCAGTGCAAGGGTTAACCCAGACACCCACCTGGCCAGCTCCTCCCATAGGCCCCTCCTTACCTGAATCCCCGCCCACAGGTACAAAAGGTGGGCACACTCCTCCATGTTGCTCAGATCCTAATGTAACCAAGTGATGATGTGATGAACCTGCAAATAAAAGGAGAGATATTTTACTTGAAGTCTCAAGTCTCTTTATTGGGCCTGATCCATCAATCCTTGTAACAAAATGGTAGCAGAGGATGGTTGGTAAGGCCCAGAGATCCCAAGACACAAGACAAGGACCCGTACCTACCTGCAGAATGGCGACACCCCCGAAGCAACGGGAAAGCAACCCATCGGACTCGCCAGGGAAGGCAGGAACCTCAACCCCCCCCAAAGCCTCCGCGACGGAAGAAAGGGGGGAGATCGAGAAAGGGAAAAGAGCCCACCACGACCAAGAAGAAGAGAAGCTACGACTCGACGTCCTGCAGCTGTTGAAAGAGCGAGCCGGCGACAAGAACCTACTTGCCGACCTGCGGAGCTTCATAATCGACCGCGAGGTGGCAAGGAGCGAAGAAGGCTCAGACTCCGAACTCGAGGAGCTGGACTCGGTGAGTGGATCACCCAAAAGGGCACTCCCAACGGCCACCGAGCCCCAAAGCCCCGCTCTAAATTTGAAATGGCGGCCATCTTTGTCCACATGGTCGGACAAGATGGCCGACCCCCAACCAATCAACAAACAGAATTCAAAATGGCCGGCGCGCGAAAAATGCCGGACCATAAACCATGGTGAAAGTGACCGGGGAGAGGGGACCGAATCCGACTCCGACCCCTGGTACACCCCCAGCGAGCGGCAAGTGGATAGGGCCATGAAGACCCTTGCTGCCGCCTTCGGCCCAGGCCTCAAAATCACTAAAGAGAAGCCGGAGAGGCCAAAACAAAAGGGGAAAACGAGGAGAGGGGCAACGAAGCACCCACCCGAGAGCCACCGACGCCCGCGACAGCTCGCCAGCCCACCTTCGCACCCCAGGGACACCGCGCCTCCGATCGCCCAGGCCACACACCCCGGACCGCATGGATTGGGGCAGCTACTTACAGCCATCGCCGGAGCCCCAGCACCGCCAGGATCTTCGTTCCGGAGAAGCAGCTGCTGGACGACGCCTTCCGGAGCACACCTGGACCCCCAAGGCCGAAGCCGAGGCCTACCCGACCGACAGAGGCCTCTACAGCGGAGCCGCGATGAACAGGTCCTTCCACAGCGACGGCGGAGCTGAAATGGACTTCGCGCATGCGCTCTTCCGCCTAGAGGAAGAAAAAAGAAAAAAATTACAAAGCGGGACTTTTAAACTACCGGCAAGCGTTCCCATGCCTTACTGCTGCTATAGGCACATAAGGAACCATGGACAACAGCCAGCAGTAAGTAATTTTACTAATAGTGCTGGGAACTTACCTGTTGACTTTCCCAAGTTGAGAATGGATGGGGGCAATATCCTAGAGTGGTCACAGCAACTCCAAGTGGTATTCCTAAAAGAGAATATGTCTCATTTTATTAATGATCCCCCAGAGAGACCATGGTCTTTAGAGCTGGATTGCATGCACCACAGGGCATTCTACCTTTTAGTTGCAAGCATATCACCCACTATTTACCACTGTATTGGACATAACCTCACTGTATCAGAAATTATAGGAAAAATGTTTGGGTTATTTTACAGTGAGAGTGTGTCCACCACCACCCAAATCTCCAAAGACTTCTTTTCTGCCAGACTTAAGCCAGGGACACCCATGAGTGAGCACCTAGTGTCCTTAAGCGGTACCAGGGCAGAGCTACACCTCAGGGGAGAGGTTATTTCCGACCAGATTATGAAGAGCGTAATAATTAACTCTTTGGATCACTCATGGAATAACTTCTTGACACACTTAGATACCGTTAGCCTGGGAATGCTATCCGTGGAGAAGCTATCCAATAAGCTGATCGCGGAAGATAATCTGAGAAGGAGCCGCCCCGGCCCTCCCAGAGAACATAAGAGTGAGAAGAGAGTAGTCTTCCAAGAGAGACAACACAACATGCCAGAATGTTATATCTGCGGGTCAAGGGGACACATCAAAAGGGACTGCCCCAAGAACTATAGGGAGAGAGGCAGACCAGAGCACAGGCACAGACAAACGGAAAGGCACACATCGGAAGAAAGGTATAGGCGCAGGGACTCACCCAACCCCAGGGACAGGAAGGGGAACAGAGACAGCTCACGCGACAGCAGGACAGGGTCCTTATACGGGATAGGTGAGCGCACACACATCACATACCAAGACAAAGACACCAGCTCATGGCTCCTGGACTCGGGAGCCTCCAACCACACCACCTACAATCAGAAGCTACTCTCATCATTCAAGAGGGAGGACTTTTCGATCAAAGTCGCAGATCAAAATCAGGTTAGGGTGACAGGCAAAGGGACAGTTACATTGCCAGGCTTGGGAAAAATAGAGGGGGGTGCTGCTAGTCCCGGGGATACCCCACAACATCCTAGCCGCAGTAAAACTTAGCAAGGAATCAGGGGCTGAGG
Organism: Arizona elegans; assembly: GCA_022577455.1. Classification (NCBI taxonomy): domain Eukaryota; kingdom Metazoa; phylum Chordata; class Lepidosauria; order Squamata; family Colubridae; genus Arizona; species Arizona elegans. Next base: position 103,789 of record JAKOOJ010000112.1, read on the forward strand.
TGACCTTTACAAATGGTTATGTCAAAGTTAGCAAGAATGGGGAAGATATAGGGAGAGTAACCGTCAACCAAGGGGTTACCATACATAACTTTCCATGAGGATGACGCCCACAGCGTGTGCACCAGTTCAGAGGACACAGAGGGCACCGATCAGGGCAGGACTGAGGGAGAACAGGTAGATGGGAGAGAGGTAGATAGCGATGGCGACACGACACAAGAAACACGACACAACAGACACACCCAAAAGGGGCCCTCAATAGGCAAACCCATGCATGACGACTGTGCTCATCTGCTACACCGGAAGCTAGGGCACGCCAGCTTCCCCGTGGTCCAGAAAATGGCCAATTGTACCGAGGGTGTCAAAATAAAGAACTGCGAAAACTACCTCGAGTGCTCGGTGTGCAAATGTTCAAAATTAAAGGTAAAACCCAGGCCCAAGAAGTCGTTACGCGCCGCCAAACAAATATTCGACCTAGTTCACATGGACCTGGTAGGGCCCCTAAGGCCATCCATAAATTACAAGAAAAGATACTTTCTCACCATAGTAGATGACTTTAGCCGATATGGCTTCGTCTATACTTTAAGGAAAAAGGATGAGGTCTTCCAGAAATTCAAAGAGTTTTACAAAAGAGTAGAAACACAAAACAACACACAGATCAAGCAAATCATGACTGACAGAGGATCTGAGTTTCTATCTAAGGACTTCTCCCATTGGCTCAGATCCAAAGGCGTGATTCACTTTACGTCGTCCCCGTTTTCCGCCTTTCAGAACGGGGTCGCAGAACGGCGCAACTCCACGCTCCAGACGATGGTCAGGTGCGCCTTAGAGGACGCGGGCATTGGCCAGCACTTCTGGTCTGAAGCCCTGGTCTATTCCAACTACACTCTCAACAGAACATGGTCCAGTGTGATAGACAAAACACCATACGAGCTCATGTATAACAAAAAGCCACAGATAGCACACTTACATGTGTTCGGCGTGACCGCTGATGTCCACATACCCAAACAGTTACGCAAAAAAAGGGGACAAGGTATCCAGAAGACTGAGGTTTATGGGATACGAGCCAGGAACCAAGGGCTTCAGGTTTGTGGATAGCAATAATAGATTCGTGATATCTAGGACAGCGACTTTCCATGAGCAGGCCAACTGGTCCAGAATACACTTAAACGAGGTACTCACCAAGCGAGAGGATAGTCCAATTGAGCAAGCTCAAGACGAAAGCGAGGCAGTGGATAGACGGGAAGGGGATAGGCCCAGGCCCAACCTCCAAGGCATCAAGGTTGAGGGATGGAAGGAGAATCACCCCAAGATAAGTGTAGACTCACTGACCCAAAGAGAGGCCAGACATCTGCATGACACTGAGCAGACGGTAGGCAGACCGGTCAGGTCTACCAGAAACCAATTGCCAAGAAGACTAAATGATTACGTGATGCACGTGCACACGAATCACGTCACACCCAACTCCTACGAAGAGGTATTGAGACTACCCCAGGAAGAGAGGGCAAAGTGGGAGTTAGCCATGGCCAAAGAGCTGGACAGCCTGAGGAAGCTAGAGGTCTACACCCCAACCAAAGTCCCAGAGGGCAAGAACACAATAGGCACCCGATGGATCTTTAAGATCAAAAACTTAGAGGGTGGGCAAAGCCTATACAAAGCAAGATTAGTTGCCCAGGGGTTTGCTCAAAGGTTCCCGGAGGACTACACTGACACCTACTCGCCCACCGTAAGGACAGAGAGTGTAAAAAAGCGCCTTGGTCATCGCATCTCTGCTAGGACTGGAGGTGCACCAGTTTGATGTACAGACTGCCTACTTGCACGCCAATCTAGATAAAGAGATATACATCAGAGCGCCTCACAGCAAAGAAACCAACAGGGAGGACACCTGGTTACTCCACAAGAGCCTATACGGACTGAAGCAATCGGGCAAGCGCTGGTACGAATGCTTGGTAGAGGCACTGAAGTCTATGGGGTTCACGGCGACCATAGCTGACAACTGCTTCTTCACCAGGAAGGAGGGGGACTCGCCAGAATACATCCTGGTTTACGTGGATGACATACTATATATCAGCAAGCACGAAGAGAACCGCGACACCTTTGCCAGCAGACTGAGCGAGCACTTCACCCTAAAATACCTCGGAAAGATAAACCGGTACCTGGGGGTGCAAGTCAACCAAACACCAAAAGGTTTCCAGCTGTCACAGAAAGAGAAAATAGAAGAGTTACTCCATAAGTGCAACATGGCAGACGCCAAGGGGTGTGATTCGCCCATGCAGACGGACTTCCTGAGAAACATGCATGATGAATCACCCGGATTTGAAGACAACACGCTGTACAGGTCAGTCATAGGCTCTCTCCTGTATATCGCTAACTGGACAAGACCGGACATTGCTCTATCAGTTAATTTATTGTCCAGACACGTGAGCAAACCCACCACATACCACTGGGACGCGGTGAAAAGGGTGCTAAGATACCTGAAACAAAGTGCCAATGCATGCCTAACCCTAGAGCCTGAAAAATCCAACGAACCCATCCTCTCCTGCTACGCCGATGCTGACTGGGCCGGAGACACCAAAGGCCGGAAGAGCACGTCTGGATACATATTCTACTTAAATAACAGTCCGGTGCATTGGTATACAGGCAAGCAAATCTTGGTGGCAACCTCGACTACCGAAGCTGAATACATATGCCTCTCCAAGGCCGCCAACAACCTCATCTGGTTCGATGACCTACTGGCCAGCGTGTGGAAAGAACCAGCTTACCCAATAAATGTTTACGAGGATAACAAGGCCGCTATAGAAATATCCATGTCCGACGCTGTAGGGCAAAGGTCAAGGCACATAGATATAAAGTATAAGCATGTGAGACAGCTCTATGAAACCAGAATCGGTTTCATAAAGGCCATACACTGCGATACAGAAGAACAGACTGCAGACATACTCACAAAACCTCTGCAGGGCAAACAACACTCACACTTAGTTTCCAAGCTCAACATTCGCCACAGGGTACCAACCAGTCAGTCAGGCCTACAGACACAGGTCAGGCATTTAGAGGGGGATTTGTCAGGTATAAATGCCCTACCCGTGCCAGGGACCAGCTATAGCTCAGCAGTGCAAGGGTTAACCCAGACACCCACCTGGCCAGCTCCTCCCATAGGCCCCTCCTTACCTGAATCCCCGCCCACAGGTACAAAAGGTGGGCACACTCCTCCATGTTGCTCAGATCCTAATGTAACCAAGTGATGATGTGATGAACCTGCAAATAAAAGGAGAGATATTTTACTTGAAGTCTCAAGTCTCTTTATTGGGCCTGATCCATCAATCCTTGTAACAGTGTTTAAGAAGAGACTGGGCAACCATTTCTCCAGAATCATATAAGGTCTCCTACTCAAGCAGGAGGTTGGACTAGAAGACCTCCAAGGACCCCTCCAACTCAGTTGTTCTGTTATATATATTATGAGAGTTGCTGCTTATTCTTCAAGCCAAAGGGGGATATTTGCTGTGGGCTTTCCCGCCCCCACCTCCTCCTCCGGCTGAATTCTCTGGGCTCAAAGGAAGCTGCGTTTTGTTTCTCCAGTTCTCTTTGTAGGGCTTAACGCTGCCAGCCTGCCAGCCGTGATGCTTTGGCATCAGAGGGGGCAGAGGACAGAAACAAGTGCCAGTCAAATGGGCAGCCAGCCTCTCTCTCTCTCTCTCTCTCCTCTCTCTCTCTCCTCTCTCTCTCTCTCTCTCCTCTCTCTCTCCCTTTTCCTTTCTCTCTCCCCCCCTCTCCCTTTCTCTCCCTCTCTCTTTCTCTCTCCCCCTTACTTTCTCCCTCTCTCTTTCTCTCTCCCCTTCTTTCTCTCTCTCTCCCCTCTCTCCTTTCTCTCCCTCCCTCCCTTTCCCTCTCTCTCCCTTTCTCTCTCTCTCTCTTTCTCCCTCCCTCCCTCCCTTTCCCCCTCTTTCTCTCTCCCTCTCTCCCTTTCTCTCCCTCTCTTCCTTTCTCTCCCTCTCTTTCTTTCTCTCTCTCTTTCTCTTTCCCTCCCTTCCTTTCCCTCTCTTTCTTTCTCTCTCCCTCTCTTTCTCTCTCCCCCTTTCTTCTCGCTCTCCCCTCCTCTCGCCCTTTCTCTCCCTCTCCCCCTTTCTCTCTCTCTCTCCCTTTCTTTCTCTCTCTTTCTCTCTCTCCCACCCTCCCTTTCCCTCTCTCTCTCTCCCTTTCTTTCTTTCTCTCTCTCTCTCTCTCTCTCCCTTCTCCCTCCTTCAGAGGAAGACAGTGGGGGACTTCTTACCACCCTGCTGTGAGGCCCCCACCAAACCAGGATTTGAGGGGATCCTTTTACTCTCAGAACCTGAGTGAGATTAAAGAGAGGCCAACATTGCTGAGGGCTGAAGAAGATCTGGGGAAGGGAAAACCAATATGCAGGAGAAGAAATGTCTTGGGGAGAGCCAGGGGGTCCCTGTGCGAAGGAGGAGGGCTTCCCTTATTTCCCTGGGGGCCGGAGCTCTCTGTCTTACAAGTGGCTGGATCATCCCGTTTGATATGGGTGGCCTTCTGGAGGGAGAGGGGGGCTCCCTCCTGCCTCGGAGGGCTCATTATATTTAATACTGATGACACCGAGACAGGCCTCCTTCGTGGAGGTGGAGCGGTAATGAAATAAAGGAAGGAGGCTGGGAAGGAAGGAAAGGAGGAAGAGGAGGAGGCAGAGAGGAAAGAAAGGAGGAAGATGAGAAAAGGAAGGAAGGAGGCTGGGAGGGGATGGAAGGAAGGAAGGAAAGATGAGGAGGAGTGGGAGGGAGGAAGATGAGAAGAAAGGAAGGAAAATGGGAGGGAAGGAAGGAAGATGGGAAGGAAAGAAGGAAGGAAGAAAAGAAGGATGAGGAGGGAAGGGAAGGAGAGAGGAAGGAGGCTGGGAAGGAAGGAAAGGGGGAGGAAGAGGAAGAGGCAGAGAGGAAAGAAAGGAATAAGATGAGAAAAGGAAGGAGGCTAGGAGGGGATGGAAGGAAGGAAGGAAGGAAAGATGAGGAGGGGTGGGAGGGAGGGAGGATGAGAGGGAAGAAGGAAGGGAGGAAGAGGAAGAAAGGAAGGAAGGAGGGAAGGGTGTGAGGGAGGGAGATGGAGGGAAGGAAGGAAGATAGGATGGAAAGATGAGATGGGGGAGGGAGGAAGATGAGGAGAGGAAGGATGGAGGGAAGGAAGGAAGATGGGAAGGAAAGAAGGAAGGAAGAAAAGAAGGATGAGGAGGGAAGGAAGGAAGGAAGGCAAATGGACGGCCACGGCGGCGGCCGCTGTTCCCCTCCCCTGGCAGGTGTGAAAGTGCTTGGTGGCTGCTGCTCTTCCCCAGAGCTCGGGGGAGTCCCGGGGAGATCCGAGCCCCCTTCCTCCCCGACCCTCCCACCAGAGCCCAGCCGAAGGGGCCCGTCCACGGCTTCTCCCCCCCGAAGCGCCTCAGGCGGGGAGGGAAGCCGCCGCCGCCTCCGCCAGATGGGCCGGGGAAAGGCGCCCCCCCTCCCCCTCCTCCCCCCTCCCCTCTTCCAGAGCCTGTTTGTGGCGAGAGCAGGGAAGGGGGGGCTAATCCATGCCTCCCCCCCACCCCCCCAAAGGGAAGCCGCTGACAGCTCAAAGCCAGGCAAGGCAGCGCCATCCGTCGAGCCGCGCCGGGGATCAAACGGGATTTTTGAAGGCTTTAAATGTATTATTCATGCCGCCAAAGAGATGCCATCCATGGGGCTTCTTCTTCTTTTTTTTTTTAAAGGAAGATATTGGGGGGGGGGGGTTCGAAAAGGGAAGGGAAAGGCGCGAGCAGCCCCCTCGCGCGCCTTAGGAGGCTGTCCGCGAAATGAAAGCGGTGGGGGTTTCATTGGCATGCATGAGAGGTGGGGGGAGGGAGGGGGGGTCGAGAGCAGATAAACAGGCAGCTTTTGTTCCCGATCTCGGAAGCTTCAAATCGCTGCGCTGGGTGGGCGAGGGCGAGGGCGAGGGGAAGGGAGGGGGGGGGGGGCAAATGGCAGGCGACGCTTTGTGCCGTCAAGCCCGGATAGGGGAGAGAGAGAGAGAGGAAGGGTCTCTGGAAGGCGGCGCGAGGGTGGGTAATCTGCAGAAAGACAAAATCTGCTCCCCCCCCCCCGGAGATTAGAAAGAGAAGGCGAGGGTTGTAAGTGACCCGAAGGAAGGAAGGAAGGAAGGAAAGAAGGAAGGAAGGAAGGAGGATAAGGAAGGAAGGAAGGAGAGGGAGGGAGGGAGGGAGGGAAGGAGGGAGAGATGGAAGGGGGATGGGGAAGGAAAAGGCAGGAAGGAGAGATGGAAGGAGGGAGAGAAGGCAGGCATGAGTGAAGGAAGGAAAGAAGGAAGGAAGCAAGGAAGGAAGAAAGAGAGGGATGGAAGGAGGAGGGAAAAGGAAAAGGAAGGAAGGCAATGGGAAGGAAGGAAAGAAGCCTCTGGAAGCTCTTCCTGGTGTTTGTCAGCCACCCACTTCCCCGAATCCTGCCTGCCCTCCTTCCCCCTGGCAGAGTTTCCGACCCCTTCAGATCCTCCCTCTCCCTTTGGGGTCAGAGCTGGCCTTTTGAGAGGGGGGGGCTGGGGCCCAGGACCTGGCGCAGGCCATCCAGCCGAGGCCCTTTGTCAGCTTTGCCCACTGGAGCTGCGGGAGCTGGCACCAAAGTCAGTTGGCTTTGCCAAGCTAGTTTGCCCAACCCGGCACTTGAAAGGGTGAAAATATATATTGCTAGGATACCAACCCTCGGGGGAAGGGACAGGATGCGCGAACGTACAATGGCACTGTACCAACCCATTAATATTTCACGCAGGTCTCACTGCGTCCTCAGGAAGGAAAGAACCAGAGAAGGTCCAGAGAAGGACAAATAGATACAGAATAACAAGAGTTGGAAGGGACATTGGAGGTCATCTAGTCCAACCCCCTGCCCAAGCAAGAGATCATGCACTATTTCTGTCCAGTCTCTTCTTGGAAGCCTCCAGGGATGAAGCTCCTACAACTTCCAAAGGCAACTTCTCTTCCATGGATTAATTGTCCTCACTGTCAGGAAATTCCTCCTTATTTCCAGGTTGAATCTCTCCTTGGTCAGTTTCCATCCATGATTCCTTGTTTGGCCTTCAGGTGCTTTGGAGAATAGCTTGACCCCCTTCCTCCTCTCTGGGGCAGCCCCTCAGATATTGGAAGATGCTCTCCTGTCTCCCCTGGTCCTTCTCTTCACTAGACTAGCCATGTCTTCCGTCCATCTATGGTTCATTCAGATGTCTTTCTTTTTCTTTCTTTCTTTCTTTCTTTCTTTCTTTCTTTCTTTCTTTCTTTCTTTCTTTCTTTCTTTCTCTCTCTCTCTTTCTTTCCCTCCCTTCCACCTTCCTTCCCTCCCTCCCTCTCTCCTCCCTTCCTTCCTTTTGCTTTGGAAAATAGCTTGACCCCCTTCCTCCTCTCTGGGGCAGCCCCTCAAATACTGGAAGATGCTCTCCTGTCTCCCCTGGTCCTTCTCTTCACTAGACCAGCCATGTCTTCTGTTCTATGGTTCATTCAGATGTCTTTCTTTCTTTTTCTTTCTTTTCTTTCTTTCTTTCTTTCTTTCTTTCTTTCTCTCTCTCTCTCTTTCTTTCCCTCCCCTTCCACCTTCCTTCCCTCCCTCCCTCTCTCTCCTTCCTTCCTTCCTTCCTTCCTTTTGCTTTGGAGAATAGCTTGACCCCCTTCCTCCTCTCTGGGGCAGCCGCCTCAAATATTGGAAGATGCTCTCCTGTCTCCCCTGGTCCTTCTCTTCACTAGACCAGCCATGTCTTCTGTCCATCTATGGTTCATTCAGATGTCTTTCTTTCTTTTTCTTTCTTTCTTTCTTTCTTTCTTTCTTTCTTTCTTTCTTTTCTTTCTCTTTCTTTCTTTCTTTCTTCTTCTTTCTTTCTTTCTTTCTCTCTCTCTCTCTCTCTCTCTCTTTCTTTCCCTCCCTTCCACCTTCCTTCCCTCCCTCCCTCCTTCCTTCCTTCCTTCCTTTTGCTTTGGAAAAGAGCCTGACCCCCTTCCTCCTCTCTGTGGCAGCCCCTCAAATACTGGAAGATGCTCTCCTGTCTCCCCTGGTCCTTCTCTTCACTAGACAAGCCATGTCTTCTGTCCATCTATGGTTCATTCAGATGTCTTTCTTTCTTTCTTTCTTTCTTTCTTTCTTTCTTTCTTTCTTTCTTTCTTTCTTTCTTTCTTTCTTTCTCTCTCTTTCTTTCCCTCCCTCCCTCCTTCCTTCCTGCCTTCCTTCCTTCCTTTTGCTTTGGAGAATAGCTTGACCCCCTTCCTCCTCTCTGGGGCAGCCCCTCAAATATTGGAAGATGCTCTATTGTCTCCCCTGGTCCTTCTCTTCCCTAGACCAGCCAGGCCCAGTTCCTGCAACCGTTCATCGTATGTTTTAGCCTCCAGTCCCCTCATCATCCTGGTTGCTCTTCTCTGCACTCTTTCTAGAGTCCCAACGTCTTTTTTATAGTGTGGGGACCAAAACTGGATGCAGGATTCTAGGTGTGGCCTTACTAAGGCTTTACAGAGTGGTATTAATACCTCCCTTGATCTTGATTGTATCCCTCTGTTCATGCAATTTAGGATTGCATGGGCTTTTTTTGTTCTGTTTTTTTAAGAACAAACAAATATACAATATAAAATCAATCATTCATTGTATCGTCTAAGTACATCATTTCATTTCATTTAATATAACAATTCCCTCACATTTACTTATCTATTAATACAATTATCTATCTCTCCGTTTTATATCCTAACCCAACCTTCAACCCCCCCCTCCCCACCCCCCCATCCCCAGCTTCCCAGAGCAAAAACAGGGTATAACATTTAACAAGAGCCTTGGTAGTACAGGGGTTTAAACCCTGTTATTAAGCTGGTTATTAAGACCAGCTGCCTGCAATTACTGCAGGGTTCGAATCTCGCCAAGGCTCAAGGTTGACTCAGCCTTCCATCCTTTCTAAGGTAGGTGAAATGAGGACCCAGTTGTGGGGGCAATAAGCTGATTTTGTATAAATATACAAAAGGATGAAGGCTATTGCTGAGCACATTGTAAGCCGCCCTGAGTCTTCGGAGAAGGGCGGCATATAAATCAAATTTTAAAAAAAACAAAAAAAACAAAAACAAAAACAAACATATGCTAAAATATTCTAATTTACTGCAAGATTCAAAACTCCCTCACACACTTTAACTCCCTTTTTACAAATTATTCATCAACCTTCCCTTTATAAATTCTGAAAATCAGTTAAATTAAATTCTTTCTTCCTAAGTATAAAAGCCTTTTTCTTAGCATATAATCCAATAACTTTTAGAGTTTTAGAAACATTAACAAACACTGATAAATTTCATTCATTCAAAAAAGCATTGGCTTTTTTTTGGCTGCCGCTGCTGGCTCATATTTCGCTGGTTGTCCACTAAGACAGGAAAAAGGGAAACTGGATTCCCTTCAAGTAGAGCCAAAAAAACGAGAAACAAGACTCTCTCCAAGCCACGGAAGAAGCTTCCATGGTAGGCCACGGATTTATCAGACTGATATTTCTCTGCTTCGGTTCCGAGAATCCATTTGCGAAGCTGCAACCTCCTAATTTGGGCCATCCTGAGTTTGCGAAAACCCCTTCGGATGCTGCTATTTAAAGGAGCCCCCTTTTGTTTTCCAATAGTAAATATTGATTATTTTAATTCATGTATTTATTACATTTATTTCCTGCAAGGCGACTCCGGACAGTTTGCAACATGAAAATAAAAGGTATCGGCATATGCGGGACTGATTGGGGTAGATTGAAGGGGTGACACCGAAATATAATTGTATCGTATTTTATCTGTATCTCAAATTATTGTATTTTATTCTAATCTCATTTTAAATCGTATTTTATTCCAACTTCATTTTAAATTGTATTTTATCAAATTTTAGTAATAATTTGTTTCTGGAAGTCTGCACTTTGATATGGCCCAAGGGCTAATCAATCAATCAATCAATCAATCAAAAGAAGAAAATAAAGCCAGAAATATGTGTGTGTGTGTGTGTGTGTGTGTGTGTGTGTGTGTGTATCTCGATGTATAAAACCACAATAAATAAATACAGGTAGTCCTCGATTTATGACCACAATTGAGCCCGAAAATGTCTGTTGCTGAGCAAGACAATTGTTTTGCCCCATTTTATGACCGTTTTTGCCATAGTTGTTAAGTGAATCAGGCTTCCCCCAATGACTCTGTTGGTCAGAAGGTTGCAAAAGGGGTCACGTGACCCTGGGACACTGCGACCGTCATAAGTACGGGTCAGTTGCCAAGTGTCTGAATTTCGATCACGTGACCATAGAGAGAGTGCAAAAATGGTCATAAGTCACTTTTTTCAGTGCCGTTGTAAATTTGAACTGTCACTAAATGAATGGTTGTAAAGCGAGGACTTCCTGCATAGAAAGGACATGATTTTCCAAGGACAGGCACCAGCTGGAGTTGGCTTTGCATGCAAGGTGCCCGATGCCAATTCTTCGGCAGGTCTGGGCCAGCTGGGAAATGCCGGATGATCCCTGAAGGTTTTGCAGAAGCTGCTATGTGTGGGGCAGCCCCCCCCCCAAGGAAGCAGACAAGTCCTGTCCCCCACCCACTGCCCCCCGCAGCCTCCAGGCCTGGGCAGAGCCCCCTGCTCACCTCCAGAGCCAACAGCCGCCTTGGCAAGAGTCTGGCATTGGGAGACCTGTCAGTGGGCATTAAGGAAGCTTTCGGCAAAGGTGTGGGAAGCGGCCCAGAGAATGGCTCGGAAGACGAAAGGAAAGCGGAGAGGAAGCAGAGGAAGAGAGGAGGGGTGGGAGAATGGGGGGATGTAGGTGGCGAGGAAGAGAGAGGAGGAATGGAGGGGTCTGGAGGACTTGGCGGGCTGCACCCCAGCAGGAGAATTCTCCTTCCCTCCCTCCCTCCTTTCCTCCCTCTTTCCCTTCTTCCATCCCTCCCTCCCTCTTTCCTTTTTCTTCCCTCCCTCCTCCTCTCCCATCTCTCTCTTCCTTCCTCCCTCCCCCTCCCTCCTTCCTTCCTCACTTTCTCCCTCCCTCCTTCCCTCCCCCCTCCCCTTATTCTCTATCTACTTTCCTCCCTCCCTTTCTCCTTCCTTCCTTCCTCCCTCCTCCCTTCCTCTCTCCTTCCCCTCTCCTTATTATCTATCTATCTATCTCCCTTCCTTCTTTCCTTCCTCCCTCCCTCCTCCCTCCCTCCCCTCCCCTTATTCTCTATCTACTTTCCTCCCTCCCTTTCTCCTTCCTTCCTCCCTCCCCTCTTCCTCAATATTCTCCCTTCCTCTCTCCTTCCCCTCTCCTTATTCTCTATCTATCTCCCTTCCTTCTTTCCTCCCTCCTTCCCTCCCTTATTCCTCCCTTCCTCCCTTCCTCCCATCCCCTTATTCTCTATCTACTTTCCTCCCTCCCTTTCTCCTTCCTTCCTCCTTCCCTCTTTCCCTCCTTCCCTCCCTCCCTCTTTCCTTTCTCCTCCCTCCCTCCTCCCTCCCTACCCCTCTCCCCTCTCTTTCTTCCTCCCTCCCTCCCCCTCCCTCCTTCCTTCCTCACTTTCTTCCTCCCTTCCTCTCTCCTTCCCCTCCCCTTATCTATCTTCCTTCCTTCTTTCCTCCCTCCCTCCCTTATTCCCCCCTCCCTCCCTCCCCTTATTCTCTGTCTACTTTCCTCCCTCCCTTTCTCCTTCCTTCCTCCCTTCCTCAATATTCTCCCTCTTCCCTTCCTCTCTCCTTCCCCTCTCTTTATTCTCTATCTATCTCCCTTCCTTCTTTCCTCCCTCCCTCCCTCCCTTCCCTCCAGTCCGTTCCCTTCCTTCCCTCCAAGCAAACGATGGCATCCAAATAATGACAATATTGCTTCCTTGACAATCCTTGTGCCTGCCCAACCTCTGGCAGAACAGGCTGACTTTCCTGAGCACGAAACAAGTGAAGATGACAACGGCTAAAATGCAAAAGGGTGGGTGGGGGGCTTCCATTGCCCTTTGATAGCCCCTATCTTGGCTTCTTTTATCCCCCCCCATCCGGAATTCCTGGGCAGGGCTCACCTCAGCCCACCTGGGATCCTCACAGTGCAGGTGATCAATGCTCAGGGTGCCTGGAGACCATATTTTTTAATGTCGCCTCTCCAGGCCTAGCATTATCATGCAGGAACCGTGGGAGGAGCTGCACTTGGCCAGTCTAGAGAAGAGAAGAACCGGGGGGGGGGGGGGGGGGGACATGATAGAAGGGTCCCGGACAGTATTTGAGGGGCTGCTGCAAAGAAGAAGGGAGTCAACCTGCCCTCCAAAGCCCCTGAAGGCAGGACAAGAAGCAATGGACGGAAACTAATCAAGGAGAGAAGCAACCTAGAACTAAGGAGAAACTTAAGAGCCTGGTAGCGCAGTGGACTAAAGCACTGTTATTAACATCTGCTGCCTGCAATTTCTGCTGGTTCGAATCTCTCCAAGGCTCAAGTTCGACTCAGCCTTCCATCCTTTCTAAGGTAGGTGAAATGAGGACCCAGTTTGTGGGGGCAATAAACTGACTTTGTATAAAATATACAAAAGGATGAAGGCTAGTGCTTACTGCACTGTAAGCCGCCCTGAGTCTCTGGAGAAGGGCGGCATATAAATCAAATTTTTAAAAAAAGAAAAAAGAATGAGTTTTTAATGTTTTTAATTTGAAATGTTTTTTATAACGATTTTTTAAAATGTATTGTGAGCCACCCTGAGTCTTCGGAGAAGGGCGGCATATAAATTGAATAAATTAAATTAAATTAAATTAAATTAAATTAAATTAAATTAAATTAAATTAAATTAAATTAAATTAAATTAAATTAAATTAAATTAAATTAAATTAAATTAAATTAAATTAAATTAAATTAAATTAAATTAAATTAAATTAAATTAAATTAAATTAAATTAAATTAAATTAAATTAAATTAAATTAAATTAACCAGTGGAACAGCTGGCCACCAGAAGTTATGGGTGCTCCATCATTGGAGGTTTTTAAGAAGAGACTGGGCAGCCTCTTGTGTGAAATGGTAGAGGGTCTCCTGCCTGAACAGAGGGTTGGACTAGAAGACCTCCAAGGTCCCTTCCAACTAATTCTAAGGAGGAGGGGGAGACAGGTCCCAGGGGAGGCCCAAACTTTTGTTCGACACCCCCTTCCCTCCCCCCCACCCCGAGAATTGCACTCACCACCTTGGTGACGACTTTGTGTGCCACTGGTTCACCCTCAACCCCTGGCCTGGCATTGGTGGGCATGATTTCAGGTCATCCTCAACTTACTGTATAACCATTCATTTAGTGACTGTTCAAACGGCATTGAAAAGCCAGGGCGGTCCCTCAAGTTACAAGGGTTTGCTTAGTGATCAAAATGATCAAAATTCTTAACCTCCCATCTCCACATAAAGGGGGTTTGTGCAGTGAATCCTTCAACTCCCAGGATTCCCCAGCTGTTAACCAGTGGTAGAAGTGCTTTGGGGAACTTTTAAGTTTCTAGTCCTTAAGAAGGGTAGAGAGAGTTGGCCTTTGGAGTAGACTTGACTCCCAGGGTCGGTTTGAGGACTTCCAGGTGGTTGTGGGGAAGATGACAGAGCTTTTTCTAGGCTAACTCTCTGCAAGATGCAAAGACCCTTAAAAAGAATTGCCACTTCTGAAAAAAAAATCTCCCAAATTCTTTGCCAGCAGCCTTCCACTCTAGGCAGGAAAAATGGAATAAAAGCAGGAGAAATTCTGTTCTTCCTACAATCTTTCTCTCTCTTTCTCTTTCACTTTTCTCTTCCTCTCACTCTTCCTCTCTCTCTCTCTTTTGGTCTTTCTTTTTCTGTCCTTTCTCTGTCTTTTTATTTCTTTTCTTTCAGTCTTTTTCTCTCTTTCTCTATGACTCCCTCTCTCATTCTCTCTCTCTTTCGCTCTCTCTTTCTTTCCTTTTCTCTCTTTCTGTCTCTCTCTCCATGTCACTATCTTTCTCTCTGTGTTTTCTCTTTTTCTCTCTCTCTTTCCTTTTCTCTCTCTCCATGTCACTATCTTCTTCTCTCTGTGTTTTTCTCTTTCTCTCTCTCTCTTTCCTTTTCTCTCTCTCCATGTCACTATCTTTCTCTCTTTCTGTTTTCTCTTTCTCTTTCTCTATGTCTTTCTCTCTCTTTTTTCACTCTTCCTCTTGCTCTTTCTCTCTTTCTCTCTCTCTTTCTCTTTCTCTTTCTGTTTTTCTCTTTCAGTCTTTCTCTCTATGTCTCTCTTTCTCTTCTCTCTCATTCTCTCTCTATGCCTCTTTCTTTCTTTTTTCTCTTTGCCACTATCTTTCTTGCCCCATTTCTCTGCTCTCTCTCTCTCCCTCCCCATGACTCTGTTTCTTTCTCTGCTTTCTCTCTCTTTCTCTCTTTCCCTCTCTCTCTGTCTTTCTCTCTCTCTCTCTCTCTTTCTTTCCTTTTCTCTCTTTATGTCACTATCTTTCTCTCTGAGTTTTCTCTCTCTTTCTCTCTCTCTATGTCTTTCTCTTTTTTCACTCTTCCTCTCGCTCTTTCTTTCTCTCTCTCTCTTGCTCTTTCTCTTTCTGTCTTTCTCTTTCTGTCTTTCTCTTTCAGTCTTTCTCTCTATGTCTCTCTTTCTCTCTCTCTCTCTCTGTCACTATCTTTCTCGCGCGCTTTCTCTGCTTTCCCTCTCCCCCATGACTCTGTTTCTTTCTCTCTCTCTCTCCTTTTCTCTGCTCTCTCTCTTTCATACACAACACATACAGTCCTTTTTCGCTCTTTTCCAGCCTTTCTCTCCAAAACCAATTTGTACCTTTGCACGAAGAGGGAGAAGGGAGCCCACCCCCCACCCCCACCCCTGGCAAGAATTCTCCCCAAGACTGGGCTATTTCATCATTTATGGCATCCTTTCCCCCCTCTCCCTCCCGTCTCCCACTCCTCCATTGGCATTTTAAAAAAATGTACGTGCTGCGCCAACGGAATTGAAAACTTCCCCGTGATGGATCTATCTCCCTGCACACCTTGCTCTTTCCAAGAAGGGGGGGGGGCAGCTCTGTGTGAGTTTTGTCTTTTTTTTTCAACTTCAGTGGTTCCCCACCCCCCACGTGCCCCCTCCTCCCCATCCATTTCCTTCCCCAAACGGTCCCTCCTTCGCTCTTCAATTAGGTTGGGAGCCCATTTGCCCCCCCCCCTTGGAGACCCATTAAAACACTGAAGTGTAAACAATGCACCGATTGTTCTTCTGCGCCATCCTCTTCCTGACAATTAAATTGCAGCATTTGTACGAGGCAGAAGAGACGCAAACAATTAAAACATAAGTCGCACAATTTATTAGCGTTGCCTCTCCGGCACCCTAAAGTCCTTGCGAAGGACGGGGAGGGCAAAAAAGTCAAGATGGCAGCCAGGGCAGTCCAGTAGGGTCAGGGCTGCCGCTTTGACTTCATGGTGGAGCTGAGCTGGGGGCTTCCGAAGTCACATCAGCTGCCTTTTGACCGTGTTGGTCTGGAAGGGACCTTGGAGGTCATCTAGTCCAAAGGACAAGAAGCAATGGTTGGAAACTAACCAAGGAGAGAAGCAACCTGGAATTAAGGAGAAACTTCCTAGCAGTGAGGACAATTAACCAGTGGAACAGCTGTGGGTGCTCCATCACTGGAGGTTTTTAAGAAGAGATTGGACATTCATCTGTCTGAAATGGTGTAGGGTCTCCTGCTTGAGCAGAAGGCTGGACTAGAAGACCTCCAAGGTGTCCCTTCCAGCTCCTGTTCTATTCTATTCTATTCTATTCTATTCTATTCTATTCTATTCTATTCTATTCTATTCTATTCTATTCTATTCTATTCTATTCCATTCCATTCCATTCCATTCCATTCTATTCTATTCTATTCCATTCTTCATTCCATTCTTCATTCCACTATTCTATTCTATTCTATTCTATTCTATTCCATTCCATTCCATTCCATTCTATTCTATTCTTCTATTTTATTCGATTCCTATGCTTATTCTATTCTATTCTATTCCATTCCATTCCATTCCATTCCATTCTATATATTATTCTATTCTATTCTACTCTACTCTGCTCCTTATTCTATTCTACTCTACTCTACTCCATTCCATTCCATTCCATTCCATTCCATTCTATTCTATTCTTCTATTTTATTTGATTCCTATGCTTATTCTATTCTATTCTATTCTATTCTATTCTATTCTATTCTATTCTATTCCATTCCATTCCATTCCATTCTATTCTTCTTTTATTCGATTCCTATGCTTATTCTATTCTATTCTATTCTATTCCATTCCATTCCATTCCATTCCATTCCATTCTATTCTATTCTTCTATTTTATTTGATTCCTATGCTTATTCTATTCTATTCTATTCTATTCTATTCTATTCTATTCTATTCTATTCTATTCTATTCCATTCCATTCCATTCCATTCTATTCTATATATTATTCTATTCTATTCTATTCTATTCTATTCTATTCTATTCCATTCCATTCTATTCTTCTATTTTATTCTATTCCTATGCTTATTCTATTCTATTCTATTCTATTCTATTCTATTCTATTCTATTCCATTCCATTCTATTCTATTCTTCTATTTTATTCTATTCTATTCTATTCTATTCTATTCTATTCTATTCTATTCTATTCCATTCCATTCCATTCCATTCTATTCTTCTATTTTATTCTATTCCTATGCTTATTCTATTCTATTCTATTCTATTCTATTCTATTCTATTCTATTCTATTCTATTCTATTCCATTCCATTCCATTCCATTCCATTCTATTCTTCTATTTTATTTGATTCCTATGCTTATTCTATTCTATTCTATTCTATTCTATTTTATTCTATTCTATTCTGTTCTGTTCTGTTCTGTTCTGTTCTGTTCTATTCCATTCCATTCCATTCCATTCTATTCTATTCTATTCTATATATTATTCTATTCTATTCTATTCTATTCTATTCTATTCTATTCTATTCTATTCTATTCCATTCCATTCCATTATCCCGCGCTTTAGAAAAGGATAATTGTAGCTGAGGGTTGAACTGTGGAGTCCTTGGTGCTCTCTGAGCCTGGTGGTTTCCTTACAGACGTTTCATGACCCAACTAGGTAACATTATCAGTGCTACAAGGGAGTGCAGTGTGCAAAATGGAGGAGGAGGAGGAGGAGGAGGAGGAGGAGGAGGAGGAGGAGAGAAAGAGGGAGATGGGTTTGTTAGTGCTTTCTGAGCCTGAAGGTTTCCTTACAGACGTTTCATTATCCAACTAGGCAACATCATCAGTGTTAGAAGAGAGTGGGAGAGGAGGAAGAGGAGGAGGACTGTGGGGTCCTTGGTGCTCTCTGAGCTTGGTTGTTTTCTTGCAGACGTTTCATGACCCAACAAGGTACCATTATCAGTGCTGGAAGGAAGTGGGGTTGGAGGAGGAGGAGGAGGAGGAGGAGGAGGAGGAGGAGGAGGAGGAGGAGGAGGAGAACTGCAATATCCTTGGTTCTTGTAAACACACATTTCTTAGTACTGATAATGTTATCTAGTTGGGTCATGAAACGTCTGCAAGAAAACAACCAAGCTTAGAGAACATCAAAGAACCCCACAGTCTCCTCCTCCTCCTCCTCCTCCTCCTCCTCCTCCTCCTCCTCCTCCTCCTCCTCTCTCCTAACACTGATGGTGTTACCTAGTGTGGTAATGAAACATCTGCAAGAAAACAACCAAGCTCAGAGAGAACAAAGGACAAATCCAGTCTCTTCCTCATCTTCCTCCTCCTCCTCCTCCTCCACACAAATCTAGCACTGATAATGTTACCTAGCTGGGTCATGAAATGTCTGTGAAATTTCTGAAAGATGCCCTAATTAATTCATGAGCCATGAGCCAAACTTCAATAGAAATACAGTCATTTATTAGGAGCACCATTTCGGCAATATTCGGATGCAGTTAGAACTAATCCCAGGTAGATTTACGTTTCCCAATGACCCTGTCTCTCCCCTCCTCCCTGGCCATGTCATAAATCACATTCTCCAATTACCCACTTTGGCTGGCTGTGAAACCCAACACCCTCCTTCTGATTGCAGTCAGGAAGAATGTATGGAATGCAGCTTCAGTTAGGGAAATCAATCAGCTCTATCAGTTCTCCCTCCCTCCTGCTCATGGCAACTTGAAAGATTTGCAAGTTGACAACGTCTACAAGAAAACCACCAAGAAGAAGGTTTGTTGTGGAATGAGGGAAGAAAGAGAAGAGCAACTCCGAATGTAATTAAAATGTTTTATTTTAATGCTTTCTTTAAGGGAAACATGTATATGGAGGATTTCTTATGTATAAAAAAATGTACAATTTATGTGGGGAAGGGGAAGGGTGTGGGGGAGAAAACTGTTTGTATTTCTTATAAAACTTTTTAATAAAAAAAAAAATAAAACCACCAAGCTCAGAGCCCCCCAAGGACCCCTCAGTTCCACCCTGAGCTACAAAGACTCTCCTTTATCGGAAATGGGGCCGTGCCCCCAAGCCAGAGGGGCAACCTGAACCTTCCCACTAGTCATTACCAGATCTTGCTGGCAAAGGCGGCCCCCTGATTTCCATCTTTCTGCGGCTGTTGGCAGCCCGGGCGAAAGAGAAGGGCTGGCACTGCAGTGAGTCAGAAATGCTTTTAAGAGGATTTTAAAATGCAGGCGGCTGGAACAGCCTCTCTGGAATTGGAATCAGCCCTGCGAAAAGCACAGCCCACGGCAGGAAGGCCGTTTTGCTTTTAGGACGCTCGCTGGGCTTGACGTAGCCAAGATCTCTTCAGCTTTTAGAGGCCTCCCAGGGCAGATGGACTGGAGAGAGAATTACAGACTAGAATATAGAATCACAGAAGTGGAAGGGACCTTGGAGGTCTTCTAGTCCTACCATCTGTTCAGGCAGGAGACCTCGTACCATTTCTGACCGATGGCAGTCCAGTCTCTTCTTAAAAACCTCCAGTGATGGAGCACCCATAACCTCTGGTGGCAGGCTGTTCCACTGGTTAATTGTCCTCACTGTGAGGAAGTTTCTCCTTAGTTCCAGGTTGCTTCTCTCCTTGATTAGTTTCCATCCATTATTGTCCTTCCTTCCTTCCTTCCTTCCTTCCTTCCTTCCTTCCTTCCTTCCTTCCTTCCTTCCTCTCTCCCTACTTCCCATCCATCCATCCATCCTTCCATCCATTGATGAATAGAATAACAGAGTTGGAAGGGACCTTGGAGGTCTTCTAGTCCAGCCCTCTGCACAACCAGGAGACCTTACTCCATTTCAGACAAATGGATGTCCAATCTCTTCTTAAAAACCTCCAGTGTTGGAGCATTCACAACTTCTGGTGGCCAGCTGTTCCACTGGTTAAGTGTCCTCACTGTGAGGAAGTTTCTCCTTAGTTTCAGGCTGCTTCTCTCCTTGATGAGTTTCCATCCGTTGTTTCTTGTCCTGCCTTCAAGGGCTTTGGAGAATAAGCGGACCCCTCTTGTTATAACAGAATAACACTCAGTGCCAAAAAGCTTAGCCGTCACTGCCCTAGACCATTTCAGACTGCCCTAGACATTTCAGGTGGCTGTCCAATATCTTCTTGAAAGCCTCCAGCATTGGAGCACCCACAACTTCTAGTGGCAAGCTCTTCCACTGGATAATTGTCCTCCCTGTCAGGAAATTCCTCCTTAATTCCAGGTTGAATCCCTCTTTGTTCTGTTTCCATCCGTTGCTTCTTGTCCTGCCTTCGGGTGCTTTGGAGAATAGGTGGACTAGCGGACTTCAGCTTCCAAAATTCCCCAGACAGAATACAGAATAGACTACAGAAGAACAAAGGTGGAAGGGACCTTGGAGGTCTTCTAGTCCAACCCTCTGCTTGAGCAGGAGACCCCATACCAGGAGTGTCCAACTTTGGACCTTTAAGACTAGCCAACTCCCCCACTTCCTCCTAAATTTATTTTTTAGCTGGTTCGCATCTTAATAAAGTGGAAGAGATTTTATTGCCGAATAGGAGCTAAACTGTAAACCAGTCTAAATAAATAGAGATACAGCTGGGAAATAGATATTTAAACTATGAACTAGCCAAAAATTAGATTCAATAGAATATGAGAATAAATTTGAAATAAATAAAATAAAGTATTGTGGAAGTAACAAACTATAGAAGGAAATGTTGATTGCTTATGAAATGACTTTAAGAGAGGAGGAAAATACTTTTTGTCAAGATTATGAATATTAGATGTCATTTAAGAGAAGTAAAATATAGATTTGAGGTAATGAGTCTTAGGACTGAGGAATATATATGAAATATTGATTGTTAAAATGATAAAGATGTAGAGCGGTGTTTATTGTTTAGAATTTTGGGTGTAATAATAGAATGATAAATGTTTAGAGTAAGATTTTTTTTTCTTTTCTTTTTTCTTTCTTTTTTTAAAGATGTAAATGGACAAAATTTGGAACAAAATTGATTGAGGGAATTTGAATAATTGTACTTACTTTATGCAGGACCAAACCCTTGCTCTAAAAAGATGTATTTTATGTTTTATGTTAAAAAAATAATAATAAAAATTTGGGGGGAAAAAAAGAAAAGACTAGCCAACTCCCAAAATTCCCCAGGTAGAATACATGATAACAGAGGTGGAAGGGACCTTGGAGGTCTTCTAGTCCAACCCTCTGCTTGAGCCGGCGATCCTGTCCATTTCAGACAAATAGCTGTCCAGTGTCTTCTTAAAAGTCTTGTGGGTGTATTGGAGCACCCACAATTTCTGAAGCCATTCCACTAGTTAATTGTTCTCACTGTCAGGAAATCCCTCCTTAATTCTAGGTTGCTCCGTTTTTTACACACCCACACATGATCTTAATTCTTGTACGTAAGGCTTTCTAGAATTTTATCCTAACGCCTTGACATTTCAAAATTACAAAAAAATCACAAAGTTGGAAGGGACCTCGGAGGTCCTCTAGTCCAACCCCCTGCTCAAGCAGGAGACCCAATCCCGTTTCAGACAAATCTCTTCTTTTGAAAACCTCCAATGATGGAGCACGCACAACTTCTGAAGCCATTCCACCAATTTATTTGTTCTCACTGTCACAAAATCCTTCCTTAATTCTAGCTTCTGATTTCATTGGTTCGTTGCACAAATAGCCAGATGGTCAAACTGGAGGGGGCATTTGGATCCACTTATTGTCCTTCCCAAGAAACAGAGGAGGCCAATGGACAGAATAAATTGATCTTCTGCATGCATTGTGAGGGGAAGACGAGTCCAGATCTCTGGGTATCTGATTAGATTAACAGACTTTGGAAGGGACATTGTACTATAAGGCTTATTGGTCATCTAGTCCAACCCCCTCCCCAAGAAAGAGACCCTACACCATTTCTGACAGATGGCAGCCCAGTCTCTTCTTGAAAGCCGCCAGGGATGAAGCTCCCACAACTTCCGAAAGCAACTTCTGTTCCATGGGTCGATTGTCCTCACTGTCAGAAAAATTCTCCTTATTTCCAGGTTGAATCTCTCCTTGCTCAGTTTCCATCCATTATTCCTTGTCTGGCCTTGGAAACTAGCTTGACCCCCTTCCTCCTCTCTGGGGCAGC
Organism: Arizona elegans; assembly: GCA_022577455.1. Lineage (NCBI taxonomy): Eukaryota > Metazoa > Chordata > Lepidosauria > Squamata > Colubridae > Arizona > Arizona elegans. The sequence goes on from JAKOOJ010000112.1 coordinate 125,267, forward strand.
CCCTCCCTCAAATACTGGAAGATGCTCTCCTGTCTCCCCTGGTCCTTCTCTTCACTAGACCAGCCATGCCCAGTTCCTGCAACCATTCATCATATGTTTTAGAGCCTCCAGTCCCCTCATCATCCTGGTTGCTCTTCTCTGCACTCCTTCTAGAGTCACAACCTCATTTTTATAGTGTGGTAACCAAAACTGGATGAAGTACTCTAGGTGTGGCCTTACTAAGGCTTTATAGAGTATATAAGGTCAAGAGATTGAAAGGGAATTTCCACCCGACTTTGGAATCACCGCTTTTCCCCCTTTCTCCAAATTTTTTTTTAAAAAAAAAGCAGAATTCAGCAACTTCGCAGCATAATTTCCATGTTCTGTTTTTGCTGGCGAGGTTCACAAACAAGCGGTAGTGGGTTGTGTTGCTACGTATTGATTCATCCTACATTAAAACCTCTCCAGCAACTCACAACATTGTATAAGCGTGAGTTGAGTGCGTGACCTAAGGGAAATTCCCTCTTTCCAGCTGCCAGGCTCCACCAGACTCTGCCCCCCCCCCCCCATATCACCCACCACGGGGGAGGAGGGGGTCCTGCCTGCCTCCCCCCTCCCCCCATGGGCTCCACTGTCCCCAAATTGGCAAACTGCAACAGGTTTGTTCAAGTGGCTTGTGAAAGCAAGCAGGGCAGGGAAGGAGCAGGGCTGGTGTGTGTGGGTGTGTGGGTGTGAGTTGAAGCCCCTTACTCAAATGCAGCTCTTGCAGGAGGCTTGCCATTCCCTCCCCCACCCCCAGCTCTTTAATCCTATGGACTTCCCAGCCACGTCAGGCAGGCCGTGGTAGCAGGTACAGGGGCATGCCACATCTGGCCAGCTGCTGGTACAGCAGGTTGCTCACTTCTACAATACGGACCGTGTCCTGTTCATTTCCTGATGGCGAGAATGATTAGCCGGTGGAACAGCTTGCCACCAGAAGTTGTGGCTGCTACAACAATACTGGAGGTTTGTTTGTTTGTTTGTTTGTTTATTAGTTCAATTTATATGTCGCCCTCCTCCGAAGACTCAGGGCGGCTTACAATGCACTTATAGTAATAGTCTTCATTCTTTTGTATATACCTGCTTATTAGGGCTTTTGGCCCCCCATAAGTGGTGTTTTTCTTTTTTTTCTTTTGGTTTGTTTTTCGTTTTAATTTGATTTATATGCCGCCCTTCTCCGGAGACTCATGGCGGCTTACAGTGCGTTAAGCAATAGCCTTCATACTTTTGTATATTTTATACAAAGTCATCTTATTGCCCCCACAAACTGGGTCCTCAATTTACCTACCTTAGAAAGGACAGAAGGCTGAGTCAACCTTGAGCCTGGCGAGATTCGAACTTACTTTAATTGCAGACAGCTGGTGTTAAATTACAGTGTTTTATATGCGTTAAGCAATAGCTTTCATACTTTTGTATATTTTATACAAAGTCAGCTTATTGCCCCCACAATCCGGGTCCTCAGTTTATCTACCTTGAAAGGATGGAAGGCTGAGTCAACCTTGAGCCTGGTGAGATTTGAACTCGCAGTAATTGCAGGCAGCTGGCAGCTAAGTGCTACTTTAACAGCACTTAGTCCACTGCACCACCAAGGCTCTTTTTTTTAAAAGAGATTGAACAAGCATTTGTCTGAAATAGTCTGGTGCAGGGGTGTCCAAACTTGAGAACTCCAGCTCCCAGAATTCCCCAGCCAGCAGAGCTGGGAGTTGAAGTCCACAAGTCTTAAAGTTCTCAAGATTGGACACTCATGGTGTGGAGTCTCCTACTCTGGCAGGGGGTTAGACTAGAAGTCCTCCAAGGTCCCCTTACAATTCTGTTATTCTCTTATTGTTAAGGTTGTAAGCCACCTGTGTGTGAGTTGGGCAGCTATATGTGTTTATTCAATAAATAACACCTCCTTTCCTCTGTAGCTTTTTGCTGCAATATTTCTCCAGCCCATCAGCTGCTTTTGGGGGGGAGTTGAGGGAGGGGGAATGAGCGGTTGGAAAGGAAACTCCACTCTTTCCTTCTCTTTCTCTGACTCTTTCCCTGTTTCCTTCATCCACTCTTCCCTTCCTCCATCCGCAACTGAGTCAGGAGAGCAGGTTTTGGGGAGGGAAGCATCGATGGGTGGATAGGTAGCGAGATGAGAGAGAATGGGTGGATGGATAGATAGATAGATAGATATAGATGATAGATAATAATAATAATAATAATAATAATAATAATAATAATAATAATAATAATAATAAAATTGAAGTTGAGCGACTGTGGAAAAAGAAATCGTGTGTTGTCCCGATTGTTAATTGGAGCCCTTGGGGCAATCCCCAAAGGGCTACCCCGCTATTTAGAAATTCTAAATTTGCCGGACTTAAACATTTTGACTTTACAAAAAAAACACCTTACTCGGAACAGCTTACATCCTCCGACGATACCTTAACAGTTCCTAGGTCCTTGGTTAGGACTCGAGTAGCTGAGCTATTAACCAGCCTCAAAGGCTGTGAATCTCACTAAAGATTAACCAATAAATAATAATAATAATAATAATAATAATAATAATAATAATAATAATAATAATAATATATACAGACAGTCAGACAATGATAGATAAATAGAGATAGAGATAGATAGATAGATGATACAGATAGATATTATTTATCATTATTATTTATTAGTTCGATTTATATATGCCGCCCTTCTCCGGAGACTCAGGGCGGCTTACAATATGTTAAGCAATAGCCTTCATACTTTTGTATATACCTGCTTAGTAGGGCTTTCGGCCCCCCTCCCAAGCAGTGTTCTTTTTTATACAAAGTCAGCTTATTGCCCCCACAATCCAGGTCCTCATTTTACCTACCTCGGAAGGATGGAAGGCTGAGTCAACCTTGAGCCTGGTGAGATTTGAACTCGCAGTAATTGCAGGCAGCTGGCAGCTAAGTGCTACTTTAACAGCAGCAGTTTAGTCTGCTGGGCCACCAAGGCTCCTAATAGATAGATGATATAGATGATGATGATAATGATGATGATGATGATGATAATAATAATAATAATAGACAGACAATAATAGATAGACAGACAGATGATAGATACATGATAGCTAGGTAGCTACTGCAGGTGACAGAGAGAGAGAGAGAGGGATAAGATAGGTAGATAGATAGATAGATAGATAGATAGATAGATAGATAGATAGGAGAGAGAGATTGGATGGATGGATAGATAAATAGATACGTAAGCCACATAGATAGAATAGGATAGATAGGATAGTTAGATAAGATAGGATAGATAGATTAGATAGATAGATAGATGTAAAAAGAGAGATACAGTTATAGAGAGCGGGATGGATGGATGGATGGATGGATGGATGGATGGATGGATGGATGGTTGCCTCATCTCAAGGAACCTGTTGGGGGGGTGGGGGTGTTGCAGGACCACTTGCTGAAGGGGGGGGGGGGCTGAATTGCCGGGGCCTGAGGTGCAAATCCCCCTCACCCACCCCCAGTTGCTCCAAGGGCCTCTTGCAGCCACAGAGGCCTCCTCCTCGTCCTCCTAAACAGGGGCGGACCCTGCCCAGAAACCCAGAGCGCCCCCTTCTTCTCCCCCCCCCCCGCCAAACCCAGAGCTCTCCGACCCTCCCGCCTCGCTCGCCGGAGATTATACATAGCCCTCCTTTTAATATCGCCGCCACGTCGCTTCCATAAATCACGCCGCTCTCCCCGGGCTGCGGGGGCTGCTTTTAATTTCTCCTGCTCATTTCCCTTCGCTCCTTTGGACACTTTTCCTAACACTCGATCTTATCGGACCCCCATAAATCAGGCGCCGCTGACGGCCAGCGGAGCTTCCCTCGGCGCCGCTCGCCAGCGGAAGGACGGATCTCCGCGGCCGGCAGTGGGGAGCCCCCCGTTCCCCCCCTCCTGCGCCTTGACTTTTATGAATGAGGCCGGGAGTATCGCAGGATCTCAATAAATCAAAAGCTTTCCGAGGGGCTCCTGACGCCCGTGCTGAGCTGAGCAGCACAAGGCTGACTTTGGTTTCCCTTCCTTCCTTCCTTCCTTCCTTCCTTCCTTCCTTCCTTCCTTCCTTCCTTCCTTCCTTCCTTCCTTCCTTCCTTCCTTCTTTCCTTCTATCCATCCTTCCTTCTTTCCTTCCTTCCTCCTTCCTTCCTTCCATCCATCCATCCATCCATCCATCCTTCCTCTCTCTCTCCTCCCTCCCTGCCTGCCTGCCTGTTTGCCTTCCTCCCTCCCTCTCTCTCTTTCTTTCTCTCTACATCCATCCCTCCCTTCCTTCCATCCATCCATCCATCCATCCTTCCTTCCTTCCATTGATCCTTCCTCTCTCTCTCCTCCCTCCCTCCCTTCATGCCTGCCTGTTTGCCTTCCTCCCTCCCTCCCTCCCTCCCTCCCTCTCTCTCTCTGCTTTCTTCCTCTCTCCATCCATCCCTCCCTTCCTTCCATCCATCCATCCATCCTTCCTTCCTTCCATTGATCCTTCCTCTCTCTCTCCTCCCTCCCTCCCTTCCTGCCTGCCTGTTTGCCTTCCTCCCTCCCTCCCTCCCTCCCTCTCTCTCTCTCTGCTTTCTTCCTCTCTCCATCCATCCCTCCCTTCCTTCCATCCATATTTAGAAGTAACTCTAAATATAGACTAATTCTCTTTTCTCCTCTCCTCTCCTCTCCTCTCCTCTCCTCTCCTCTCCTCTCCTCTCCTCTCCTCTCTTTTCTCCTCTTATTTCTATTCTATTCTATTCTATTCTATTCTATTCTATTCTATTCTATTCTATTCTATTCTATTCTATTCTATTCTAAATTGCTATCCTATCCTATCCTCTATTCTGTTCTGTTCCGTTCCATTCTTCTCTATTCTTGTTATATATGCCAGGAGGAGGGGAGAGCAAGGAATAAAAGCAAGGGGTGTTTGATAGGGACCCACACAGTGTCCCCCCTCCCTTAACAGGGTCTTTTGGATGAGGCTGTCCTTCTGCCTGGAAGCCCCCAAGGAGAGAGACAAATGGTTATGGACATTTTAAAGCGGATTCCAGCTGTAACAGAAAATCTGGGGTTAAGCCAGAAGCTTTGCTGTAAAAATAGCCAGGGGAGGAAAGATTTGAGAAAGGGGAGAGGGGAGACAGGCTGTTTGGAAATCAAACCCTCCATGAATACAAAATAGCCTCTCCTTATTTTTTGCCCCCCCCCCACATCCCCCTTTAAGCCCACCCACCCCCAGATCTGCAGTAGGGACGGTGAGCCAAATGGAAATTCAACAGGTTCTGCTCTCCCTCCTCCATCTCCTCCTCCTCCCCCCTTGGAAAATAAATGCATTTTTGTGCAATTTCTGCCAGCCCTGCAGATGTTAGAGGTACAGAGCACGGGGGTGGGGGGAGAGAATCAGATGCCATCATTATGCAGCCAACCCAGAAACATTGCTGGGGGCTGCCGGAGGTGTATTTTTAAAATTCCCCCACTCCCCATGGAAGAGCGGCCAATTAATCCTAATCATAGTATCATAGAAATGTGAAATTGTGATAAATCTGGTGGGTTTTTTTTTTTGCAGCAATAGGTAAGAAGGTTGTGTGGGTTGATTTTGCGAGCGGGGTGGGGGTGGGGGCTGGGGGGACAGGCAGGAGGAGGAAGAGGCCACAGAGCTATTCTTACTGATGAGAAATGGGGGTGGCTGCATTGGGTAGAGAGAAATTCAAAAGAAGCACCAGTGTGTGTGGTTTGTGCATCTGTGTGTGTCTGTGTGTGGTTTTTGTGTGTGTTTGTATATGTGTGTGTGGTTTGTGTGTCTGTGTGTGTGTGTGTGTGTGTGTGGTTTGCGTGTGGTTTGTGTGTCTGTGGTTTGTGTGTGGTTTGTATGTGTGTGTGTGATTTGTATGTGTGTGTTTGTGTGTCTGTATGGTTTGTGTGTGTGTGTTTGTATATGTGTGTGTGGTTTGTGTGTCTGTGTGTCTGTGGTTTGTGTGCGATTTGTATGTGTGTGTTTGTATATGTGTGTGGTTTGTGTGTGCGTGTGTGTTTGTATGGTTTGTGTGTCTGTGTGGTTTGTGTGTGTGTGTGTGTGTTTGCATATGTGTGTGTGGTTTGTGTGTGTGGTTTGTGTGTTTGTATATGTGTGTGTGATTTGTGTGTGTGTGGTTTGTGTGTCTGTGTCTGTGTGGTTTGTGTGTGGTTTGTGTGTGTGTGTTTGTGTGTGTGTGCGATTTGTATGTGTGTGTTTGTATGTGTGTGGTGTGTGTATGTTTGTGTGTGTTTGTATATGTGTGTGTGTGGTTTGTGCGTGTCTGTGTGTGTGTGTGTGTGTGTGTTGCGTGTGGATTGTGTGTGTGTGTGTGTGTCCCCCGAGAGCAGAAGCTGCCCCTTCCTTCCCCATAGCCCCCCCCCCCTTGGCAGGCCATGCAACGGGGTCTCCTGACGCAGAGCCTTTGGCAGGGCAGCCCAGCAAGGGAGCCGAGGCTCACCCAGAGTTGAGTGCTGGTCCCTGGGCGGAGCTCAGCCCCAGATGCCTTCCCCCACTGGAATAGCAGCCCTTTTCGGCTGGGGGGTGGGGGGGCTTGGTGCTCTCTCAGCTTGGTTGTTTTCTTGCAGATGTTTCATGACTCAACTACCGTAAGTAACAGTGCTAAAAGAATTCTAGAAGAGAGTGGGGATTACAGAGAGGAGGAGGAGGAAGAGGAAGAAGAAGACGAAGAAGAAGAAGAAAAGAAGAAGAAAAGAAGAAGACGAAGAAGACGAAGAAGAAGACGAAGAAGAAGAAGAAGAAGAAGAAGAAGAAGAAGAAGAAGAAGAAGAAGAAGAAGAAGAAGTTTACTTAAAGTAAAGTAACAGTAAAGTAGAAGAAGGAGAAGGAGAAGGAGAAGGAGAAGATGAAGACGAAGACGAAGACGAAGACGAAGAAGAAGAAGAAGAAGAAGTAGTTAAAGTAAAGTAAAAGTAAAGGAGAAGGAGAAGGAGAAGGAGAAGGAGAAGAAGAAGAAGAAGAAGAAGAAGAAGAAGAAGAAGAAGAAGAAGAAGAAGAAGAAGAAGACGAAGAAGAAGAAGTAGTTAAAGTAAAGTAAAAGTAAAGGAGAAGGAGAAGGAGAAGGAGAAGAAAAAGAAGAAGAAGAAGAAGAAGAAGAAGAAGAAGAAGAAGAAGAAGAAGAAGAAGAAGAAGAAGAAGAAGAAGAAGAAGAAGAAGAAGAAGTTTACTTAAAGTAAAGTAAAAGTAAAGGAGAAGGAGAAGGAGAAGGAGAAGGAGAAGGAGAAGGAGAAGAAGAAGAAGAAGAAGAAGAAGAAGAAGAAGAAGAAGAAGAAGAAGAAGAAGAAGAAGAAGAAGAAGAAGAAGAAGACGACAACTGTGGGGCCCTTGTTGCTCTCTGAGCTTGGTGGTTAATTGCAGACGTTTCATGACCCAACTAGGGAATGTTATCAGTGCTAGAAGAGAGGGGGTTTGCAGAAAGGAAGAGGGGGAAGAAGAAGAGCAAAGGACAATGTGTCTAAGCTTGGTTCTTGTCTTGCAGATGTTTCATTGCCCAACTAGATAACATCATCAAGCGATGGAAGGGAGTAGGGTTTGTGGAGAGGAGGAGGAGGAGGTCATTTTTGGTGCTCTCTGATCTTGTTTGTTTTCTTGAAGACATTTCATTACCCAACTAGGTAACATCATCAGGGCTAGAAGGGGAAGGGGTTTGCTCTCTGTTTATATACAGTTGCTGCCCTGTCAAGTGTTGGTGGGAGTGTTGTTTATTTCTTGTCAGTTCCTCAATTAGGGAATTGTTTATTTTTATTTTATTTTATTTTATTTCGAATTTATATACCGCACCTTCTCCTGAGGGACTCAGGGCGGTCAGCCAGCTTTACAGCCAGCTAAAAACATACAATACAAACATTAAAAACAATTAACTGCTTGATTGTTGGATAAACAAGAGCCTAATGAAGAAGCCATCAAGAACACTCCTCACCAATCATGCCTAAAGTGGGACTAGAACTCACGGTCTCCTGGGGATTGGGCCAAAGTCACCCAGTCGACGTTCATGCCTCAGACTGCCTCAGACTGGACTAGAACTCACTTTCCCAGTTTCTAGCCTGGAGCCTTCCCCACTAGACCAAACCGGCTCTTTTTAAATCTCTCTCTTTTTTTTCTTTTTCTTTACATTTTTTTTTCTTTCTTCCCCCATTTTCGCTTCTATGCACTTTTATTATTATTATTTTTTTTTACTTTTTACATTGTTCTCACATTCTATGAGCTCTTTTAAACTTTAATAAAAGCTCTTATCATAAAAGAGAGCGCAAGTGTCCGCATTTCCCGCCCACAGTCTTCGGCTCTGGCTTCCCTTCTTCTCCCCTCTTGCTCCATCTCCATGGCTGAGGAGGGGTCAGAATCCCCCAACCCAACTTCAATTCCCAAAAGCCAAATCTCACACCCAGATTGATGGTATGTGTCCAACCCAATGCCGACCGCAGAAGCGACCACGTGTTCAGCACCACGGACAGCGGCCCTGTTACTTTTGCAGGCAGAGGTCACAGAATAGAATGCTAGAGTTGGAAGGGACCTCGTGGGTCATCTAGTCCAACCCCTGCTGAAACGGAGACCTTACACCATTTCTGACCGAGGGCAGTCCAGTCTCTTCTTGAAAGCTTCCAGGGATGAAACTCCCACGACTTCCAAAGGCAACTTCTGTTCCATGGGTCGATGGTTCTCACTGTCAGGAAATTTCTCCTCAATTTTAGATTAGAAATAGAAATAGAATAACAGAGTTGGAAGGGACCTTGGAGGTCTTCTAGTCCAACCCCCTGCCCTGACAGGAAACCCTACACCACTTCAGACCAATGGTTATCCAGCATCTTCTTAAAAACTTCTAGTGTTGGAGCATTCACAACTTCTGCAGGCAAGTTGTTCCACATTAATTGTTCTTAACTGTCAGGAAATTTCTCCTTAGTTCTAAGTTGCTTCTCTCCTTGATGAGTTTCCACCCATTGCTTCTTGTTCTACCCTCAGGTGCTTTGGAGAATAGCTTGACTCCCTCTTCTTTGGGGCAGCCCCTGAGATATCGGAAGACTGCTATCATGTCTCCCCTAGTCCTTCTCTTCATTAAACTAGACATACCCAGTTCCTGCAACCGTTCTTTTATGTTTTAGCCTCCAGTCCCCTAATCACCTTGGTTGCTCTTCTCTGCACTCTTTCTAGAGTCTCCACATTTTTTTTATAGTGTGGTGACCAAAACTGGATGAAGTCTTCTAAGTGTGGCCTTACTAAGGCTTTATAGAGTGGTTTTACTACCACAATTGATCTTGATTGTATCCCTCTGTTCATGAAATTTAGGATTGCATTGACTTTTTTGGCTGTCACCCAGGAGGGACCTGGACTTTGTCACAAGAAGTGGCTCACTCCATCACTCAGCAGAAAGGCTAATCAGGTCAGGCCAAAATAACATTGCTACCCAGTTCCATGGCAGCCAGCTGCCTATTGCTAAAGATGCCCAGAATAACAGAATTGGAAGGGATCTTGGAGGCCTTCTAGTCCAACCTTCTGCCCAGGAGAGGAAAGCCTACACCATTTCAGGAAATTGATTGTCCAATCTCTTCTTTAAAAACCTCCAGTGATGGAGCACCCATAACCTCTGGTGGCAGGCTGTTCCACTGGTTAATTGTCCTCACTGTGAAGAAGTTTCTCCTTAGTTCCAGGTTGCTTCTCTCCTTGATTAGTTTCCATCCATTGCTTCTTGTGCTTTGGAGAATAATTTGACCCCTTCTCCTTTGTGGCAACTCCTCAAATACTGGAAGACCACTATCATGTCACCCCTAGTCCTTCTTTTCATTAAACTAGACATCCCCAGTTCCTGCAACCAAAACAGGTTAACCCCCTTCTCTCTGGGGCAGCCCCTCAAATATTGGAAGACTGCTCTCCTGTCTCCCCTGGTCCTTCTCTTCTCTAGACTAGCCAGGCCCAATTCCTGCAACCGTTCATTGTATGTTTTAGTCTCCAATCCCTTAATTGTCTTTTTTGTTCTTCTCTGCATCTTTCTAGAGTCTCCACAACTTTTTTTACATCATGATGACCAAAACTGGATGCAGTACTCTAGGTGTGGTCTTCGTTGTTATTAGTTGTGAAGTCATGTCCGACCCATCGCAACCCCATGGACCATGTTCCTCCAGGCCTTCTTCTCCTCTACCATCCTCTGGAGTCCATTTAAGCTCACACCGACTGCTTCAGTGACTCCATCCAGCCACCTCGTTCTCTGCCGTCCCCTTCTTCTTTTGCCCTCCATCGTTCCCAGCATGAGGCTCTTCTCCAGGGAGTCCTTCCTTCTCATTAAGTGGCCAAAGTATCTGAGTTTCGTCTTTAGGATCTGGCCTTCTAAAGAGCAGTCAGGGTTGATCTCCTCTAGGACTGACCAGTTGGATTGCTTTGCAGTCCAAGGGACTCGCAGGCGTCTTCTCCAGCACCAGAGTTGAAAGGCCTCCATTCTTTGGCCTTCTCAGCCTTCCTTATGGTCCAACTTTCACAGCCATCCATTGCAACTGGCAAAACCATTACCTTGACTATATGCACTTTTGTTGGCAGGGTGATGTCTCTGCTTTTTAGAATGCTGTCTAGATTTGCCATAGCTTTCCTCCCCAGGAGCAAGCGTCGTTTAATTTCTTGGCTGCAGTCCCCATCTACGGTGATCTTGGAGCACAGGAAAATAAAATCTATCACTACTTCCATTTCTTCCCCATCTATTTGCCAGGAATTGAGAGGGCTGGATGCCATGATCTTAGTAAGCGTGGTCTTACTAAGGCTTTATAAAGTAGTATTAATAACACTTCACGTGACCTTGATTCTATCCCTCTGTTGATGCAGTTTAGGATTGCAGTTTTTCAGTGGCAAACCATTCTAGGCCGCCAGTCTTTGGCAGGTGGTAGGAGCCAGCAAAACATTCTTCATTATTACCTTGACTTTTTAAAAAAACTAATCAGAAAGAATTGGATAAGCAGGAGGAGGTGGGACCAAGAGCCTTGGTGGCGCAGTAGACTAAAGTGCTGTTAAGTAGCACTTAGCTGCCTGCAATTACTGCAAGTTCAAATCTCACCAGGCTCAAGGTTGACTCAGCTTTCCATCCTTCCGAGGTAGGTAAAATGAGGACCTGGATTGTGGGGGCAATAAACTGACTTTGTATAAAAAAGAACACCGCTTAGGGGGGCCAAAAGCCCTACTAAGCAGGTATATACAAAAGTATGAAGGCTATTGCTTAAAAGCATTGTAAGCCGCCCTGAGTCTCCGGAGAAGGGCGGAATATAAATTGAACCAATAAACAAATAAATAAATAAATCAAAGGGATTTTGCGGTGGGAGTAGAGGGATGAAAAGGCCAAAAGCTTTCAGGGGGCTTCTGAAATTAGATGTTTGTGTATTGTATGTTGCTGTGTCTGTGTGAGGGAGAGAATAAGCTGTTTGGGTAGTCCTCGACTTACGACAGTCTGTTTAGTGACCGCTCAAAGTTACCACAGCACTAAAAAAAGTGACTTATGACCGTTTCCCACAATTATGACCGTTGCAGCCATCTCCATGCCGACGTGATCAAAATTCAGAAACTTAGATAATGCCTCACATTTATGATGGTTACATGTCCCCGGGAGGGGGGGGGGTGTCACGTGATTTGCTTAACAAACGGGTTACTTATTTAACAACTGCAGTGGTTCACTTAAGAACGGTGATAAGAAAGGTCGTAAAATGGGAACAAAAGTCACTTAACGATGGAAATTTTGGGCTCAGTTGTGGTCGTTATGCGAGGACTACCTATATTTCCATGGGAAATCCATGGCTCTGTGTGCCCATTGCTTCATCCCTCTGCCTTCAAACAGGCCCGGGGAAGAATTTTCTCAGGCTCTATGTCTTGGGTTCGAATCTAACCGTAAAGAGCTAGATTGGGGACAGGTTATTTGGGGCCCCAAATCTTCTTTGAAGATCTTCTCTGACCTTTCGATGCAAGGCTCACTTAGAAAATGGGGGACAAACCCTTAAAAATTGGGAAAATCTGAGTCACCACACTAGCTATTATCCGCTCTTCCCTCCCACAATGTTAACTGGGTCCTGGCAGCCAAAGCTTTTGTTTTATGTATTATTTATTTTTATTTATTAATTTATTAGATTTTTATGCTGCTTTTCTCACTTTACAGTAGTGGCCAAAATTGTGGAAACCTTTTAGGGAAAGTGTATTTTCTAAAACTAGCTAATAACATCCCTTTTTTTTTTTTTGGAGTAGTACCATAAAATTATATATCAATGGAAAGATAATTGAATCAAGAATGTAATGCAATCACTTTGATGAAGGATTTGCTACTAGAATAGCAGTTGTAGTATAAAGAAGAAACACGTAGAAAAAAAATGAGATATACAAAAATGATCACCATGTCAGCTGATATTCCCAGGCCATTCCAGCAGTGAAATAGGGTTGAATCTTGAAATTCCAAAAAAAAAGTGGCATTATTAGCCATCAAACCTCAAAAATACACTTTTCCCAAAATTTTGGCCACTACTGCATAAGTAACTCAAACATATGTTATACTTGTTCCTCCTCCTATTTCCCCTTCAACAACAACCCTGTGAGATGGCTTGGCTGAGAGAGATAAAAGGGCCCAAAATCACCCAAACAGCTTTCATGGTTAAGGCAGGACTAGAACTCACCGTCTCCTGGTCTCTCCATCGACTTTCAACATGCGACTCTAGGACACTGCAACGGTCATAAATACGAGTCAGTTATCCAGCGCCTGAATTTTGATCAGGGGGATGCTGCAACGGTCATAAGTGTGAAAAACGGTCATAAGTGACTTGGTTCAGTGCCGTTGTAACATGAATGATCACTCAATGTATGGTTGTAAATTGAGAACTAACTGCATTGTCACTAGATGCTGAGTTCCAGAAAGTAAACCCGGAATTCTGTCGAAATCAGCAATGCAAAGACACCAACTGTCACTGTCAAACCGGAAAGAAAAGAGATTTATTTAGGAAAATAATAGAAATCAAGGAACCGTTTATGCAAATGTGCACACAATAAAAGGCAGCAGGCAAAGATTGCGGGAGGAAGGAGATACAAACAAAGAAAGCTCAAAAGACACGGAGGAACAGCAGAAAAACATCTCAAAACCGAGGATTGAACGAAGGTTTTTAATCACTGAACGAGGGCGAGACATTCCTCAAAAGCGATGTTAAATGAGCCCTGGAAAATAGGGTGAACAACGAAACTATGGGAAGCTGATAAAATGCCAGCAGAAGGCAGAGGAAGAGACACAGGCACCCAGGACCCCATCGCAAACATCTGATTGCAGTTGCAGAATAGCAGAACAGAATGACAGAGTTGGAAGGGACTTTGGAGGTCTTCTAGTCCAACCCGCTGCTCAAGCAGGAAACCCCTACACTACTTCAGACAAATGGCTGTCCAATCTCTTCTTGAAAACCTCCAGTGAAGGAGCACTCACAACTCTGGGAGGTAATTTGCTCCCTAGTTAATTGTTCCCACTGTCAAAAAATTCCTCCTTAGTTCTAGGTTGCTTCTCTCCTTGGTTAGTTTCCATCCATTGCCCTTCCTTCCTTCCTTCCTTCCTTCCTTCCTTCCTTCCTTCCTTCCTTCCTTCCTTCCTTCCCTTCCCTTCCCTTCCCTTCCTTCCTTCCTTCCTTCCTTCCTTCCTTCTTTCCTTCCTTCCTTTCCTTCCTTCCTTCCTTCCATCGAATAATAGAATAACAAAGTTTGAAGGGACCTCGCAGATCTCCTAATCCAACCTTCTACACAAGCAGGAAAACTTATCCCATTTCAGACAAATGACTATCCAATCTCTTCTTGAAGACCTCTATTTTGGAGCATTCACAACTTCTGGTGGCAAGCAGTTCCACTGGTTAATTGTTCTCACTGTCAGGAAGTTTCTCCTTAATCCCAAATTGCTTTTCTCCTTGGCTAGTTTCCATCTTTTGCTTCTTGTCCTGCCTTCAGGTGCTTTGGAGAATAACTTGACCCCCCCCTCCTCTTTGTGGAAGATGCTACCATGTCCCCCGTACTCCTTCTTTTCATTAAACTGGACCTACCCAATTCCAGCAACCGTTCTTCGTATGTTGGGAAAAGACACATCTGCTCCCATTGTACAAATTGCCCGAAGGCTTCTGACATTGGAGACCAAAACATTGTGGACAGCCCCTCAAAACAGGGGGAGGTGGATCAAGGCCACCCCACCCGTGAACTGAAGAATGATGCTACAGCCAACCCCTGTTTGCATGGGATCTGGTCTAGCCAAATGCTTCAGACTTGGAACAGGAGTACCCTGAGGTATCCTACAAATAATAAAAACAGAATAACAGTGTTGGAAAGGCTGTTGGAGGTGGTCTAGTCCAAAAGAGAAAGAAAGAAAGAAAGAAAGAAAGAAAGAAAGAAAGAAAGAAAGAAGGGAGGGAGGGAGGGAGGGAGGGAGGGAGGGAGGGAGGGAGGAAGGAAGGAAGGAAGGAAGGAAGGAAGGAAGGAAGGAAGGAAGGAAGGAAGGAAGGATAAAAAATAAATATTCAATGAAAGGATGGATGGATGGATGGATGGATGGATGGATGCATGGATGGATGGATGGATCAATCAATCAATCAATCAATCAATCAATCAATCAATCAATCAATCAACAGCTTGCCTCCAGAAGCTATGAGTGCTTCATCACTGGAAGTTTTCAAGAAGTGACCGGTCAGCCATTTTCTGGAATGGTTTAGATTAGAATAAGGGTGTCTTTAAGACTTCTGGACTTCAACTCCCAGAATTCCCCAGCTAGCATGGCTGGCTGAGGAATTCTGGGAGTTGAAGCCCACAAGTCATAAAGTGCCTAAGGTTGAACACCTCTCGAGCAGGGGGTTGGAATAGCAGACCTCTGAGATCCCTTTCAAACTCTGTTATTCTGTTCCCTTCCGAATGTCCTTTACGGATGTCACATCATGCATGAGAAATGCTGAACAGAAACAGAATTTGGAATTAAAGTGACATCCATCCCCCCTGAAACGCTAAGTGACTTCTGCAAATTGTACAGTTCATGGCATTTACGGAGAACATCAGGACGGGAATGACGTTGTCTTCTCTGCCAATTTCCTGGATCAAAGGTTGAGCATGGGAAGTTTCAGCTGCTCAGCAAACTCCCTTATTCCAAAGATTCTTGGATGAAGGAGGTTCGAGTTACAAGGGACTAAGGCAGTGTTTTTCTCAACCTCAGTACCTTTAAGATGGATGGACTTCAACTCCCAGAATTCCCCAGCCAGAATTCTGGGAGTGGAAGTCCACCCCTCTTAAAGCAGGCTGGCTGGGGGATTCTGGGAGTGGAAGTCCACCCCTCTTAAAGCAGGCTGGCTGGGGGATTCTGGGAGTGGAAGTCCACCCTCTTAAAGCAGGCTGGCTGGGGGATTCTGGGAGTGGAAATCCCACCCCTCTTAAAGCAGGCTGGCTGGGGATTCTGGGAGTGGAAATCCACCCCTCTTAAAGCAGGCTGGCTGGGGGATTCTGGGAGATGAAGTCCACCCCTCTTAAAGCAGGCTGGCTGGGGGATTCTGGGAGTGGAAGTCCACCCTCTTAAAGCAGGCTGGCTGGGGGATTCTGGGAGTGGAAGTCCACCCCTCTTAAAGCAGGCTGGCTGGGGGATTCTGGGAGTGGGAGTCCAACCCTCTTAAAGCAGGCTGGCTGGGGGATTCTGGGAGTGGAAGTCCATCCCTCTTAAAGCAGGCTGGCTGGGGGATTCTGGGAGTGGAAGTCCACCCCTCTTAAAGCAGGCTGGCTGGGGGATTCTGGGAGTGGAAGTCCACCCCTCTTAAAGCAGGCTGGCTGGGGAATTCTGGGAGTGGAATTCCATCCCTCTTAAAGCAGGCTGGCTGGGGGATTCTGGGAGTGGAAGTCCACCCCTCTTAAAGCAGGCTGGCTGGGGGATTCTGGGAGTGGGAGTCCAACCCTCTTAAAACATGAGGCCAGGGAATTCTGGGGGTGGAAGTCCAGTCAACTTAAAGTTTCTGGGGTTTGGAAACTCTG
>JAKOOJ010000113.1:0-136423 GCA_022577455.1 Arizona elegans
AATTAAAGAAATGAAGAACTGGACCCTTAATACTGAACCGCAAGTATCTCACCCTTTCAAAAACTATTTAAAAGAAAAGAGCAGAGGGAAAAGAGGGAAAAAGAGCCTTCTAAAATGGCGTCTGCTGTGGCTGGAGAAGGGCTAAAAGGGAAAGTCCTTCCGTTTTTCATTATTACAATGTAGCGGAATAAATATCATTGGCTACATTTCTAGAGAAACCTCGCTCCTGTGCTGCTCAGAAGTTTTTTTTAATGAGGGAAAGTCTTTTTGTTTTCTATTTCTTCTCTTATTTTTGCTAAATCTTGTCTGTGTGGGAAATGGCATCAGGACTTATACAGCTGGACAAACAGGGGGGGGGAATTTCCCCCCTTAAGAAATTGCGCCAACAAATTTCAACTCTCCAGCGTCAGAAACCCGATTTTAATATATTAGAATTTATCCTTGAAGAGATTGTAAGAAGGGATGAGATTGTGAATCAGCAACTTGAAAAATTTAAGCAGGAAATTAAAGAAATTGGTGAATTGGTGAAATCAGAGTCTGACTTCTTGAATAAAAAGATTTCAAAAGTTGCTAATGGTTTATCAGGCTTTCTGATTCGGATGGAGGCAAAGACTGAATTATTAGAGACTAAAATGAAGGAAGTCGAGGAGAATTTGGATGACATGACTCAAAAAAATTAAAAAGGATTTGATAAACATTCAGGATAATAGCTTGGAAGACAAATCTAAAATGGAGACTGACCAAAAGATTGGTAATGAGGAAAATGTACAACAGAGGATTGAAAGAGAAGTTTTAATGATTCAATATAATTTTACAGAATATGCAATTAGATTGAGAGGTCTGCAGGAAAATAATAGAGATGATTTAAGGAAAGTATCTTCTGAAATTCTGGCTGGGATCTTAAAGGTTCAACCTGATGAAGTGTATTGCAGGATTGATAGAATTTATAGAATAAAACTCCTGGTGGGCAAAGCAAAGGCAACTGCCTAGAGATGTGGTGATCTATTTTACAGATAAAGAAATTAGGAATAATATTGTGCAGAACTCTTTTAATTCCAATTTGCAATTTCATGGAAGAAAGATTTGGATTTTCAAGGAGCTCCCGCCCAAGATGTTAATGGAGAGGAAGAAATTTGGCTTTTTAGTGACTGAATTAAAAAAAAAGAAATAATCCTATTCAGGTGGGACATCCCAGCTGGTTTAATATTGAGATATCAAGGCGTAAGATATCAATTGCACACTGTTGAAAAAGCGGAAGATTTTTATCAAAAAATTCTAAAAATGAATTTAACACCTTTAGGCATAATACAGGATAAGCAAAAGGAGTTGGAAATAAAAGGAAAACATCAAATTACAGAGGCTGTGGTGGATAAATTGTCTTTGGACTCCTTGGAGATCCCAGCTGGACGTTTATAAATAAGAGAGCAGTGTCATCCGAACCCAAGGTGATGAATCATCAAGTCACAGACAAGTGCGCAAATCAATCAGTTGATATACAAGTGATGGAGAAGAAAGATGAGATGATAAAATTAACCCAACAAGAACAATCCACAAAGCAGAATGAAAATCAACCAGCAGATATACAATTGGTAAGCAAGAAAAGAGGATGGAAATTCAACCCGAAAAGAAAAAGAAAAGAAACAGATCTTATAGAAACAGCAATTTCCAAACTAAGCAACAGTGAAGCCAGGCGCTTTAAAAAATGAATGAATATTAGAAAAGACAGTGGTGGCGAACAATTGTCTGATACTATCCTGAGGATTGTGGCAGATCTCTGCAAGGCCATGATTTTGGGAAGTGGAAAGAGCCTCACTTTGTTGGATTTGAATCATCTAATTTTTTCTTATTTACTTTTTTTTTCTCTTGGAAATATATTATAACTACTTTGAGTTATAAGGCAGGAGAGTTTTGCTGGGGCATGCAGAAGATCTGGATGTTACTCAGTAGGATGACGGGAATTTACAATCCTGATGAATACCACAACTATAACCATACGGATATATTCATAATTATAATGTCACTCGGCGGTGGTTGTTTTTACTTTTATACAGGTGTGAGGATATCTACTACTGATGGGGGCAGAAGATGACTGAAGATTTTGAACAAACTGTTGCACCAGCATGTTATTTTACCCTATTATGGGTGATGGATTTAACAATCTAGTGGAAAGACATCAAAGAAGATATTATATGGATCATAAACTTAAAGTTATTGTCTTTTCTCTTTTTACATAATGAAATGCATATATAGATATGTGTATATCTTAGTAAAGTGGGCAGTTGATTATATTTAGAATCGTATTGCATGATTTTGTAGGAATTGAAGGGCTGAAATAGGTTAGTTTACTGATTGTTATAAAATGGGATGCATATATAGATATGTGTATATTCTAGTAAAGTGGGTAGTGGATTATATTTAGAATTGTATTGTCTGATTTCAAGTCATATATTTAGAGGAGTGGAGGAAGTGGACAGAATTGAACAAATTTGGTTGCAGGGAGAAGGCCGATTTAAAATGTTATATTAATATATATAAAAGATTAAAGGTTAATTTGTAATAATACTCAATAAGTTTAGGGAGGAGAAAAAGGGCAGATTACCGTAAAAATGGGAGTTATAAGATTAACAAGTTAAGGGTCAGTATTCCGAGAAGGGATTAAGGGAAAGGGAAGATATTATGTATGTAACTAGTTATGAAATAGCCTATTGTTGTGAAGAAGTCACAGGGGGGGTTGGGTGGAAAGGGTGGGTTAGGGAAGAGGGGGGGGGGAAAAGGGGGAAAAACTTGTATTTGAAAACTTTTTCAATAAAAAATAAATAAATAAATAAATAAATAAATACTTCAGACAAATCTTCTTAAAAACTTCCAGTGGTGGAGCCTTCACAACTTCTGGTGGCAAGTTGTTCCATTGATTAATTGTTCTCACTGTCAGGAAATTTCTCCTTAGTCCTAAATTCCTTCTCTCCTTGATTAGTTTCCACCCATTGCTTCTTGTCCTGCCCGCAGGTGCTTTGGGGAATAGTTCGACTCCCCTCTTCTTTGGGGCAGCCTCTGAGATATTGGAAGACTGCTATCAAGTCAACCGCTAGTCCTTCTCTTCATCAAACTAGACATACCCAGTTCCTGCAACCGTTCTTCATATGTTTTAGCCTCCAGTCCCCTCATCATCTGGTTGCTCTTCTCTGCACTCTTTCTAGAATCTCCACATCTTTTTTACATAAACATCTTCATGCTCCTTCCCTTTGTTTTCCTCCTAACTCTTGGTTTAATTTCTACAACTTTACACCAAGGAGCAAGTTGGTTTCTCCCGAGAGATACCTTTCCCTTTCATATCCCAAAAATGTACTTTTCCAAAAGGCAACTTGGACTTTCTCGGTGTTTCCTTTGAAAAGGTTTCGCTTCTCATCCAAGAAGGTTCTTCAGTTGAAGCTGAAGAAGCTTCTTGGTTGAAAAGTGAAATCTTTTCAAAGGAAACACTGAGAAAGTCCAAGTTGCCTTTCAGGGGAAAAACAAAATGAAACAAAAACTCCTTTGGGAGAATCATGACTTGGATGATTGAGAATCTCCGTAGACACCGTTCCTTTCATAGAACTTTGCTGCAGAAGAAGAACATAGAAAAGGAGAGATAGACAATAGAACCTATTAGATTAGGTGGTTTTGTTGTTGTTAGTTGTTTATCATACTCTCTCTTCCAACATTGTGTTGTGTTCACTGTCTGCATTTCATGTTTCAGAAAGGGGTGCGTAGAGAAGGGATGGCTCCTTGCAAGCAGTGGGCTAGTGCACACACGAAGCTCAATTTGAGTGAGCAAGGGCCCTTCCAATACTATTATTATATGTTCTATGTTTCCTGTGTCTCTTCCACCTTCCCCTTATCCCTTCCCCTTCTCCTTCTCATCCCTTCTCCCTCTCCCTTTCCCTCTCCCTCCTCCCTCTCCCTCTCCTTCTCCTTCTCCTTCTCCTTCCCCCTCTTCTCCTTCTCCTTCTCCTCCTCCTTCTCCCTCTCCCTCTTCTCCTTCTCCTTCTCCTTCCTCCCTCTCCCCTCTCCCTCTCCTTCTTCTTCTCCTTCTCCTTCCTCTTCCCCCTTCACCCTCTTCTCCTTCTCCTTCTCCTTCTCCCTCTCCCTCTCCTTCTCCTTCTCCTTCTCCTTCTCCTCCTCCTCCTCCTTCTCCCTCTCCCCTCTCCTTCTTCTTCTCCTCTCCCTCTCCCTCCCTTCTCCTTCTCCTTCTCCTTCTCCTTCTCCTCCTCCTCCCTCTTCTCCCTCTCTCCCTCTCCTTCTTCTTCTCCTTCTCCCTTCTTCCCCTTCACCCTCTTCTCCTTCTCCTTCTCCTTCTCCTTCTCCTTCCTCCTTCTCCTTTTCTTTCTCCTTCTCCTCTCCCTGTTCGTCTCTTCTCTTTCTCTTTCTCTAACTTTATCTTTATCCTTCCACTTCACTTCCCCTTCCCCTTCTCCTTCTCCCTCTCCCTCTCCCTTTCCTTCCCCTTCCCCTTCCCCTTCCCCTTCCCCTTCCCCTTCTCTTCTCCATCTCCTCCTCTTCTCCTTCTCCTTCTCTTCTCCTTCTCCTTCTCCTTCCCCTTTCTCTCTCCTTCTCCTTCTCCTTCTCCTTCTCCTTCTCCTTTTCTTTCTCCTTCTCCTTCCCCTTCTCTTCTCCATTTCCTTCTCTTCTCCTTCTCCTTTCCTTTCTCCTTCTCCTTCCCCTTCCCCTCTCTTCTCCTTCTCCTTCACTCCCCTTCCCCTTCCCCTTCCCCTTCTCTTCTCCATCTCCTCTTCTCCTTCTCCTTCTCCTTCTCCTTCTCTTCTCCTTCTCCTTCTCCTTCTCCTTTACTTTCGCCTTCTCCTTCCCCTTCGCTTCTCCATCTCCTTCACTCCCCCTTCCCCTTCCTCTTCTCCTTCTCCTTCTCCTTCCCCTTCTCCTTCTCCTTCCCCTTCCCCTTCTCCTTTCCCTTCTCTTCTCCATCTCCCTCTCCATCTCCATCTCTTCTCCCTTCTCCTTCTCCTTCTCCTTCTCCTTCTCCTTCTCCTTCTCCTTCTCCTTCTCCTTCTCCTTCTCCTTCTCCTTTTCTTTCTCCTTCTCCTTCCCCTTCTCCTTCTCCTTCTCCCTCTCCCTCTCCCTTTCCTTCCCCTTCCCTTCCCCTTCCCCTTCTCTCTCCATCTCCTCCTCTTCTCCTTCTCCTTCTCTTCTCCTTCTCCTTCTCCTTCCCCTTCTCTTCTCCTTCCCCTTCTCCTTCTCCTTCTCCTTTTCTTTCTCCTTCTCCTTCCCCTTCTCTTCTCCTTCTCCCTCTCCCTCTCCTCTTCTTCTCCTTCTCCTTCTCCCTTCTCCTTTCCCTTTTCTTTCTCCTTCTCCTTCCCTTCTCCTTCTCCTTCTCCTTCTCCTTTCCCTTCTCTTCTCCATCTCCCTCCTCCATCTCCATCTCTTCTCCTTCTCCTTCTTCCTTCTCCTTCTCCTTCTCTCTCCTTCTCCTTCTCCTTCTCCTTTTCTTTCTCCTTCTCCTTCCCCTTCTCCTTCTCCTTCTCCCCTCTCCCTCTCCCTCTCCTTTCTCCTTCTCCTTCTCCTTCTCCTTTCCCTTTTCTTTCTCCTTCTCCTCTCCCTGTTCGTCTCTTTCTCTCTTTCTCTTTCTCTTTCTCTTTCTCTTTCTCTAACTTTATCTTTATCCTTCACTTCACTTCCCCTTCCCCTTCTCCTTCTCCCTCTCCCTTTCCTTCCCCTTCCCCTTCCCCTTCCCCTTCTCTTCTCCATCTCCTCTTCTCCTTCTCCTTCTCCTTCTCCTTCTCTTCTCCTTCTCCTTCTCCTTACTTTCGCCTTCTCCTTCCCCTTCGCTTCTCCATCTCCTTCACTCCCCCTTCCCCTTCCTCTTCTCCTTCTCCTTCTCCTTCCCCTTCTCCTTCTCCTTCCCCTTCCCCTTCTCTTCTCCATCTCCATCTCCATCTCCATCTCTTCTCCTTCTCCTTCTCCTTCTCCTTCTCCTTCTCCTTCTCCTTTTCTTTCTCCTTCTCCTTCCCCTTCTCTTCTCCATTTCCTTCTCTTCTCCTTCTCCTTTTCTTTCTCCTTCTCCTTCCCCTTCCCCTTCTCTTCTCCATCTCCTTCTCTTCTCCTTCTCCTTTTCTTTCTCCTTCTCCTTCTCCTTCCCCTTCTTTTTCCTCCCCCTTCCCCTTCTCTTATATAGGTACTGTGTAGGGTCCCCTACTCAAGGAGGGGTTGGACTAGAAGACCTCCTAAGCTCCCTTCCAACTCTATTATTCTATGTTCTGCAATTCTGTGTTCCTACCCCTTCCCCTTCTCTTATATAGGTACTGTGTAGGGTCTCCTACTCAAGGAGGGGTTGGACTAGAAGACCTCCCAAGCTCCCTTCCAGCTCTATTATTCTACGTTCTGCAGTTCTGTGTTCCTACCCCTTCCCCTTCTCCTCTGAAAGAAATTTCAAGATCAATTCATTCTCAAGCAGGCGAAGTGAACAGACCCTTGAATCTATTTGCTTCTGAGCCAGGGGCAGAAACGGAGGCCTTCAGAAAGAGTCCAGATTAGCTGAAGCTTCTGTCACCATTTAAATGCCTCCAAACAGACAGACCAGCTGCCTTTGCGTACCTCCAGCAAGGATGAGAACTCCAACTTCGTCTTCGGAGGACGACTAATCGTTGGACTGAGCCCAGAAGCCAATTTCTCCTTCACTAATCATCCTGCAATGTTCTCCAGAAGAAAACAGTCAGGGTAATAATAAGATGTGAATACCGAAAGAAAAAAAAAATTAAAAAAGCAAAATAATAGAAAAAAATAATGCTG
Organism: Arizona elegans; assembly: GCA_022577455.1. Taxonomy (NCBI): domain Eukaryota; kingdom Metazoa; phylum Chordata; class Lepidosauria; order Squamata; family Colubridae; genus Arizona; species Arizona elegans. Next base: position 6,778 of record JAKOOJ010000113.1, read on the forward strand.
CTTGTTTCTAAACCCTTCAGTTCCTCGAAGTGAAAACTCATTTTAAGAAGATTATGCCGCACATATTAGAAGATGGCTTGATATGCGGCATTCAGATACCACCAAGGCTTTCGTTTTTTTGGTTTTTTTTTTAAGATGTGGGGGGAAATAAGAACACCCCAAGAAAACAGGACAAAATAACGAACGCCAAATCCGAGGAAGAAAACAAAATTAAAACACAGGGACAACCGTAGAACAATGGCATCAGCATTGGTTTCTATTTAGAGCAATTGCAGGAATTGTTTTCTGTGTGCCATAAATTCTTCTTTTGCTTAGAAGCGGCTGGGTGCAGCTGTTGGGAGAAATTGTCCATCACCAGATCATTGATCAACCACAGAAAGAACTTTCCTTCTTCCTTCTTCCTTCTCCTCCTTTTCTCTAATTCTCCTCCTCCTCCTTTTCCTTCTCCTTTTTCTCGTCCTGCTCCTCCTCCCCTCCTCCTCTTCTTTCTTCTTGTTCTTCTTCTACTTCTTGCTCCTCCTCCTCTTCCTCCTCCTCCCTGAACTCCTCCTCCTCTTCCTCCTCCTCTTCCTCCTCCCCTCCTCCTCTTCTTTCTTCTTGTTCTTCTACTTCTTCTCCTCCTCCTCTTCCTCCTCCTCCCTGACCTCCTCCTCCTCTTCCTCCTCCTCTCTCCTCCTCCTCCTTTTCCTTCTCCTCTTCCTCCTTGTCCTCCACCTTTTCTCCTCTTCCTTCTCCTCTTCCTCCTCTTCCTCCTCCTCCTTTTCCTTCTCCTCTTTCTCCTTGTCCTCCACCTTTTCTCCTCTTTCTCCTCCTCCTCTTCCTCCTCTTCTTCCTCCTACCCCACCTCCTTGTCTTCTTCCTTCTCGTCCTCTTCTTTCTCCTTCCCCCTCCTCCTTTTCCCCCTCCTCTTCATCCTTGTCCTCCATCTTTTCTCCTCTTCCTCCGCCTCCTTTTCCTCCTCCTTTTCCTCCTTCCCCTTCCCCCTCCTCCTTTCCCCCCCTCCTCTTCATCCTTGTCCTCCATCTTTTCTCCTCTTCCTCTTCCTCCTCCCCTTCCTCCTCCTCTTCCTCTTCCTCCTCCTCCTTTTCCTTCTCCTCTTCCTCCTTGTCCTCCATCTTTTCTCCTCTTCCTCCGCCTCCTTTTCCTCCTCCTTTTCCTCCTTCCCCTTCCCCCTCCTCCTTTCCCCCCCTCCTCTTCATCCTTGTCCTCCATCTTTTCTCCTCTTCCTCTTCCTCCTCCTCTTCCTCCTCCTCTTCCTCTTCCTCCTCCTCCTTTTCCTTCTCCTCTTCCTCCTTGTCCTCCATCTTTTCTCCCTCTTCCTCCTCCTCCTCTTCCTCCTCTTCTTCCTCCTCCCCACCTCCTCCTCTTCTTCTTCCTCCTCCTCCTCCTCTTCCTCCTTCTCCTTCCCCCTCCTCCTTTTCCTCCTCCTCTTCAACCTTGTCCTCCATCTTTTCCTCCTCCTCCTCCCCTTTCCCTTCCCCTCTCCCTTATATCACTTCCTATAAGGTAGATCAGGCTAAGGAGGCAATGCCACTACTTTTATTGGAACATCTGTAGTTTACAGAATCTGGAATGTCTGGATATGCTTCCCCCGTGCCACACTTTATCTAAGGAGTGCCTTGTTTGAGAGGTTTTCCAAAGTTACTTTCTCATTCACCTCTTATTTGACCATTGGCTTGGTAGTGTCTTTTTTTTTTCCTGCCCTTCAAAGACCCTTCCCTAGACCTTCCACATATACCTCCTCCTCCTCCTCCTCCATTATTCTCCTTTACAGTCCATAATTTAAAAAAAAACATTTATTCCTGGAAAACACACACACATACACACATATACAGAGAGAGAGAAAGAGTGGGGGGGAGGGAGGGAGGGGGAGAGAGAGAGGGAGGGAGGGAGAGAGAGACAGAGAGAGAGGGAGGGAGGGAGAGAGAGAGGGAGAGATGGAGAGAGAGGGGGGAAGAGAGGGAGAGAGAGAGAGAGAGGGAGAGAGAGAGGGAAGGAGATGGAGAGGGAGAGAGAGGTGGTGTCTGGCACTAGATTAATTGAGAACATCATGGAGATGCTAACTATAAATGCTGGGCCATGCTTTTTCTGGAACATATTTTTAAAAACCACTAATTCTAAATCATATTTCAGGAAATGAGAAACACAGCTAATCTACTGAACTCCTTAGAAGGGATTATTTTAAAAAAAATATTTTATAGGGAGAAAAAAACCACACCTTTCCTAACTTCTTTGCAAAAGACAACTATTTCAGGAGTGGCCAGCAGAGGGAGAAGAGAAAGAAATGGAAAAAAATGAATGTATGGTGGGGTCTTTTATTATTATTATTGAGAATGGCATCTAGATCTAAAAGAATCAACTCAGGAATGGGATATTATTGTTGGTAGCAGTCAGCCAGTTGTTTAAACTGGATTTGGCATTTTTGTCCACCTACTGACTCCTGGACTGCCACTTGTCAGAAATGGTGGAGGATCTCCTGCTTGAGCAGGGAGTTGGACTAGATGACCTACAAGGTCCCTTCTGTAAGTAACTATCTGTAACTCCTTCCCAAGGACCTAGGATAGGCAGATATGGTTGTTGGATGTTATTTAAAATATCATCCCAGGATGTAAACTGTTCCGACTAAAGCTGCCTTTTGCAATGAACTGATAGAAGTCCATTTTGTAGAAGTATAGAATAGGTAGTACCTGGCTCCATAGTAGTAACTGCGACAGGGATTTTGAAGTCCTAATGGACAATCAAATCAATCAAATATTAGCCAGCCGTGTGCAGCAGCTGCCAAAAAAGCCAACACAGTTCTAGGCTGCATTAACAGAGGGATAGAATCAAGATCACGTGAAGTGTTCATACCACTTTATCATGCCTTGGTAAGGCCTCACTTGGAATCCTGCATCCAGTTTTGGTCTCCACGATGTAAAAAAAAGATGTTGAGACTCTAGAAAGAGTGCAGAGAAGAGCAACAAAGATGAGTAGGGGACTGGAGGCTGAAACATATAAGGAATGGTTGCAAGAATTGGATATGTCTAGTTTAATGAAAAGAAGGACCAGGGAGTGACATGATAGCAGTGTTCCAATATCTCAGAGGTTGCCACAAAGAAGAGGGAGTTAACCTATTCTCCAAAGCACTCAAAGGCAGGACGAGAAGCAACGGGTGGAAACTAATAAAGGAGAGAAACAACTTAGAACTAAGGAGAAATTTCCTGATAGTTAGAACAATTAATCAATGGAACAGCTTGCCTCCAGAAGTTGTGAATGCTCCAACACTGGAAGTTTTTAAGAAGATGTTGGATAACCATTTGTCTGACGTGGTGTAGAATTTCCTGCCTGGGCAGGAGGTTGGACTAGAAGACCTCCAAGGTCCCTTCCACCTCTGTTATTCTATGTTCTAATGAGCTGCTTAGACTACTTATTCTATTCTAAATGTTTTGAGGAATATGAAAAAGACAAGATGTTATATTTCCCCGAAGGGAGAAACATACTCTTAAACCAGCCCCAGTCTCCCCTGCCACCAGGCAGAAACTGAGGAGGCCACTTTTTAGAAATGTAGACTTGGTAATCCGTTCAGGACAGGATATTTTGAAGCAAAGGCAGAATGGTAGGATTAGAACAAGCAGCCCCTCACCCAAGATCCAACACAGGACAAAAACCATTAAGCCACAATAGGAATTGCTCAACATCCTTTCAGAACACAAGCCCCCTTCATTGCACCATGCCCAGAGCAATCCAAACTTCAATAAACAATAAGACAGAAGTTGACTAGATTAGCTCAGAGAAGCATCTAGGATTTTCATTTCCTCTTTTGCCTATAGAGCCAGCTATGACCCCTACATAACCCCTACATGATGCCCAATGGTGGGTTTCACATATTCTTACCACTGGTTTGCCATACACGCACACACTTGCTTTGCTTGTGTGTGCCTTCTGTGCATGCTCCCGGCCTTCCACACATGTGCTTTGCTCACATGCGCACCTTGCATGCATGCACCCAGTCTCGAAAACGTGGCTGAATAGGACAGCATTACGCCGCTACCAGTTCACCCGAATCAGTCCGAACTGGCTGAATACCACCTCTGATGGTATTCCCCATAGGAATCTAACAACAGCCAATATTATATTAAAGGACATGTTCTTGCACAGGAACAGGAAGCTCAAATACCAAGCCCGAAGGAAGGTATAAAAACCCACCCACTCTCAACTCCATTTTGTCAGCTGCCCAGAATCACATGTGGTTCTGCTTCATCGGATTAACAGAGTTGGAAGGGACCTTATAGGTCATCTAGTCCAACCCCCCCACTCAAGCAGGAGACCCTACACCATTTCTGACAAATGGCAATCCACTCTTTTCTTGAAAGTCTCAAGTGATGAAGCTCCCACAACTTCCAAAAGTAACTTCTGTTCCATCGGTTGATTGTTCTCACTGTCAGAAAGTTCCTTCTCATTTCTAGGTTGAATCTCTCCTTGTTCAGTTTCCATCTGTTGTTCCTTGTCTGACCTTCAGGTGCTTTGGAAAACAGCTTGACACCCTCCTCTCGGTGGCAGCCCCTCAAATATTGGAAGACGGCTATCATGTCTCCCCTGGTCCTTCTCTTCTCTAGACTAGCCATGCCTAGTTCCTGCAGCCGTTCTTCATATGTTTTATCCTCCAGTCCCCTCATCATCCTGGTTGCTCTTCTCTGCACTTTTTCTAGAATCTCAACATCTTTTGTATAGTGTGGTGACCAAAACTGGATGCAGTACTCTAGGTGTGGCCTTACTAAGGCTTTATAGAGTGGTATTAGTACCTCCCTTGAACTTGATTGTATCCCTCTGTTAAAGCAATTTAGGATTGCATTGGCTTTTTTTAGCTGTCGCTGTACACTGCTGGCTCATCTTTAGCTGATTGTCTACTAAGACTCCAAGATCCCTCTCACAGTCACTGCTTTTAAGCCTGGTTTCCCCCAGTTTATATGTTTATATCATTAAACCATCTTTCCAATCAGCCTCCATGTTTCCAGTGTTTTACTCCCAGCTTGGAACAGAACTGAACCAGATGGATTTTCCTTCCAACAAGACCCTATGCAGGTCAGTGCTTAGCCCAATGCTAACTCCACAGCTTTATCTCATCTTGTATCACACACTAGCGTTATAAAAGGCACACTTCTCAGGGTGTATTGTGCACTATTTAACACACCGACGTCATCTTTGGATTCTTGGCATCGTTTTATTTATTTATTTATTATTTATTTATTAGTCATATTTCTATGCCGCCCACTCTCCGAGGACTCTGGGCGGCTTACACCAAAGACAGTATACTAAATAGCATATTGCCCCCAACAATCTGGGTGCTCATTTTACCCACTTTGGAAGGATGGAAGGCTGAGTCAACCTTGAGCCGGTGAGATTTGATCCGCTAATCTGCTGGACTAGCAGTCAGCTGAAGTAGCTGCAGTACTGCACTCTAACCACTGCACCACCTCGGCTCATAAGTTTTCTTTGGGGGGTGGGGGGGGCGTCATCCGCTCTGATTGGACAGACCTCAATCTCTTTGTCCATAAAAATGCAATTATCCTGCACAGTTTTTTAACTGTGATGCTTGTATAGATGTTTGTATCTTGGCTGTTCACCGCCCTGAGTCCGAAAGGAGAAGAGCGGTATAGAAATTTGAATAATAAATAAAATAAATAAATAAATAAAAGAAAAAAGAAAAAAAAAACCTCAAAGGTAATTTTAAGGACTTTGTGTGAGTTGCGGGAGTGAAAATATTTATAAAGATGCAAGAAAACGGTTTACTTGGAAAATGAATGGAAGTTATGGAGCACCGGTTCCTGGTGCATTTATGCTCCGGGCAGCTAACCAGCTCACACTGTTTTTAAATGGTATTTAGCACCACAATGCTTGGGTGCCCCCCGCCAAGCCAAAGTCTTGCTGATTACGACTTCCATTACACACCAAAGTAACTGCCTATAAACTTGTTTGGTTATTTTCCTCTGTTTTGTTTTGTTTTTAAAACCAGCCTGGAAAAGCATGAAATATAAATACATAAATAAATATTATAATGCAGGGCTAGAGTTGCTAAGTGTGTGCTTAAAGCCAGCGCCAGAAGGAATGAGATGGAATTGATCGGGGACAAGCTCAGGACCTCTGAGCTATGAATCCACATGGATACAAAGCCTGAAGGATAATATTTTAGGAGGAACTGCTTGGGCCGCGTTCGGAGAAGGGCAGGAGTTAGAGATAAGGAGTCAAGACCAGAATAACAGAACAGAATAAAAGAATTGGAAGGGACCTTAGAGATCTTCTAGTCCAATCCCCTGCTTGAATTCAGTTCTGTCATGCATGCATGCACACCTCCCATTGGCCAGCTGGTCTTCAGATCTCTACCGCTCATGCATGGAGGGCATGCATGCATGTGGGGGGTGGGGCGCATGTAGGGGCTGCAACAGTGGTGGGTTGCCCCCATTTCAGACCAGTTCACAAGAACCTGTTCTGTTCCATTCTGTTCCGTTCCTGCATTCCTGCATTCCTACTGCAACGCTCTCTACATGTGGTTCCCCCTGGGGTGCACCCGGAGGCTCCAGCTGGTCCAGAACGCGGCCATGCGGGGGATTATGGGGGCGACGAGGCGCTCCCATGTGACACCTCTCCTGCGTGAGCTGCACTGGCTTCCGGTGGTCTTCCGGGTGCGCTTCAAGGTCTTGGTGACCACCTTTAAAGCGCTCCATGGCTTAGGGCCGGGGTACTTACGAGGCTGCCTTCTGCCACCAATAGCCTCCCACTGGCCAGTACGCTCGCACAGAGTGGGCCTCCTCAGGGTGCCGTCCACCAGACAATGTCGGTTGGCGACCCCCAGGGGGAGAGCCTTCTCTGTGACGGCGCCCACCCTCTGGAACAACCTTCCCCCAGAGTTGCGTACAATAACAGACCACTGGATTTTTCGTCGGGCCCTGAAAACTTATTTATTTCAACTAGCTGGGCTGGCTTGAGTTAAATTTTAAATTGATTTTAAATTGGGTTGTTTTAATTTACGGCCAAATATTTAATTATTTTAATACTGTTTTTAAATTTTGTATGCTCTGTTTTTACTTTGGCTGTTCACCGCCCTGAGTCCTATTTGGAGAAGGGCGGTATAGAAATTTAATTAATAAATAATAAATAATAAATAAATTCCATTCCATTCCATTCCATTCCATTCCATTCCATTCCATTCCATTCCATTCCATTCCATTCCACTCGACTCCACTCCACTCTACTCTACTCTACTCTACTCTACTCTACTCTACTCTACTCTACTCTGTTCTGTTCTATGGGGCAACCCCTGAGACATTGGAAGACTGCTATTTTGTCACCCCTACTCCTTCTATTCATCAGACTAGACATACCTACCCAATTCCAGCAACCGTTCTTCATATGTTTTAGCCTCCAGTCCCCTAATAATCTTTGTTGCTCCTCACTGCCCTCTTTGCAGAGTCTCCACATCTTTTTTTATATCGTGGTGACCAAAACTGGATGCAGTATGAGAGATTCTATATTTAGGAGAAGGTGACATTGTCTAGCATTCACTCTTGTGAACCAACCAAGTGATTTTTCAGCACCGCCTCACAGTTTAAAATGTATGTGTGTAGTATATATATATATATATATATATATATATATATATATATATACATATAGTTTCAATTCTTCTGGTGTTCATTCTTCATTGGAGTGGGTGAGGGGGGAGAGAATAAGGACAGGACAATTTACACTTCCTGATTGCGAGCCAGACATTATTTATCATCACCTTTACCTATCTCCTATAAAGATGACAAATGAAGGTGTATTAATGGACCTTAAAACAATATGATGCATGGTCTCCCCAACTTGGAAAGTTTCGCTGAGTTGCATTTCCACTGTAATTAGTTTACTGCTTGTTGTCCTTTTTAATCAAGTCCTGTTTTAAGCAGCCATCAAAATAAGATCTGATTTTCTTTTTTTCCAGAAGAGGCCAAGAATCTTTTGGCATTCTGTTTAGCAATACAAAGAAAATACCCTGGGAATTATGTAACTCCAACATTTAGATAAATAAATAATCATGTTTAGCACCGAGGGTGTAAATCAGCAAACTTGAGGAGAAGGAGGTGAGCTCAAAAATAGCCCATAATGAGCTGCAAATATGCTCCCCCTGGAAGATTATTAGAAGTTGCAAGAGGAGAGAGAGAGGGAGGGAGGGAGGGATATATATATTTCGACTTCCTCGAAACGTTGCCAAGACACCTCCAATTTTACATGGGAGAAAAACCCGAATAACCAAAGACTTACATACAAACACCCGCAAAAACCTCAGAAAACAAATATATATGCAAGCCTTTTCCCGTGTAAGATTGAGAGTATCTTGGCGACGTTTCGACAAGGTCCCACTCATCATCTTCAGGCTGATGTCTTCAGATTCGTGCTTGTGCATGCTTGTGCGAGCTTCGTGCTTGCACAAGCATGAAGCCGAAGACACCAGCCTGAAGATGACGAGTGGGACCTCATCGAAATGTCATCAAGATACTCTCAATCTTACACGGGGAAAAGACCCGAATATGCCAAGACTTGCATACCTGTACCCATGAAAATCTACGAAAACACACATATATATACTGTATATATTACAAGCTATTCTAAAAATTCGAGTTCCAGGTATATTAGTAAAAAAAGAAGCGGACATACTGCGAACTCTGGAACTTAAGATTTTAAAATTTTAAAAGAATTAAAATTTTATTTTACTAAGTTTTCGTCAGCCATCTGCTGACATTGTCAGAGTATTAAACTACCATTACATATATATATATATATATATATATATGATAGAATGATAATGGATAGATAGATAGATAGATAGATAGACAGATAGATAATGGATGGATGGATGAATAGATAGATAGATAGATAGATAGATATAGCAAAAATAGAGATCAACAGATGATAGCTATATGATGGTTATAGATAGATGATAGATAGATGATAGACAGACAGACAGATAGATGATAGATAGATAAGAGACAAGATAGATAGACAGATAGATAATGGATGGATGGATGAATAGATAGATAGATAGATAGATAGATAGATAGATATAGCAAAAATAGAGATCAACAGATGATAGCTATATGATGGTTATAGATAGATGATAGATAGATGATAGACAGACAGACAGATAGATGATAGATAGATAAGAGACAAGATAGATAGGCAGATAGATAATGGATGGATGGATGAATAGATAGATAGATAGATAGATAGATAGATAGATAGATAGATAGATATAGCAAAAATAGAGATCAACAGATGATAGCTATATGATGGTTATAGATAGATGATAGATAGATGATAGACAGACAGACAGATAGATGATAGATAAGAGATAAGATAGATAGACAGATAGATAATGGATGGATGGATAGTTAGATAGATAGAGAGATAGAGAGATAGATAGATAGATATAGCAAAAATAGAGATCAATGGATGATAGTTATATGATGGTTAGATATAGATAGATGATAGATGATAGACAGACAGACAGATGATAGATAGATAAGATATCTATAAGAGAGAGAGAGAGAGAGGGAGAGCGAGATGATAAAGAGGTAGATAAAAATATATAAGATCAAGTAAATCTGAGATGGATGGATGGATGGATAGATGGATAATAGGTAGATAGACAGATAGAAATAGCTAGATAATAGATGGATCTAGATAGATGGAGAGATGGATGGATATATAGTTAGTTCAATAGAAATAGATGATAGAGTGACTGAGATGCAAATAGATACAGGTAGATTTAGAGACATATAAGAGAGAGAGATGATAAAGAGATAGAGAAATGACATAAATCTGATTAGATAGCTAACTGATCGATCAGTTTTAAAACCACAACAAAGGAAACAAAATGAATGTAAAATATATTTCCAGCATAAATTGGGTAAAAGAAAACGGAGTACTAAAATACATACGGGCTATATCAATATTCAGATAAATGCATTGCCTTTACATGATACTCCCATCGGTTCGATATAATGGCTTCTTAGCAGAACTGCATAAACTCTACAAACGCTTCTGCTCACAATTGTACACATTAGAGGCCAGGAGGAAATAGGACAGCTTGCGATTCAAATCCCAGTGGGCTGTTCTTTCAAGTAGGGATTTTTAAATATCTAAGCTAAAACAAAAAAAGGGCATCATAATTAAAAATAACTCCGGCCACCTCTGTTGTATTGATTAACTTCTGCTGATCCATCAGATATCAAAGATGCATGCATCAAAATGCAAACACACTGCTTGATTCTCAAAACGGGAATCAGAATAAGGAAGATCAGAGATTTATTTTTATTTTTTTGCAGGGTTTCACGTTCTTTCTACATCACACCTGCCGATCGGAAGGAGCCAAATACTTAGGTAGAAATGGGTAAAGGCTTATAATCTGTACAATTTGTGAAGAAGAGAGTTGGAAGGGACCTTGGAGGTCTTCTAGTCCAACCCCCTCCTTAGGCAGGACACCCTATACCATTTCAGACAAATGGTTGTCCAATCTCTTCTTTAAAAACTTCCAGTGTTAGAGCATTCACAACTTCTGGAGGGAAGTCGTTCCACTGATTCATTGTTCTCACTGTCAGGAAATTTCTCCTTAGTTCTAAGATGCTTTTCTCCTTGATTAGTGTCCACCCATTGCTTCTTGTCCTGCCTTCAGGTGCTTTGGAGAATAGGTTAACTCCCTCTTCTTTGGGGCAACCTCTGAGATATTGGGAAGACTGCTATCATGTCTCCCCTGGTCCTTTTTTTCATCTGACTAGGCCAGTGGTGAGTTTCAAATTTTTTTACTATCGGTTCTGTGGATATGGCTTGGTGGGCGTGGCATGGCTTGGTGTTCATGGCAGGGGAAGGATACTGTAAAATCTCCATTCCCTCCCCACTCCAGGGGAAGGTTACTGCAAAAACCCCATTTCCTCCCGATCAGCTGGGACTCGGGAGGCAGAGAATAGAGGGGGGGGGCAGTCAGAATTTTTACTACCGGTTCTCCGCACTACTCAAAATTTCCACTACCGGTTCTCAGAACTGGTCAGAACCTGCTGAAACCCACCTCTGAAGGTCAGCCAATGAATAGGCATGGCAACAGGTCGGCCAATGAGGGCTGTTTGGAAACTGAAACTTAAGCTTCTGGACTAGATGTGCCCAGTTTCCTGAAATGTCCTAATGTTCAAGTCCATCAAGATCCTTCTGTATCTTAAGTCTGTCATCTGGAGTGTTGGTTATTCCTGCTAGCTTGGTGTCATCTGTGTCTGTTTGTGATTTCTTTTTCTTTCTTTTTTTGTCATGGTGAAGTTCAGCAGTCAGACAACAGCAGGCCAGGGCAAATTTGTAGTTCTGATCAAGCGAACGTAAAACAAAGCAAATTCACATGTTGGTAAGATAAAGTTTAGATCTCCTAGTAGCATGCTATGTAAAGTATCTGAAGATTCGTGAATAATCAGAAATGTAGAAGAAAACGCTCCATAATGAACTTCAAATCGAGTTTAATCTATAAGGTCCTTAGTGCTCTCTGAGCTAGAAGTCTGTAGAGCTTCTCAGTCATCCAAGTCCTGGTTGTCCCCAAAGGTGCTTTTTCAGGAGGTAACTGGACTTTCTCGTTTTTTTTTCATTTGAAGATGTTTTGCTTCTCCTCCAAGAAGTTTCTTCAGCTCTGACTGTGTGGCAGGGAATGGAAGGATTTATATTCCTTGAAGACAGCTGGTCACCTGCCTCCTTTTGGAGGGTCGTTTGAAGCACTTGGAGGTTTACCTGTGTCCTCAGGGTCACCTGAGTGGTGCAAATGGTTTCTGTAGTCTGCAAATTTTACTCTGGAAATCCATTCCTTTGAATGGGGTGGAAGTAGGAATGGATGTTCAAAGGAAAAAGTGCCAGAAGGGAGGGGTTTTCCTCTCTGTTTCTATCTCTAAGATTGGTTGTTTTCTTGCAGATGTTTCATGACCCAACTAGGTTGCATCATCAGGGCTAGAAGGGAGTATGGTTTGATTTCTGTTTATATACAAGTGGTTTGGCTAGAAGAGAGAATTTGTAGCTCAAAAACTATGGGGTCCTTGGTGCTCTCTGTTGTCTTGGGGCAGTCATTTTATGAACAAAGTAGGTAACATCAGTGCCAGAAGAGTAAGTGGTAAGAGTAAGAGTACAGGTGGGGTTGCCCACTGTAACCCCAACTCTTTCAGCACTGATATTGCTACCTAGTATGGTCATGAAATGACTGCTCCAAAACAACCAAGTATGAAGAGGAGAGGGGAGAGAGAGAAATGGAAGAAATGGGAAAGGAGGGAAAGAAAGGGCAGGGGAGAGGATTAGGAGAGAAGGAGAGAATAGGGGGAAAGAGGGGAGGAATGGAGGAAAGGAAGGGGAAGTAGGAAAGAGGAAGGAGAGGAGGAGGAACGAAGTAGAAGAGGAGAGGAGGGAGGGAAGGGAAAGGAAGAAGAAGGAGAAGAAGGTTTTGTTGTGAAACGAGGGGAAAAGAAAGGGTAGAAGAGCAACCCTGAATGCAATTAAAATGTCTTATTTGTAGGCTTTCTTTAAGAAAATATATATATGTATGATTAATTATGTATAAAAGTGTACATTTACATTATTTGTATAAGAAATAAAAATTAAAAAAAATTCAAAAACAAAACAAAACAACCAAGTTCAGAGAGCTACAGTTTATACCTATAGTTTAGTTCTTCCCCCACTCCCCCCCAATAATGTGTATTATCTCAGAAACCCAGTTATTTTTACAGGTAACATTAAAGTAGGGGAATTAACTGTTGCCTTAAAGGATGAAATCACAATTCAAATGACCTTGACACCCAGTCCAATCCAATGTTTCAGGCTGCTTATCCTGTCATTCTGCAGCTTTCTGATTCCTATGAAGGAGAGAAGCTACCTAGAACTAAGGAGAAACTTCCTAACAGTGAGGACAATTAAGCAGTGGAACAGAAGTTGCCTTCAGAAGTTGTGGGGTGCTCCATCACTGGAGGTTTTTAAGGACAGGCTAGACCGGGTGTCAACAACCTGTGGCTCCGGAGCCGCATGTGGGTTTTTGGGCCCTGTCCTGCGGCTCCCTGTCCCATCACTGGCTGGCCCTGCCCTTCACCCTCCCCCTCCCAGTCACTCCTCGCCTGGCCTTGGAAATACGAGATACAGAGAGATGGGGGGGAGAGAGGGAGAGGGAGAGACAGAGAGAGACAGAGAGAGGGGGGAGAGAGAGAGGAGGAGAGAGACATAGAGAGATACAGAGGGGGAGAGAGGGAGGGAGAGACATAGATACACACAGGGGGTTAGAGAGGAGGAGAGAGATATAAATACAGAGGGGGGAGAGAGGGAGAGAGAGAGATAGATATACAGAGAGAGAGACAGAGAGAGGGGGAGAGAGAAAGGAGGAGATATATATATATAGAGAGAGATACAGAGAGAGGGGGAGAGAGGGAGAGGGAGAGACATAGATAGAGAGAGAGAGAGACAGAGAAAGTAGGGGAGAGAGAGGATGAGAGAGAGACATAGATATAGAGAGAGGGGGGAGAGAGGGAGAGGGAGAGAGAGACATAGATAACACACACATAGAGGGGGTTAGAGAGAGAGGAGGAGAGAGAATCAGAGATACAGAGAGGGGGGAGAGAGAGAGGGAGACATAGATACACAGAGAGAGAGAGATACAGAGAGGGGGGAGAGAGAGGAGAGAGAGACATAGAGAGATACAGGGAGGGGGGAGAGAGGGAGAGGGAGAGAGAGAGACATAGATACACACAGAGAGAGGGGGGGGTTAGAGAGAGGAGGATATATATATATAGAGAAAGATACAGAGAGAGGGGGAGAGAGGGAGAGGGAGAGACATAGATACACACACACACACACACAGAGAGAGAGACAGAGAAAGTGGGAGAGAGAGAGGAGGAGAGAGAGACATAGAGAGATACAGGGGGGAGAGGGAGAGGGAGAGAGAGACATAGATACACCGAGAGAGGGGGGGAGAGAGAGGAGGAGATATATATATAGAGAGAGATACAGAGAGAGGGGGAGAGAGGGAGAGGGAGAGACATAGATACACACACACACACAGAGAGAGAGAGAGACAGAGAAAGTGGGAGAGAGAGAGGAGGAGAGAGACATAGAGAGATACAGAGAGAGGGGGAGAGAGGGAGAGGGAGAGACATAGATACACAGAGAGAGAGAGAGACAGAGAAAGTGGGGAGAGAGAGAGGAGGGGAGAGAGAGACATAGAGAGATATAGAGAGGGGGGAGAGAGGGAGAGGGAGAGAGAGAGACATAGATACAGAGAGAGGGGGGGAAGGAGAGAGAGGAGGAGGAGAGAGAGAGACATAGAGAGATACAGAGGGGGGAGAGAAAGAGAGAAAAGGGTTTTGTGTTTCCCGGTGTTTTTTAACAACCAGTTCTCTGCCCTAATGACCAGGCTAGGTAGGCGTGGCTAGGGGGGCATGTGACTGGGTGGGATTAAGTGATATTGAGTTGGCCACGCCCACCCAGGCTTTGTGGCTCCCGGTGTTTTTTTTTTTCTGTGGGAAACGGGTCCAAATGGCTCTTTGAGTGTTTAAGGTTGCAGACCCCTGGGCTACTCAACCATCTGTGTGAACTGGTATAGGTTCTCCTGCTTGAGTAGGGGGTTGGACTAGAAGACCTCCAAGGTCCTTTTCAACTCTGTTATTATGTTAATTAACTGATGGAACAGCTTGCAGAAATTGTAGATGTTTCATCACTGGAGGTTTTTTTTTTTTTAAATAGATTGGACTGCCATCTATCCGAAATGGAATAAGGGTTGAGCAGGGGGTTGGACTAGAAGACCTCCAAGGTCCCTTCCAGCTCTATTCTGATTGATTTGCACCTGCGGATCCTTTCCCATCATTGATCTCGAAGACAAAGCATCGTTTTATTTCAACCGACACGATTTCATTTTTATGGCCTCGCTCACAGCTCATTGATTAGCAGACGCTGGGCAGGAAATGTAGCTGGTCAGTTAATCACTTTCCTGCTGCTGGAATTAACGAAGAGCTGAAGTCATAACCAAGGACCAGTATAGACTCTTACCCCAAACTGGTAGAGGAAATCAAAATTTCCTCTGGTTTCCTGCCTCCCTGGATGAGCGGAAATGAGATGGACAATAATAAATACTTATAATAGCTCTGAACCATATTTCGCCACAGGGAGGCCAGGAAATTGTTGAAGCCATTCAGTTCCACGAAGGAAGCGATTTTTAGAAAGGAGCCTAGAGAGTGGTATGTGTGTGTTTGTTTTAAATCTTTGCATTTGTACTAAAAGCTGCTCAGGGTTCTTTGGGAAATTGGTAGGGAAATAACTTTTAAAAAAGAAAAACCTGGTGAGTTCTCCAGTGTTTCTGGTATTTTGGAAACCGTTCTGTGGATGGCAGGTCAACGGTTGATCAAGTTCAAGCAGGAAAGAGAACTAGGAACAAAAATGGAAAAGGAATAACTCTGCCAATGGGGTTGCCCCAACCCACTTATGCTGGAGGGAGAGTGCTGCTGTAGACACCATCGATGTCGGCCTCCTCAGGGTGCCGTCAGCCAAACAATGTAATCTGACGGCCCCCAGGGGGGAGGGCGTTCTCTGTGCGAGCTCTGACCCTCTGAAATGGATTGCCCATCGAGCTCAGGACAGCCCCCCGACCTCCTTTCCTTTCGTCGCGAGTTGAAGACGTGGCTCTTTCGTCAACTCAACTGATCCATTTGGGGGGTACACTGTCATAATTTTAAACTGTTTTTAATAGGGTTGCTGATTTTAATTTTATTTCATTGTGATTTTGTATTGAATTTGTCATTTTGTAAGCCGCTTTGAGGTCCCCAGGGAGAAAGGCGGCATATAAATCGCAATAATCAATCAATCAATCAGTCAGTCAGTCAGTTAATCAATCAGAATACAACTGGAAGGGACCTTTGCTCAAGCAGGAGACTCTATACCAGAGGTGGGATTCACAAAATGTACCGACCGGTTCGCCCAGCACAGGAAATATGACCTCCGTACATGGGCCCAGCCTCCAACGCACGCACTTTGCTTGCGTGTACACCTTCAGTTAATGTGCCCAGCCTCAAAAATGTGCCTAAATAGAACAGCATAGAGCCGGGGCGGGCCCAGCCGCAATTCCCACTACCGGTTCACCGGAACCGGTGCGAACCGGCTGAATACCACTTCTTCAAGTCAGATGAGAAACTTTTTCAAAGGAAAAACAACAACTTTCAAAGGAAAGTCCAGTTTCCTTTTTTGGAAAAAAGCATCTTTGGGACAATCGTGACCAAGATTAGGGGTCAGCAACCTACGGCTCTGGAGCCGCATGTGGCTCTTTCACCCCTCTGCTGCGGCTCCCTGTCATTCAAAATATGCGTCACAGCTGCCAATGTGCGACACCCGCCGGCATGTGATTTATTGAACTTTTTCAACCCCCAGTAGGCCAACCATGGATAAATTCCAAGAAAAGAAAAGTTTCAGAAGAAAACAGAACATTTAATTCAACTACATCTGCTAGTTTTGTGGCCGCTCAAGAAATAGTCAGGCACGGGAAGGGTTTTGTGGCTCCGCTGTTTTCTTTTCTGTGGGAAACGGGTCCGAATGGCTCTTTGAGTGTTTAAGGTTGCAGACCCCCTGACCTAGATGATTGAGAATCTCCATAGACAAGTATCTCTATTATTATTTGTGTTTTTGTAAGCTACCTAGAGTCAGTTGATCGTGAAACGGGCTGCATATAAATTTGATAAAGAAATAAATGAATTCCGTATGCATCAACCGAAAGCATTCTTTTCTTTTAAATCAATGAGCGTTGAGATTTACAAATTCAGCTGCTGAGTGTGGAATTCAGCATAAATCTAGAAGGGAGTGAGCTTCTAACTCCCACTCTCTGTGAATTCATTTCAGCTTTCACAAGCACAGATGCTTGACTCCAATTATAGCTATGGGGTTTGTTCATGTGGTAAATAGAAGGTTTTAGCCAGTTAATGTTAACCATCGGCAGGGGGAAATAACCACAACTCTTCCCTTCACACGCAACTCACAGGTGTCTCACCAATATCTAGTTTGCCACTGTGAAAAAATCCAGCGATTGGATCAGACAAAGCTTCAATGTAATTTGACATTGATTTTCTTATGCTGTTATATTTCTCCAAACCATGAAAACCCTTTATTATCAGTGAAATATTCAACAGTTATAGTCTTCTTAAGGGCCTTACCATGGCCTTAAGAGCCTGGAGTCTAAAACATACAATGAACAGTTGCAGGAACTGGGCATGGCTAGTCTAGTGAAGAAAAAGGACCAGGGGAGACATGATAGCAGTCTGCCAATATCTCAGGGACTGCCACAGAGAGGAGGAAGGGGGTCAAGCTATTCTCCAAAGCACCTGAAGACCAGACAAGGAATAACGGATTGAAACTGATCAAGGAGAGATTCAACCAAGAAATAAGGAGAAATTTTCTGACAGTGAGGACAATCAACCAGTGGAACAGAAGTTGTCTTCAGAAGTTGTAAAATTTCCATTCTGTCCCCAATCCAGGGGAAGGTTATTGCAAAATCCCCATTTCCTCCCAATCAGCTGGGTCTTGGGAGGCAGAGAATAGATGGGGGCGGGGCCAGTCAGAATTTTTACTACCGGTTCTCCAAACTACTCAAAATTTCTGCTACCGGTTCGCCAGAACTGGTCAGAACCTGCTGAAACCCACCTCTGAAGGTCAGCCAATGAATAGGCATGGCAACAGGTCGGCCAATGAGGGCTGTTTGGAAACTGAAACTTAAGCAAGAAGTCTGGGCGTGGTTTAGCTGTGCTGACCTCTGAGTCTGCTGCTCTGAGCTAACACTAGTCTGTCTGCTGAGTTGAAAGTGAGGCTGTTCTCTCCTCTGGCTGTTGGTATTGTATATTTATTTCATGTGTTATATTATGTATAAAGAGAAGTTCATGAATCCTGCTGAATCAGTTATCTGTGTGTGCTTTCTGGATTTGATTTCTGAAACAAGCTTCGTCACTGGAGGGTTTTAAGAAGAGGCTGGACAGTCACTTGTCTGAAATGGTATCGGATATCCTGTTTGAGCCAGGGGGCTGGACTAGAAGACCTCCAAGGACCCTTCAAGCTCTTTTCTGATTCTGATTCAGCAAAGTGGCAAGTTATAGATCAGAAATCTTAAGATACAATCAGAAATCGTAAGATGCAAATAAACAAGGATGTTAATAAATAGGATGTAAATATATATAACAATTTAGTTTGAAAGAATGCTCAATACGGTTATACAAGAATAAGTGAATGATTATGAAGATTGAATTTGAAAGTAAAGATAACTGTCGATGCAGAAAGTTGTAAAATAGTATATAATGTTGTTATTTATGTTTTGTATTTTACTGGTTGGTGTATGTTCTCTTTTCTTTCTCTTTTTTCATTTTTTGTCTTTTTCTATTATGTTTTTGGTCTTAAAAATGTAAAATATTCAATAAAAACTAATATATAAAAGAAATAAACAGTGATCAATCATAAAACACCAATAGGAGAAGTACTAGGACGGATGATGAGAAGATGATGAGAAAGATAAGAACCCCAAGAGCCCCCACAATGTTCTCCAGGGAATTCTGGGAAAAAAGTCCAGATATTTTCAAGTTGCTCAGGTTGAGAAAGATTGGATTGAATGATGCTTTCGTCCCTTCTAAGGCTTCAATTCACCATTTCTCTGGTTCACTTTTGCAGATCTGGGTTGCATGCAGCAACTAGCTTTTTGCCCTGGCAATTGCATTCTTGTGTGTTTGCCAAATACCGGAATTTTCATTTGCTGCATAACCACCCAAAGATGTGGCAGATTTCACTGCCTTTCCTTCGCCTCTCCGGGCTGAATTTCCACTTCTCTTCTGCTTTGTGCCATATGAATACTAACATGCTTGTGAAGAAGGCACAGAAGAGGCTGTACTTCCTGAGAATGCTCAGGAAAATAAAAACTATCTGAGCATCTACTTCTCTCTTTACTATTGCAGCACCATTGAGAGTATCCTGACATATGGCATCCTTGCATAGTTTGGGGGCAGCTCTGCAGTGGAGATAAAACTCTACAGAGAATCATTAAAACTGCCCAGAATATCTTCAGACTCCAGCTACCAGCCCTGGACGACATCTTCGAATCTCACTGTTCGAGAAAGTTGCATAACGTTCTCAGAGACTCTTCCCATCCTGCTTACAATCTTTTTGGACTGTTGCCTTCTGGCAGAAGATACAGAACAATTAAAAATTCGGACCACACGTTTTCTGAATAGTTTTTATCCCAGAGCTATAATTGCACTCAACAATGAACTCAAGGGCCACCATCAGTCAGCTGTTGGACAGCATTACTTGGTCTGTTGTGTGGATGTTTGGGTGGTTTAGGGGTGGGGAATTGTGGTGGGTGGGAGTGTGTTTGGGGATTGTTATGTGTGTTGGACCTGGTCTTTGGGTGTTAAGTGAATTTCGTTGTATGGATATACTGTGTATACATGTACAATGACAATAAAATTATTATTATTATTATTATTATTATTATTATTATTATTATTATTATTATTATTATTATTATCAGCAGAACTTAACCTATTTACAACTGGACTTTTTGATGTAGGGAAATTACTGTGAAAGACAATGGAAAGACTTGGTTCCTTAAGAAGAGAGAGATGACAACATACTACAGTTGTTTTCACATCAAGATTTGTCAAATTGCTTCAAATTGTGAGAAACGGAAAAATAGCCTATTGGACTACCAGAGTCCATAGGTCACAGAAGAATAAAAGGTAAAGGTTCCCCTCACATATATGTGCTAGTCATTCCCGACTCTAGGGACCAGTGCTCATCTCCATTTCAAAGCTGAAGAGCCAGCGCTGTCCAAAGACATCTCCATGGTCATGTGGCCGGCATGACTCAACGCAAAAGGTGCACAGAACGCTGTTACCTTCCCACCAAAGGTGGTCCCTATTTTCCTACTTGCATTTTTTTTACGTGTTTCTGAGCTTCTAGGTTGGCAGAAGCTGGGTCAAGTCACAGGAGCTCATCCCGTTACATGGCACTAGGGATTCAAACTGCTGAACTGCCGAACTTTCGATCGACAAGCTCAATGTCTTAGCCACTGAGCCACCGCGTCCCTCCTCCGAAAGAAGCTACAAGAACCAAAGTTTTAGATAGAAAGTTTTTCAAAGTGTATCAGAACTATTTGTCATCCTGCTGAGCCATTGCTGTGAAATGTGATTTTGCAAAGTAGGTAGTTTTTGAAATATATTTGGAAGCAGAACGTTGAAACTGTGAGAAATAGGAAACTGAAAGTAGCCGATGGATACAGGTTTTGAGATGTACACGGGTATATGTGGGAGACTGACTGTCAGTAAGTCAGAACAAGGAAATCAGTTGTAAAATGTGTGCGGAAAAGTATAAAAGGGTCTTGTGATGAGTTCAGGGCCACTGGCCATAGCTACTCCTCGCTGGACCTAGCTATCGTCTCTGGACCTCATTGCAATGGGTTGTTGATATAAGTTGTAAGGGAAGGAGAAGAGATGGTGCCCCAATACAAAGGGAAAAAAAAACCCCTCCACAATATTTGAGGGAGCCCACAAATACTTAGGTAGAAAATGTGGAAATCCAGAGAATCAAAAGAAAACCCGAATAGAAATATTGGCTCAAAGATATTTTCTTTCATTGGAGACTGAATGTAGAACACTGACTGACATTGATTAATCCTGAAAAGTACGGAGGCCAAACCTGTCCAAAGGCAATTATTCCAGCTTTTATTCTTTTTGCAAAAGCTAATTGGACTGACAATGAAATGTTTTTACAGGACTGGAGGCCAGACTGACAGGTGCTTGTAGGACAGCGTGATGGCTATAAGTCCTTTCTTCTAATAAGGGGAAACAAGGGTAGGAGGGAAAATGTTATTTCCATCTACTAGATCTGTCCTCGTTTTGTTTATTTTATTTTTTTTCTGATAGATCAGCACACTCCAAGATTCCTGGAAGTTAACAACATCTTGCTCCTTCTTCTTTTCATTCTCCTCTCCTACTCCTGCCTTTTATTTTTGTCTTCTTCTTTTATTTCTCTCTTAATTTTCCTTATACCTTCCTTTCATTTTCTTCTTTTCTTTCACTGTCTCCATTTTGCTATCTTCTCCTTCTTCTGCTTCTACATTTATTTCATTTTTCTTCTTTTCTTTCTGTCTCCATCTTTCCTCCTCCTCCTCCTCCCTATCCTGTCCTTCTCCTTCTCTTTTCTTTCTTGTCCTTATGCCTTCCTTTTATTTCTTGCTTTCTTTTTCGGTTTCCATTTCCCTTCTCCTTCTCCTCCTTATATTTCCCTCTCATTTTCTCTTCTCTTCTTTCAATGTCTCCATCTTCCTTCTTTTCCTTCTTCTCCTTCTTATACATTTCTTTCATTTTTTTCCCCTTCTTCTCTGAAAGGTGTTTTTTTTTCCCACAAAGAATTGAACTTTCTTTGTTTTTTCCTTGAAGACATATCACTTCTCATCCAAGAAGCTATTTTTTTTATTCTAACTGAACAATCCTGAATTCCCCCACCATTCAGTTAGAACTGAAGAAGCTTCTTGGATGAGCAGTGAAATTTCTTCAAGGAAAAACAAAAAAACTCCAGTTGCCCTTTGAAAAAAACACCTTTGGGATAACCATGACCTGGATGACTGAGAATCTCTAAAGAGTTTTCTTCTTTTCTTTCTCTGTCTCCATCTTTCCTCTTCCTCTTCCTCCTCCTCCTCCTCCTCCTCTTCTCCTTCTTCTTCTCCTTCTTTTTCTTCTTCCTCTTCTTTTTTCTTCTTCTTCTTTCTTCTTTCTTCTTCTTCTCCTTCTCCTTCTCCTTCTCCTTCTCCTTCTCCTTCTCCTTCTCCTTTCTTCTTCTCCTTCTCCTTCTCCTTCTTCTTCTTCCTCTTCCCCTTCCTCTCCTCCTCTTCTTCTTTCTTCTTTCTTCTTTCTTCTTTCTTCTTTCTTCTTTCTCCTCCTCTTCTCCTTCTTCTTCTTCTCCTTCTTTTTCTTCTTCCTCTTCTTCCTCTTCTTCTTCTTCTTCTTCTTCTTCTTCTTCTTCTTCTTCCCTTCTCCTTCTCCTTCTCCTTCTCCTTCTCCTTCTCCTTCTCTTCTTCTTCTTCTTCTTCTTCTTCTCTTCCTCTTCTTCTTTCTTCTTTCTTCTTCTTTTCTTCTTCTTCTTCTTCTTCTTCTTCTTCTTCTTCTTCTTCTTCTTCTTCTTCTTCTTCTTCTTCTTCTTCTTCTTCTCTTCCCCTTCCTCCTCCTTATCCTCTCTTCTTCTTTCTTCTTTCTTCTTTCTTCTTCTCCTCCTCCTCCTCCTCTTCTTCCTTCTTCCTCCTCCTCCATCTCCAGCAGCTCTCTTAAATATTAAGCACCTTGCCAGAAACAAAAACAATCATTTTTTAATCGCTTACCTGAATATCACAAGCAGGGGGCATAATCTGAATCTTGGCAGAGCTTCAAATCCAGCAATATTATGTGTATGCCTATTTCTCTTCCACTCTTTGAATTCAAAATGAATGCACTTAGAAGACCCTGTGCGTGGGACGTGAGAAAAAGAAGAAGAATGGAGAACAAACAAGCAAGCAAAATCTATGAAAACAAACAAGACCTTCTAAATGAAACAATTTACCTGCAGTTATCCAACAGCCTTCTGTCCCAAAGGTGCTTTTTCAGGAGGCAACTGGATTTCCTTGTTTTTTTTCTTTTGAAGACATTTTGCTTCTCATCCAAGAAGCTTCTTCAGCTCTGACAGGAGAGTGGGAGAATGGAAGGATTTGTATTCCTTGCAGACAGCTGGTCATTTGCATCCTTTTAGAGAGTCATTACTTGGAGGTTTATCTCTGTCCTGAGTGGTGCTCCTGGTTCCTGTCGTCTGCATTATTTTTCCTCTGGAAATTTATTCTCAATTTCAATGGGATTGATTCCCAACTAGATTTTTTTATGATTGCAAATAGCAAATATTGGTACAGCAATTTAAAATAATAATAATAAGGATTTTTTTTGGGGGGGGAAGTGTGTGTGTGTGTGTGTGTTCATTTCCATCATATTACAATGCCTGGGTTTATTTGGGGAATAGAAATGAGAATTTAGCTGTAGACAGTGTTTATATAAACGTGTAGGAAGTATGTACAATAGTGGCCAAAATTGTGGAAACCTTTTGGGAAAAGTGTATTTTTGAGGTTTGATGGCTAATAACACCACTTTTTTGGGGGAGTTTCAAGACAATCCTATTCCACTGCTGGAATGGCCCTGGAATAGCCCAGATCTTCACCCAATTGAAAATCTTTGGAGCCGCCTAAAGAAACTTGTTAATCAGAAGCGATCCAGCAATAAAACCCAGTTAATAGAAGCAATCATTCAATCTTGGTTTATAACAGCTGCAGAACTAAAAGATTTGGTTCACTCCATGGGAAGACGTTGTAAGGTCGTATTTCATGCTAAAGGTTACCCAAAAAAGTATTAACTGACATGGGGATAATTTTTGTAGATCTCGTTTTTTTTCTACCTGTTTCACTTTTCTTCTGTATACTGTAACTTCTGTTCTAATAGCAAATCCTTCATAAAAGTTATTGCATTACATTCTTGATTAAAATTATATTTCGATTGATATATAATTTTGTGGTACCACTCAAAAAAAAAAAAGTGGTGTTATTAGCTAGTTTTAGAAAATACACTTTTCCCAAAGGGTTTCCACAATTTTGGCCATTACTGTAGTATTCTAGAATTCGTGCTGAAGTTATGCACAGCTGGTCCATGACTAACAGACTTCCAGATTTGAAATAGTGACTTATAACCGGTCCTCCCACTTATGACCTTCACAGCATTCCCCACAGTCACATGATCAATATTTGGGCACTTGTCAAAATGTATTTACCATAGTTTCAGTCACCTGATCACCATTTGTGAACATCATAGCTGGCTTCCGCTAAACCAAATCAACAGGGAAAGCTGAATTTTTAATGATCGATCACTTGAAAACTGCCTTGATCATCAATGGAAATTCTGGTTCCAATTGTGATTGTACGTTTCGACGATAGTAAATCAACTGAGCTACTAAACACAGTTAGGAATCTGCCTTAGGCCCTGGTTGCTTGCTATAATTGTCCTTATCCATCTGATTTCCCTATGAGCTTGCATTCCCCACCGATTTGTTGTTGTTAGTTGCAACGTCGTGTCCAACCCATTGCGACCCTATGGACAATGTTCCTCCAGGCCTTCCTGTCTTCTACCATCCTCTGGAGTCCATTGAAGCTCACGCCGACTGCTTCAGTGACTCCATCCAGCCACCTCATTCTCTGTCATCCCATTCTTCTTTTGCCCTCAATTGTTCCCAGCATTAGGCTCTTCTCCAGGGAGTCCTTCCTTCTCATTAGGTGGCCAAAGTATTTGAGTTTCCTCTTCAGGATCTGGCCTTCTAAAGAGCAGTCAAGGTTGATCTCCTCTAGGACTGACCGATTGGATCGCCTTGCAGTCCAAGGGACTCGCACGAGTCTTCTCCAGCACCAGAGTTCAAAGACCTCCATTCTTTGGCGCTCAGCCTTCCTTATGGTCCAATTTTCACAGCCGTACATTGCAACTGGGAACACCATAGCCTTGACGATACACACTTTTGTTGGCAGGGTGATGTCTCTGCTTTTTAGTAAGCTATCTAGATTTGCCATAGCTTTCCTCCCTAGGAGCAAGCGTCTTTTAATTTCTTGGCTGCAGTCCCCATCTGTGATGATCTTGCAGTTTAGGAAAATAAAATCTGTCACTGCCTCCATTTCTTCCCCATCTATTTGCCAGGAATTGAGAGGGCCAGATGCCATAATCTTAGTTTTCTTAATCTTAAGTTTCAAGCCAACTTTTGCACTCTCTTCTGTAGTTCCTCTTCACTTTCTGCCATTAGAGTGGTATCATCTGCATATCTGAGGTTGTTGATATTTCTCCCAGCAACCTTAATTCCTCCCCGCCCATAACACAGCATAATTGCAAATAACTTTTAAAACTTGTTTTCCCCTTTCTTTTTGTGCACTTCATGGCCTTTACATCTCTTTGAATTTTCTACTGTGTCCATGTATGGCAATAGTTATGCCCTTTAAGATTTATTTATTTATTTATTTATTTATTTATTTATTTATTTATTTATTTATTTATTTATTTATTTATTTATTTATTGGTTTGATTTATATGTCGCCCTTCTCTGGAGACTTAGGGCAGCTTACAATGCGTTAAGCAATAGCCTTCATACTTTTGTATATACCTGCTTAGTAGGGCTTTCAGGGGCCCCTAAGTGGTGTTCTTTTCAACATTTTCAAAAGATGTTTTCATTTCAACATTTGCATTTAACCTTAGGCTCCATCGCAATTTATGTAGTTGTTCATGTATTTATGTACTGTATATCTTACCTTTTTTATTTTTACAAACCTCCAAGGGGAATGAACATATCCAATGCACCTTCCTTCTCCTGTTTTTCCCACAACAACTGTGAGGTGAAATTGGCTGAGAGACAGAATGACTGGCCCAAAGTCATCCAGTTGATTTGCATGCCTAAGGTGGGACTAGAACTCACTGTCTCCTGGTGATTGGCCCAAAGTCACCCAATCAGGTTTCATGCCTAATGTGGGACTAGAGCTCACAGTCTTCTGGTGATTGGCCCAAAATCACCCAGTTGGCTTTCATGCCTAAGGTGAGACTAGAACTCACAGTCTCCTAATGATGGGCCCATAGTCACCCAGTCAGGTTTCATGCCTAAGGAGACACTAGAACTCACAGTCTCCTAGTGATTGGCCCATAGTCACCCAGGCAGGTTTCATGCCTAAGGTGGAACTAGAGCTCACGGTCTCCTGGTGATTAGCCAAAGTCACCCAGCTGGCTTTCATGGCTATAGCTGAACTAGAACTCACAGTCTCCCAGTTTCAAACCTTATATCTTAGCCCCCTAGACCAAACAGAGGGCTGTCCATTTAATAGCCTGACTGCAAGTGTTTTCCCCCACAACTTCAGAGAAATGTTCCTGTGTCGAAAATCCTCTTAACGCTTGAAGGTTTCCCATAACCCCTAATATTCAAACATCATCTGCTTTTGGGTAATTTAAAGACTTCACAGCACATTCTGCTTTCTGGAGCCATCATTTTTCAGCCTTCTTTTCTCAAGACCAAACATGCCCATATCAATTATTTATTTAAATTTTCTGTTTCTTTCATCAGCTTCTGGCAGTTCATAGCATCAAGTCAATCGAGCAATGAGACCGCAATGAGTAGGGGAAGGTACCACTCATGGTGTCATCTTAATCCTTCATAAACTGATAAATTCCTTGTATACATTTACTCCTCTGTTCCTCTTTTTTGTTGTTATACCCTCTTCCAGTTGATCTACCTTTTTCTTAAAATTGTGCATCGAAAATTGGACAATATTCCAGAGAGGGTGGGACCAATGCATAATAAAATATTATTTTTTAATCTTCCCATGATTTGAAAATTTTTCCTTCCTTCCTTCCTTCCTTCCTTCCTTCCTTCCTTCCTTCCTTCCTTCCTTCCTTCCTTCCTTCCTTGGTGGTGCAGTGGTTAGAATTCAGTACTTCAGGCTACTTCGAGTGACTGCTGACTGACTGCAGTTCGGCAGTTTGATCCTGACCACCTCAAGTTTGACTCAGCCTTCCATCCTTCCCAGGTCAGTAAAATGAAGACCCAGATTGTTGGGGGCAAGATGCTGACTCTGTAAACTGCTTAGAGAGGGCTGAGAAAGCACTATGAAGTGGTATATAAGTGTAAGTGCTACTGCTATTGCTATTCATTCATTCTGTCATGATCTTGACTAAAGAACCCAAGCAAATCAGAACTCTGAGGGTAAGGTCTTCCCTTAAGAACTTCTTTATTGGGTACATCATTTTGGCACGATCAAATGGAAAACCAACTCTAAATGTTTCCTGCAGTTTCAGTATAATTAAAATAAGAAATAACTCCCTCCCCAAAAGTCACAGATCATGTTGGCCAAGTAAGTGAATTGGCAGGCTCTCCAGACACTCCTCCTCATCTTTATCCACCACCTGTAGAGACGACCTTGATTCCCACGAGAAAGCTCTGTGTTTTGTCTAGCAAAGCATTTCATCCTCCTTCCCCCTCCCCACTCTGTGTGGCAACTGAGGAATAGAAAAAATGGCTTCTGACAGGTTCAATTCGAAGTTGACACATCCATCCATCTAGCCATCCAAGAAATTAATACACATGTCCAACTCACATACAGGTCCTTCATAAACTGATAAATTCCTTGCATGACATAGTTTGCAATACCCTATTCGTTGTTGTTGTTGTTGTTGTTGTTGTTGTTGTTGTTGTTGTTATACCCTCTTCCAGTTGGTCTATCCTCTTCCTAAAATTCACGGTTGAGAACTGGAGAATATTCAAGATATTGTTCATTCATTCATTCATTCATTCATTCATTCATTCATTCATTCATTCTTCATTCATTGAAGAAATTAATACACCTGTCCAAGTCACATACAGGTCCTTCATAAACTGATAAATTCCTTGTATGATTTAGTTTACAATGCCCATATCCTAGTTGGTCTATTTTCTTCTTAAAACTCAAGGTTGAGAATTGGACAATACTCCAGATAGGGTGTGACCAAGGCACAATATATATTTTTCTTCCCATGATTTGGAAACCAATCATTCATTCATTCATTCATTCATTCATTCATTGAATCATTCATTCATTCATTGAATCATTCATTCATTCATTGAATCATTCATTCATTCATTCATTCATTCATTCATTCATTCATTCATTCATTCTACATGCATCCAACTCACACACAGGTGATTCCAGGTGCTTACAGCATTTGATTTTTTAAAAAACCCATCATATAAAACTGTAAAAAAAGACCTACCCCTCCGTCCCCACCCCCTCACAACAGCAACAATACAACCAGATTAGTGACTTGATCAGCTCCATCTCATTCATGGCTCCCACACCCATTGACAAAATCATGTTTTTAGGGCCTTTTGGAAAAGCAAAAGGGTGGGGCCGACCATACTTCAAGGGGAATGAGGTTTCATAAAGTAGGAGCCACCACTGAGAAGGCCCTTTTTTGTGGTTCCACCAGATGTACATCCCTAATTGATAGGGCTCCTTAATATATCTCGCGTATATATCTAGGTGTTTTTTTTTTTCAAGAGGCAACTGGACTTTCATTGGTTTTTTTGAAGATGTTTCTCTTCTCATCCAAGAAGCTTCTTCAGATCTGGTGTAGCTAAATGTCTATGGAGATTCTCAGCCATCCAGGTCATGATTGCCCCAAAGGTGCTTTTTCAAGAGGCAACTGGGCTTTCTTTGATTTTCTTTGAAGACGTTTTGCTTCTCATCCAAGAAGTTTCTTCAGCTCTGCCAAAGAAGCTTCTTAAAAAAGCCTGAGAATCTCCATAGATAGTTGTCCCAAAACTGTTTTTCAAAAGGCAACTGGATTATGTTTTTTTTTTTCCCCTTGAGGAAGACTTTTTGCTTCTCATCCAAGAAGTTTCTTCAGTTCTGACTGGATAATGGGCAGGTTTATATTCCTTTGCAGTCATCTGGTCATTAGCATTCTCTCT
Organism: Arizona elegans; assembly: GCA_022577455.1. Lineage (NCBI taxonomy): Eukaryota > Metazoa > Chordata > Lepidosauria > Squamata > Colubridae > Arizona > Arizona elegans. The sequence goes on from JAKOOJ010000113.1 coordinate 35,338, forward strand.
GAGAGTCAATGAAGCCACTTGGGGGTTAATCTGTATCTTCAGAGTCACCTGAATCAGGGTGCAAATGGATGTGGAACCTCCTTGTAACTGCTGAGAGGATTGTGTTGTAAACAAGAAATAGATGATGTTGTATCCCTCCCCCTCTGTTGAGAGAGGGCTGTTCAATTTTAACATAGATGGCCTGTTTGACCCTTCTTTCAAACCTCTCTGTCCAGAATGTGGACTTTTCCAAGTAAAGCTGCCTTTTGCAATTGACCAGTGGTGATTTTGTCAATGCCGATATTGTTTAAGTGATACTCCAGTTGTTTTGGGATTACATCAGTGGTGAAATCCAATTTTTTTTTTACCACCGGTTCTGTGCACTTCGCTTGGTGGGCATGGTGTGGCTTGGTGGGTGTGGCAGGGGAAGGATACTGCAAAAATGTCCATTCCCACCCCACTCTGGGACCAGCCAGAAGTGACATTTGCCATTTCTCCAAACTACTTAAAATTTCCACTACCGGTTCTCCAAACTACTCAAAATTTCCGCTACCGGTTCTCCAGAACCTGTAGAACCTGCTGGATTTCACCCCTTGGTTGCATCCAAGGCACCTACTGCTATTATAATTATTCTTATGGTTCATGGCACAGTCAGCCAGATGTTTAGACTGGATTTGGCTTGTTTGTCCACCTACTGACTCCTTTCCAAGGATCTGGAGTTGGAAGATGTGGATGTTTGATGGTATTAAAAGTTATCATCATAGGAGATAAACTGTTCCAAGCAAAGCAATTGGAATTGACAGATGGTGATTTTGTTAATGATGATGTCAGGGTTCCAAATAATATACCCATAGCAAACAGAACTCCAAGGCAGGCTAGTTCCTCAAAGAATATGTTTTATTGGATATATCATATTGGCACAGGCTGGTGAAAACCAACTCTGAATGTTCCCACGGTTTTCACCTAATTAAAAGTAAAAGTATTCTCCCGTCCCCAAACAATCAGTCACATGGTCCAATCAGGGTGCCATCCGGTTGCCTGGTAACTTCACTCCTCCCCCCTCCAGCCATTGGTGAGAATGTCCTTGGTTCCCAGGAGAAAGTATTTTGTTTTGGCTACAAAATCCCAGCTCTCTCTATTCCCCCCTCCCTATCCCTCCACTCCAGTGTGGCAACACTGAAGTCTCAAAATGGCCTCGGTCAGGTCAGCTTCAGGGTTGACAGACAATGTTGTCCTAGTAATGCTCCAGATGTTCAGGGACTACCATTAATACTTCTTTTGTTAACATTTTCATGTGTTGAGTAACAGTTGAGCACAGTTTCTTCTTTACTACTGACTTGAGTATGTAAAGGTCAGATGGTTCCAGCTGCCCTATTTGTGATCCGCCCTAAGAATAGTGTCCTACTGTTAAATGTGGAGTAATCATCAAGGCAGCCTTAATTTAAAGAAAGTTTAAAATAATGGGTTTTCAGAAGAGTTTGTCAAACTCAAATCTTATGGAACAGCCAAGAAGGCAGAATGCAAAGAGGGTGGGGCCTCTCACAAGGAACATTCAACAGTACAGTAATTTGCCAATAACAGACAAGTCTCAGCCTGAAAAAAAAAATCATCCAGATTTGGATCTGCTGTATAATTAGCTGCAATAGTTAACGTGGGAAGGAAATGAAGGGCATAAAATTAGAACCAAAGAGGAGACTTCAGCACATCCCCTATACCAAGATGACAAGAGGGCAGAGGCTGGGTGAGAAGGCCCGCTGCTGAGATTGTGAGATGAGGGTGTGTGATAAACAGCTGGGGCGGGAGAGGCAGTGGGGTGAAAAAGAGCCAGAAAAATACTTGCAACAGAAAGAGAAGAAACAGAAGGAGGAGGAGGAGGAGAAGGAGGAGGAGGAAGAGGCATATCATCAGCATGACCTCTGTTTCCAAGAACATTTCTGAGTTCCCAACTTGTTGGAGAGCCACTACCATGGTTGAGAGAGGGAATTGAATAGGGGAGGAGGAGGAGGAGAGGAGGAGGAGGAGGAGGAGGAGAAGGAGAAGGAGAAGGAGAAGGAGAAGGAGAAGGAGAAGGAGAAGGAGAAGGAGAAGGAGAAGGAGATCAAGTAATTGGCATGGCCTCTGTTTCCAAAAACATTTCCGAGTTCCCAACTTGTTGGAGAGCAACCATCATGGTTGAGAGATGGGATCGAACAGGGGATTATCCTGGCTTCATCACATAAACAGGAAAGGGCAAGGTTTCAATCCTTCTTGAATGCTGTTGAGCCTTATCTAATTTTTCCAGGTGAATCTCCTCCTCCTCCTCTTCTTCTTCCTTCTTCCTCCTCTTCTTCTTCTTCCTCCTCCTCCTCTTCTTCTTTCTTCTTCTTTCTTCTTTCTTCTTCTTCTTCCTCCCCTCCTCCTCCTCCTCTTCTTCTTTTTCTTCCTCCTCCTCCTCCTCTTCTTCCTTCTTCCTTCTTCTTTCTTCTTTCCTCCTCCTCCTCCCCCTCCTCCTCCTCCTCCTCCTCCTCCTCTTCTTCTTCTTCCTCCTCCTCCTCCTCCTCCTCCTCCTCCTTCTTCTTCCTCCTCCTCCTCCTCCTCCTCCTCTTCTTCTTTCTTTTTTCTTCTTTCTCCTCCTTCTCCTCCTCTTCTTCCTTCTTCCTCTTCTTCTTCTTCTTCCTCCATTCACCATTCCCCACCATTCAGTCAGAACTGAAGAAGCTTCTTGGATAAAACGATCAAGGACCAGGAGACAACAACATATGAAGAACGGTTGCAGGAATTGCCAATCTAGACAAAAGAAGGACTAGGAGTGACATGATAGCAGTCTTCCACTATTTGAGGGGCTGACACAAAGAAGAGGGGGTCAAGTTGTTTTCCAAAACTCCACAAGGCAAGACAAGAAAAATGGATGGAAACTAATCAAGGAGAGAAGCAACCTTGAATTAAGGAGAAACTTCTTCACAGTGAGGACAATTAACCAACGGAACAGAAGTTGCCTTCAGAAGTTGTAGGTGCTTCATGACTGGAGGTTTTTAACAAAAGACTGGACAGCCATCTATATGAAATGCTATATGATCTTCTGTTTAAGCAGGGGGTTGGACTAGCAGACCTCTAATCTCCCTTCCGGTTCTATTCTTTTTTTTTTTTAAATTATTTATTTATTTATTTAAAACAGTACATCAAACAAAAAAGGAATAGTCCAACAAACGATCGCGACAGAAACTTTACATAATATTTACACTTTCTACGGTATGTAGGCTTCAGTCAAATTTAACAAAAGTTAAACATAGTCCTGGCTATACTTGACTTTTTGGGTGTCTGTTGTTCAACCAAACATACCATTTGTCCCAACATTGGAAATATACGGAGTCCTTTTGATCTTGCAATGCTTTAGTCAGTCTGTCGGCTTCCGCATAATCCAAAATTTTCTCCAGAATCAAATCTTCAGCCGGCAGGTCTTTCCCCTTCCAATGTTGGGCGAAACATATTCTTGCTGATGTGGTGATAAATACACACAGACACCATATATTTGTGCCTATATTATCTGGCCTAATGTTCAGTAGATAGTACTCTGGTTTCAGAATTAGGTTATAACCTGTGATTTCCATAATCCATACCTGTATGGTTTTCCAGAATTCCCTCGTCCTGGAACAGGTCCACCACATGTGGAAATAGGTGCCGATCTCCCCGCACTTCCAACAGTTTGGTGAGAAATTTGAATACATTTTAGAAAGACGAGCAGGTGGAAGGTGCCATCTATACAGCATCTTGTACACATTTTCTTTATATGATGTTGCCCACAGGAGTTTCATATGTTTGAGCCAGATTTCTTCCCATTTGGTCAAATCAATTGGATAACCAATATTTCTCCCCCAGGCAATCATAGAATCTTTAACTATTTCATCCCCTATCCAATAGTCTATTAGAAGTTTATATATCCTTGATAACATTTTATCCTCTTTTCCTAGAATAATATTGTCCAGATCATGCTGATTCAAATTAATACCAACTTGTTCCCTATCTTTTTTAAATTTCGAGCAAATTTGGGCATAAGCCCACCAATCCAGTTGTCTTCCCTGCAACTCCAACTCATTTCTTGTTTTCAGACTGCCATGGGGGTCCAAAAGTTCCCGGTAAGAGAGGTGATTTTCTTTGTTATATAGAGGCCTATACGTTATAGCTTCGAGTGGGACCAGCCAGGAGGGGACTGAAAAGTAAAATTTATCCTTAATTTTCCTCCACGACTCAATTAGAATATTCCTCACATAATGTCCTGCAAGGCACCTGTGCTTTGGGATTTTATTTTGCCAGAGAAAATAATGCCATCCTTGATGTAATCCCTCACCTTCCAAAATCAACAACCTCCTTCTTCTCAGCAATATCCAATCCCTAATCCAGACTAAATTTGCGGCCTGATAGTAGTATTCCCATTTTGGAACACCAAATCCTCCTCTTTCTTTAAGTTCTTGAAGCATTTTAAGTTTAATTCTGGGTTTTCTATTTTGCCAAATGAATTTAAGGACATAGGAGTTTAATTTTTTTAAAAAATTGTTATCCAGTCTAACTGGTGCTGTGTAGAATAGGTATATCCATTTCGGAAGTATATAAGTTTTAATAATTGCTATTCTACCTAGTAGGGATATCTGCATGTTCTCCCACTTCTCTAGATCCTGACCTGTTCTCTTGAGAAGGTTCAGATAGTTGTCTTCTTTGATCGTGGAGCATTTGGCTGATATAATAATGCCTAGATATTTTAGTTTGTTTACAATTTGGAACCCCAAATTCACTTCTAATTCTTTCCCTTGCTTTACTGTTAAATTTTTGGCAATAATTTTAGTTTTTTCCCTATTGACTTTTAATCCCGCCACCTTCCGGTTCTATTCTGATTGACTGAAGAAGTGAAATATCTTCAAGGGGAAAAAAAAAACAACCCAAGAAAGTTCAGTTGCCTTTTGAAAAGCACCTTCGGGACAACCATGACCTGGATGACTGAGAATCTCCATAGTCATGTAGCTGGAAACACAAGAAATTAGATCCAGTTGAAATGTTCGGAATCCTGGTGCCCTTGACATGGACATTTTTAACCCAAAAAGAGAATACATGGTTGAAAGGGTTTTTTTTTTTTTTTTTCAATTCAGTATAGAGCTAGAAGGGACCTTGGAGGTCTTCTAGTTCAACACCATGTTCAAGCAGGAGACCCTATGCCCGTGATGGCGAACCTATGGTACACATCAGTGGGCACGGGAGCTCAGCTCCAGCTGATTTTCAGGCCTTCTGGACCCACCAGAAGTTCAGGAAACAGGCTGTTTCCGGCCTCCAGAAGGCCTCCGGTGGGGGGGGGGTCTGGAAGGCCCGTTTTTGTCCTCCCCAGGCTCCTAGAAAGGCTCTGGAGGCTGGGGAGAGTGAAAAACGCACCTTCTGGTCTCACTGGAAGTCAGCAAACAGGTTGTTTCTGGCCTCTGGAGGGTCTCGGGGGTAGGGAAGGTCATTTTTGCCCTCCCCGGGCTCCTAGAGAGCCTCTGGAACCTGGGGAGGGTGAAAAATGGGCCTACTGGGCCCACCGTGCAATTGCATGCCAAAAGTGGGGGGCGGGGGGCATGCGCGTATGTGGGGGGGCAGTGCACATAGAATTATGGATGTGGGCATACACAGGTGTGACCCCACAGGCTACCCCCGCTTTTGGCACACGATGGCAAAAAGGTTAGCCATCACTGCCCTATATTATTTCAGACAAATGGCTGTCAAGTCTCTTCTTAAAAGCCTCCAGCGATGAAGCACCCAAAACTTCTGGTGGCGAGCTGTTCCACTGGTTAATTGCTCTCACTGTTAGGAATTTTCTCCTTAGTTCTAGGTAGCTTCTCTCCTTGATTAGTTCACATCCATTGTTTCTTGTCCTGCCTTCAGGTGTTTTGGAGAATATATTGACCTCTCTCTTCTTTGGGGCAGAAGCTCAAATACTGGAATACTGTTATCATGACACCTCCCCCAGTCCTTCTTTTCTCTAGACTAGCCATACCCGATTCCTGTAATGGTTATTCTTATGTTTTAATCTCCAGGCTTTTAATCAGGGGTGCTACTCAGCAGGTTCTGACACATTCTGGAGAACCGGTAGAGGAAATTTTGAATAGTTTGGAGAACTGGCAAATACCACCTCTGGCTGGACCCAGAGTGGGGTGGGAATGGGGATTTTGCAATATCCTTCCCCCGGGAGTGGGGCGGGAAAGGGGATTTTGCAGTATCCTTCCTCTGGAGTGGGATAGAAATGGGGATTTTGCAATATCCTTCCCCTGGAGTGGGGTGGGAATGGAGATTTTGCAGTTTCCTTTCCCTGGAGTGGGGAGGGAATGGGGATTTGCAATATCCTTCCCTTGGAGTGGGGTGGGAATGGAGATTTTGCAGTTTCCTTCCCCTGGAATGGGAATTTTGCAGTATCCTTCCCTAGGAGTGGGGTGGGAATTGAGATTTTGCAGTATCCTTCCCCTGGAATGGGGAGGGAATGGGGATTTTGTAGGATCCTTCCCCTGGAATGGGGAGGGAATGGGAATTTTGCAGTAACCTTCCCCTGGAGTGGGGATTTTGCGGTATCCTTCCCCTGGAGGTGGGAGGGAATGAGGATTTTTCAGTATCCTTCCCTGGGAGTGGGATGGGAATTGAGATTTTGCAGTATCCTTCCCCTGGAATGGGGAGGGAATGGGGATTTTGCAGTATCCTTCCCCTGGAGTAGGGTTGGGATGGAGATTTTGCAGGCTCCTTCCCCTGCCACGCCTACCAAGCCACGCCCACAGAACCGGTAGTTAAAAAATAAATGAATTCCACCACTGGTTTTTAATCATCCTTGTTCCTCTTCTCTTCCCTTTTTCCAAAGTCTCAACACCTTTCTTGTATCGTGGTGTCACCAACACTGGTTTAAAGGTATGACTTCTTGTACTTTCTTTCTTTACTGTAGCGCAAACTTCCCCAAGCTTCGAAGAGCTGTTTTGTTTTGTTTTTTTCAATAGCCCATATTTTAACTTCCCTTTGTTGTAAAACACCTAATAGCATCTATTACGTGTCTGTGCAGATGACTAATACCAGGCATAATGAAGGAGAAGAAAGAGAGACAATAATGTTCCAGCCATTTTAAGTAATGATACACTCCGGTTTCTTCTGCCTTCTATCTATTTACTTAATGCAAGCCTTCATTTGTTTTAGGCTGATGGGGGTGGCGTAAGAGGAAGAATAAAAACAGGAGGGAAATAAGCAAAGTCTCTAAGTAAGGTAGATGGAATCACCGTAAAACAAAATAAATAAATAAATAAGTAAAATAAAATACATAATTTGCGAACGCGTAATACACTAGAGAGTCGTTCCGCCAATGTTCCTGCCATTCCTTCTTCATGCAAGAAAGAAAGTGATTAGGTCTATGAAATGAGAGGCGCCAAGAATTGATGCCGTCCTCAAAATGCTCTTTAAGCTTCTTTGGAAGATCTCAGGATGGCTTCCTCAAGGAGTCATCATCACCAAGTTTGAAAAGTTGCTCCAGTAAAAAAAAAAAAAACAACAACAACAACAACAACAACAACAAATGCCATTCTCCAGGAATGCAAGGAGCTGTCATTAGCAATTTGCCCTCTGTGGCGGTTCAGAAGCCCTGGATCTGAAATTCAACCGGGCGTCCTGAAGCCCATTTTTGAAACCAGTTCTTTCTTGATCTTTGTTCTTTGTTGATTATGCTTACGATGTATTTCTTCCCTTTCTCGGTCCAATTTGCAAAAAAAGTCACATAGGGATCATCTGAATGTGTTCCTACTGGAGTTTAGACTGAGGAGGGAGGAGGAGGAAGAGGAGGAGGAGAACTGTGAGGTCCTTGGTGCTCTCCGAGCTTGGTTGTTTCCTTGTAGATGTTTCATGACCCAACTAGGGAACATCATCAGTGGTGGAAGGCAGTGGGATTTGCTGAGAGGAGGGGGGGAGGAGGAGGAGGAGGAGGAGGAGGAGGAGGAGGAGGAGGAGGAGGAGGAGGAGAAGGAGAAGAAGAAGGAGAAGGAGAAGGAGAAGGAGAAGGAGAAGGAGAAGGAGAAGGAGAAGGAGAAGGAGAAGGAGAAGGAGAAGGAGAAGGAGAACTGTTGGGTCCTTGGTGCTCTCCGAGCTTGGTTGTTTCCTTGTAGATGTTTCATGACCCAACTAGGGAACATCATCAGTGGTGGAAGGCAATGGGATTTGCTGAGAGGAGGGGGGGAGGAGGAGGAGGAGGAGGAGGAGGAGAAGGAGAAGGAGAAGGAGAAGGAGAAGGAGAAGGAGAAGGAGAAGGAGATGGAGATGGAGAAAGAGAAGGAGAAGGAGAAGGAGAAGGAGAAGGAGAAGGAGAAGGAGGAGAACTGTTGGGTCCTTGGTGCTCTCCGAGCTTGGTTGTTTCCTTGTAGATGTTTCATGACCCAACTAGGGAACATCATCAGTGGTGGAAGGCAGTGGGATTTTCTGAGAGGAGGAGGAGGAGGAGGAGGAGGAGGAGGAGGAGAAGGAGAAGGAGAAGGAGAAGGAGAAGGAGAAGGAGAAGGAGAAGGAGAAGGAGAAGGAGAAGGAGAAGGAGAAGGAGAAGGAGAACTGTTGGGTCCTTGGTGCTCTCCGAGCTTGGTTGTTTCCTTGTAGATGTTTCATGACCCAACTAGGGAACATCATCAGTGCTAGAAGGGAGTGGGATTTGCAAACAGGAGGAAGGAAGGAGAAAAATAGATTTCCAATGTAATATATTTTTAAAAAATCACTCCTTCAGCAGTTGAATTACCTGCCCTCAAAAGAAAGGTTATTAATGCTGATGCTCAGGGAGAGATTCCTTCTGAAAAACAAGGGAAATATAAAAGTTAAAATCCAAGGTACTAATTTAATGAATTTAGTGGATGAAGAAGGATAAAAGGAGGAATTCCATCTGCTGCAATATGAAAGTTGTCTGGATATGGAGTGCTGATTAAGGGATTTAAATGTTTCAGGCATAAGGAAGACACAGATATTTGAAGAGGATTTTCTACGTCTCTTGCATGATAAGAAGCCAGGACAAACTTAAGTCGATGAGCTTCTCATTGAATGAGCTATTTTAATAAATTTTAAGGTCAAACAGGGTTGGATAACATCTTTTCCTACTACCAATTTTATGGTTTAGTCCTTGGTACTCTCTATAATTTGGTCATTTGCTAACAGACCTTTCATTGCCTGACTAGCTTATGTCATCAGTGCTAGCGAGTGCAGTTTGTGCCTGTTTATATAGCTTGCCCTGGCAGCAGAGGTGGTATTCAGCCGGTTCGTACCAGTTCGGGCAAACCGGTAGCGGTAGCGGAGATTGGTTCGTACCAGTTCGGGGAAACCGGTAGCAGAGATCATGGGTGGGCCTGCCCCCCCTGCCACGGCTCTATGTCATCCTATTTAGGCACATGTTCGAGGCCCGTCGCATGTGCAGAAGTCACACACGCACCAAACTCAGTGTGAAAATTTTAATTTATGGGCTTGTTCAGAAAAGAAATGCTAAAGGCAATTCTTCCCTTAGTTCTCAGACTGTATGTTTAATGGTTGCAAGTAATCGCTTTAGTTTGGCAAGATTCTGTCTATAGGTTAGAAGACCTTCAATATGTCTCCCTTGGTTTTTGGAGCCTGACAATCTATCAGTCTCTTGAAGGCAATCTGATGAATGTTTTCCAACCAATTCCAAATAATTTCCTCCATGTCTTTGTCACCTAGTTCTCTCTATGCTGTGAGGTTTTAGTAAGCAGCCCAAGTTACAACCTGTGAAATACATTGTCAGAATGGAGTGGCCCAATCTAAGAACAATCACTTCCTTTTTCTGAGATAATGATGGGGACCATAGTGGTGGTATCAGGGTTCCAATTAACACCCCCAATGAAAGAAGACTCCAAGGCTAGAAGTTCCTCAAAGTTCCACTTTATTAGAGATGTCATATTGGCACATCTGGGAAAACCCGAATCTGAAAGCTTCTGGGTTTTCCTCACCCAAAAGAAAGTCCAAGTTCCTGCCCCAGCACCCACAGCTCCATCACATGGCCCAATCAAATCACCGTCCCAACTGGAGATGCCTCCCAGTCACACCACTCCAGATGCAGGGCAGGATGTCCTTGACTCTCACAGAAAAGAATGTTATTGTGGCTGGATATCTTCACAACTCCATACAATCCCATCCTCCCAGTTCCCACAGCACTAAATGTGGCAGCCCTGAAGATCCAAAGTAAAAGATGGCTTCCAGGACTGACAGGTGGTAGTCTTATTTTATAACAGTTTAATCAATGAAAACAAAAATTGGCCAGCAGAAACTAAGGCTCTTTTAACTGAAATTTTATCTTTGCTGTCAGGAGGAGGAGGAGGAGGAGGAGGAGGAGGAGGAGGAGGAGGAGGAGGAGGAGGAGGAGGAAGAAGAAGAAGAAGAAGAGGAGGAGGAGGAGGGGGAGGAGGAGGAGGAGGAAAGAAGAAAGAAGAAGAGGAGGAGGAGGAGGAAGAAGAAGAAGAGGAAGAAGGAAAAAGAAGAGGAGAAGGAGGAGAAAGAAGAAAGAAGAAGGAAGAAGGAAGAAATAAGAAGAGGAGGAGGAGGAGGAAGAAGAAGAGGAAGAAGGAATAAGAAGAGGAAGAGGAGGAGGAGGAAAGAAGAAAGAAGAAGAGGAGGAGGAGGAGGAAGAAGAAGAAGAGGAAGAAGGAAGAAGAAGAGGAGAAGGAGGAGAAAGAAGAAAGAAGAAAGAAGAAGAAGAGGAGGAGGAGGAAGAAAAGAAGAGGAGGAGGAGGAGGAGGAAGAAAGAAGAAAGAAGAGAAGAAGAAGAGGAGGAGGAAGAAGAAGAAAAAGAGGAGGAAGAAGGAAGAAGAGGAGGAGGAGGAGAAAGAAGAAAGAAGAAGAGGAGGAAGAAAGAAGAAAGAAGGAAGAAGAAAGAAGGAAGAAGGAAGAAGAAAGAAGGAAGAAGAAGGAAGAAGGAAGAAGGAAGAAGGAAGAAGAAATAAGAAGAGGAGGAGGAGGAAGAAGAGGAGGAGGAGGAGGAGGAGGAGGAGGAGGAGGCAGAGGAGGAGGAGGAATCTTTTTGGGTGATTGCAATGTCTTTTCTAGATTTTGCAAGTATCCCTTTGCCCGGTATACAATGTTTCCATTATGACATTGAAATGATTTCATATCGGTTCCAAATAAAATCTACTGCTAAAGTAAAATTTACTTACTCACATTGATTGTACTGACTGTATCTTCGCTTTACAAATCCCTAGGTTTCTATAACAAAAAAACATTATCGGGAGCTTGAGAAAGTGGAAATAATGAATTCAGCCGTGTATTTTATTTAATGATGAACCGGAATGCTTATCTCCGAGGCCACATCGGATGGATGGAGCTGTTTCAGAAGAAATTTCATTTGCCAGTGGAGTAATTCCTAATATCTCCAAATAAAACATTAGATCACTGATCCTCAAAATGATAGCAAAAGGCTTTTTGCAGTTATTCAGACATTTCGTGTATAAATTAGCTATCATTTTTTGAAGCCATTCTGCGCGGCTATCGCCAAAATGCTCATCATTTCATCAAATAATAGCTATCTTTATTTCCTTTCTTTTCATCTCTTTCTCCTTCTTCCTTTTACTTCAAGCGGTGAGACATTAATACAATGTAATATCCGCCTCCGAGAATTGACGAACATATCACGATGAATTAAAGCAACTTTATTGTAAAAGAGGGATCCCTTCTTGTTTCATTGGAACAATGTTCTAAATTTGTGGCATGTTTTGTCATAGTAACAATGGGAATTTGATCTCTCTAAATAGCAAGGTGAAGAGCTGGATTAATCCCTGAGATCATCCTCAATAGAGTCTATTTCTATGCCGCCCACTCTCCGAGGACTCTGGGCGGCTTACACCAAAGACAGTATACTAAATAGCATATTGCCTCCCAACAATCTGGGTCCTCATTTTACCCACCTCGTAAGGATGGAAGGCTGAGTCAACCTTGAGCCGGTGAGATTTGATCCGCCGATCTGCTGAACTAGCAGTCAGCTGAAGTAGCTGCAGTACTGCACTCTAACCACAGCACCACCTCGGCTCAGCTGGAATGCTGTTGATATAATTTACTTGGACTTCAGTAAACCATTTGATAAAGTAGATCATAAGCTACTACTAGATAAAGTAGAAAAATGTGGGTTAGACAGCATCACCACCAGATGGATTTGTAACTGGCTGACCAACTGCACTCAACGTGTAGTTCTCAATGAAGCTGCATCTACATAGAGGGAAGTATGCAGTGGGGTACCCCAAGGCTCTGTTTTAGGCCCAGCGCTCTTCAACATCTTCATCAATGACTTGGACGAGGGGATAGATGGGGAACTCATCAAATTTTCAGATGACACCAAGCTGGCAGGAATAGCCAACACTCCAGAAGATAGGCTCAAGGTATAGAAGGATCTTGAAAGACTTGAACATCGGGCGCTATCTAACAAAATGAAATTCAATGATGAAAAAAGTAAGGCTCTACATTTAGGCAAGAAAAACCAAATGCACAGGTACCGTATAGGTGGTACCTCGCTCAATAGTAGTAATTCTGAGGGGGATCTTGGAGTCCTAGTGGACAACCATTTAAATAGGAGCCAGCAGTGTGCTGCAGCTGCCAAAAATGCTAATGTCAAGTTTCCTCTGACACAATTCCAGGCTGCATAAACAGAGGGATAGAATCAAGATCGCATAAAGTGTTAATACCACTTTATAATAAGGCCACACTTGGAATATTGCATTCAGTTTTGGTCGCCATGATGTAAAAAAGCTGTTGAGTCTGTAGAAAGAGTGCAGAGAAGAGCAACAAAGAGGATTAGGGGATTGGAGGCTAAAACCTATGAAGAATGGTTGCAGGAACTGGGTATGTCTAGTTTAATGAAGAGAAGGACTAGGGGAGACATGATAGCAGTGTTCCAATATCTCAGGGGCTGCCCCAAAGAAGAGGGAGTCAACCTATTCTCCAAAGCACCTGAGGGCAGGACAAGAAGCAATGGGTGGAAGCTAATCAAGGAGAGAAGCAACTTAGAACTACGGAGAAATTTCCAGACAGTGAGAACAATTAACCAGTGGAACAACTTGCCTCCTGAAGTTGTGAATGCTCCAATGCTGGAAGTTTTTAAGAAGATGTTGGATAACCATTTGTCTGAAGTGGTGTAGGGTTTCCTGCCTAAGCAGGAGGTTGGACTAGAAGACCTCCAAGGTCCCTTCCAATTCTGTTGTTCTGGTATGACACTGAGATGGATACATAGCACTCTTTTTAAAAAAGCAATCTCAGCAAATGTTCATTATTGATGATAGGATGTTGCGAATTTGGTACCCTTGAAAAGTTTGATTCAGACTTTGGGCTATGTACACTCACACAACTATCTTCCTTACGTGTCTAACCACCTATAATGGTTGAGACATTTGTTTTCAAGTGAAAAAAAATCTAATTAATGTAATTAGTAATATGTTAATATTTCAAGATTTCAGATCATGAATCTTTTTTCTCTCTCTCTTTCGCATCTCTCTCTCTCTCTCTCTCTCTCTCTCTCTCTCTCTCTCTCTCTCTCTCTCTCTCTCTCTCTCCATCCATCCATCTATCATCTATCTATCTATCTATCTATCTATCTATCTATCTATCTATCTATCTATCTATCTATCTATCTCTATATACCCTGTTTTCCCCAAAATAAGAAACCCCCTGATAATAAGACCAATCAGGCTTTTGAAGCACATGGAAATAAGGACAAGTGCTTATTTCAGGGTTCAAAAAAAATTATATTATATTTAAGGGTCTTATTTTAGGGAAAACACAGTATCTATCAGCTACTCTGTCTATCATCCATCCATATCTATCTATCTATCTATCTATCTATCTATCTATCTATCTATCTATCTCTATTTGTATATATCTATCAGCTACTTATCTATCTATCTATCTATCTATCTATCTATCTATCTATCTATCTATAATTCATCCATCCATCCATCCATCCATCTATCTATCTATCTATCTATCTATCTTGATCTATCGATCTATCAATCTATCGATCTATTATCGATCTATATCAATATATTTATCACCTACTCTATCATCTATCTATCCATCCATCCTTTCATCCATCAATCTATCTCTCAATCTCTCAATCTGCTCCATTGTCTATCTAACTCTCAACCTCTCAATCTCTTGATCTACTCTATTGTCTGTCTGTCTGTCTGTCTGTCTGCCTGCCTGCCTATCTATCTGTCTGTCTGTCTGTCTGTCTCTGTCTGTCAGTCTGTCAGTCCATCGATCCATTGAACTATTGATCTATTGATCTACTCTATTGTCTGCCTGCCTGCCTGCCTGTCTGTCTCTCTATCTCTCTATCTAATCTATCACCTACCTATCTATCATCTCTCTGTCTCTTCCTGTATCTATAATTGGTAGATAGATAATAGCAAAAATTTCTGCAGACGTAAACATGGATTTTCTAATAAGAGTTAAATTATTTTTTTTATTTTTTAAAAAAGAAGGGAAATGTTCTTGAATAGACAGAAGTCCTTCATGTGCAATTAGCAAATTTTAAATAGAACGTTTATTATTAATATTATTCTTACTTCTTCCTCAACGCATGGATTATTATTTAAACTGATATGACATAAGAGGATATAAATAATTCCTAAGTGTACTTCTAAACAAGATTTTTTTTGCCCATATTCAAATGGCTAAACATTATCAATTCCCTACTTCCCAATGTATCATTCATTGCAAGCCGGATGCTAATTTAATCTCTTAAAAATGCCATTAGAGTCCCGATAAACATTCTAAATAAATACAAAACCATTGTTCTGAAAAAAAAAAAATCTGGTGTAACTGAGGAAAAAAAAAAAAACGGCAAAACATTCTGCATTTCCTCCATCCGAAGAAAACTATAGTGAAAGCATTGCAACTTAGATCCCAACGTATTTTGGGGCAAATTGAAAATGAAATATATGAAAACCAATTGTGCAATTTCATTATACATAATTCTGAATTGCAAATTAAGATTGGAATCAAATGCACGTGCAGACAGGGTTATGTTGATTTTGGAGTTTTATCTAACTAACTGGCTACTTATTCTTATTGGAAGATTTTTTTTTGCTCTGAAATATCCATTACCCAACAGGGACGCAGTGGCTCAGTGACTAAGACTCTGAGCTTGTCGATTGAAAGGTCGGCAGTTCAGCAGTTCGAATCCTTAGTGCCACGTATCGGGGTGAGCTCCCATGACTTGTTCCAGCTTCTGCCAACCTAGCAGTTCGAAAGCACGTAAGAAAATGCAAATAGAAAAATAGGGACCACCTTTGGTGGGAAGGGAACAGCGTTCCGTGCATCTTTGGGGTTGACTCATGCTGGCCACAGGACCACGGAGACGTCTTCGGACAACGCTGGCTCTTTGGCTTTGAAACAGAGATGAGCACCGCCCCCTAGAGTCAGGAACAACTAGCACATATGTCCGAGGGGAACCTTTAACTTTACCTTATCCATTACTATTAGAGTGCCCCATTATTGCGTTCAAGTAGTGATGCAAGAGAAAATACTGTATAGTTTTGACTGTAGTGGGTTTTGTTGCATTTTGCGAACTTTCTTGCCACAGTTGTTAAGTGAATCGCTGCAGTTGGGAAGTTAATAACATGGTTGTTAAGTGAATCTGGCTTTCCCCATTGACTTTGCTTGTCGAAAGGTCGCAAAAGGGAATCACATGACTCCAGGACAATGCAACCTGTTCTGAACTGTCCTTCTCAGAAGCAAGAAACAGACTAACCGCAAAGAAAAAAAAAATCCTCTTTATTTACACCTTGGGAATGAACTGAAAGTCCAGGCAAGGAGTTCACTGAAGCAATAGTCCTTATCAGCTCCTTATGATAAATGCAAGGTTGGGAGCTCCCAGCCGGGAGGCTGCCAATTAAGTCAGAGAAATAGACAAACCTCAGTTCTAGCAAGGCAATCTCTGTCGCAGGAAACACACAAGGAGCAAACTTTCCAGAAATACGAACGGATGTCTATTACAACCACCCCTCCCTTTTCCTCCTATTTATTCCCCAGCCAGAGAGGGGCCAGTCAGCGTCCAGATTTGTTTTTGCTTCCTGAGCTGGCTCATTGTCCTCCGTTGTCCTCCTCTCCTATCTGCTCTGCGCATACGTGCGTCTGGCACAGGCCCCAGCTGTTCCTCCTCTTCACTCATCTCTGACTCCAAAGGCAGCTGCCTCTCCGATGGCTGGGAAATGCCAGAGGGCCCTGGCTCCAGTGGTGAAATCCAAATATTTTTACTACCGGTTCTGTGGGTGTGGCTTGGTGGGCGTGGCAGGGGAAGGATACTCTAAAATCCCCATTCCCTCCCCACTCCTGGGGGAAGGATATGGCAAAATCTCCATTCCCACCGTACCTTGGGGCCAGCCAGAGGTGGTATTTGCCGGTTCTCTGAACTACTCAAAATTTCCGCTACTGGTTCTCTGAACTACTCAAAATTTCCGCTACCGGTTCTCCAGAACCTGTCAGAACCTGCTGGATTTCACTCCTGCCTGGCTCTATCTCTGTGTCCGATGCTGGGCATCCATCATAGCTTTCCGCAGGCTCCAGAATTGGCCCATGTTCTTCCCCAACCTCCTCATCATCTGGGTCTGCTACCAGCTCTGCTGGCAGCTGGCAGGCCACAACACAATCATCATAAATATAAATTAGTAGCCAAGCTTTTGAATTTTGACCATGTGACCAGGGGGAAGCTGCAACGGTCGTAAGTGTGAAAAATGGTCACAAGTTACTTTTTTTCAGGGCTGCTGTATCTTTGAACAGTCAGTAAACACAGCTGATCAGGTATGAGCAACAAAATGATTCAAGTGTCATTGGGGAAATCAATCTCTCTTGCACAACTTTCTGAGCAGAAAGTTTTCCATAATTGTGGACAACTTTCTAAGCAGAAATAGGGAAGAAGCTGATAGCAGGACTACCTGATTCTGGAACAGCTTTGTTCCCTTGTGCCATCCGTCCGGTAAACTCGCAAGATTAGTTTTTCTTGCCATGTACACATATACATCCGAACTAGACTGTGTTGTTTCTCTGTGTCATAGAATATATGTGGGTACATGCATGATTATGTATGTATGTATGTACCAGTATATACCAGTATGTACCTTTCTGGATCGGGACTCCCTATGCACGGTCACTCATGCCCTCGTCACCTCTCGCCTGGACTACTGCAACACTCTCTACATGGGGCTCCCCTTGAGGAGCACTCGGAAGCTCCAGCTGGTCCAGAATGCGGCCGCGCGGGTGATTACGGGAGCGACTTGGCGCTCCCATGTGACACCTTGCCTGCGCGAGCTGCACTGGCTCCCGGTGGTCTTCCGGGTGTGCTTCAAGGTATTGGTTCTCACCTTTAAAGCGCTCCATGGCTTAGGGCCCGGCTATCTGCGAGACCACCTTCTGCCACCGATAACCTCCCACCGGCCAATTCGGTCCCACAGAGAGGGCCTCCTTAGGGTGCCGTCGGTCAAGCAATGCCGACTGGCGGCCCCCAGGGGGAGGGCCTTCTCTGTGGGGGCACCCGCCCTCTGGAACGAGCTCCCCCCAGGAATACGACTAATCCCAGACCTCCGTACCTTCCGTCGAGCTTTGAAAACCTTCCTATTCCAGCAAGCTGGGCTGGCTTAAAATTTTTTTTAAATGGTTTTTAAGAGTAATGGGTTTTAATACTTCGGGAAGCCAATTGGATTTAATTTTGTTTTAAATTATTTTAAATTTTGTATTGTATGTATTTTAATTTGGCTGTGCACCGCCCTGAGTCCTTCGGGAGAAGGGCGGTATACAAATTTAATAAATAAAAAAAATAAAATAAATAAATAATATATGTATGTATGTATCAGAGGTGGGTTTCAGCAGGTTCTGACCAGTTCTGGAGAACCGGTAGCGGAAATTTTGAGTAGTTTGGAGAACTGGCAGTAAAAATTCTGACTGGCCCCGCCCCCATCTATTCTCTGCCTCCCAAGTCCCAGCTGATTGGGAGGAAATGGGGATTTTGCAGTAACCTTCCCCTGGATTGGGGACAGAATGGAGATTTTACAATATCTTTCCCCTGCCACGCCCACCAAGCCATGCCACCAAGCCATGCCACGCCCACTAAGCCACACCTACAGAACCAATAGTAAAAAAATTTGAAACCCATCACTGGTATGTATGTATGTATGTATGTATGATGCATGTATGTATTCTATCATGGTTATGTAGTGTATATTGGAGGTGGTGACCCTTTGAGAGCTGTATCTAACAAAATTTCATTCTAATGTATACTGATTCGTGTACATTCAAAGTGACAATATAGTTTATTCTATTTTATTCTGTTCCGTTCCATATTCTCTTCTCTTCTCTTCTCTTCTCTTCTCTTCTCTTCTCTTCTCTTCTCTTCTCTTCTCTTCTCTTCTCTTCTCTTCTCTTCTCTTCTCTCCTATCCTATCCTATCCTATCCTATCCTATCCTATCCTATCCTATCCTATCCTATCCTATCCTATTGTACTCTATTCTATTCCATATTTTCTCTTCTCTTCTCTTCTCTTCTCTTCTCTTCTCTTCTCTTCTCTTCTCTTCTCTTCTCTTCTCTTCTCTTCTCTTCTCTTCTCCTCTCCTCTCCTCTCCTCTCCTCTCCTCTCCTCTCCTCTCCTCTTCCATTCCATATTTTCTATTCTATTCTATTCTATTCTATTCTATTCTATTCTATTCTATTCTATTCTATTCTATTCTATTCTAATCCAATCCAATCCAATCCTATTCTATTCTATTCTATTCTATTCTATTCTATTCTATTCTATTCTATTCTATTCTATTCTAATCTAATCCTATTCTATTCTATTCTATTCTATTCTATTCTATTCTATTCTATTCTATGACTGGAACAATGCTATCATATCTCCCCTGTTCCTTCTCTTCACAAGGCTAACCGTGCCCAGTTCCTGCAACCATTCATTGTATATCTGATTTGATCTTCAGATGCTAGATTTGAAATCAATAATCAGCTATACGGTGATCCAAGAAAAGGCATTTTGGGAATAGATACCTTCGCCTCAAACTAAGAATTCCCTCCCTGTTTTGCTCTCAGGTTATTAGTTTTGGTGTAAACTGAAAACCTCTCCGTTGTTCATTGAGTTATTTATTGCTTTTCTATTGTCTTTCTTATGGTCTTGTTCTATGCTTTTATGCCTTGGTACACCTTTTTTTAAAGTCTGTGCAGTTTTATGGGTTCTTTTATTAGATTTTGTTTAGGCGCACACTCGCTCATGTGGACGCAGACCGTGGGCTGAAAAATTGTGCAACAAAACAAATGGCTGAAAAGTGCACCAGAAATAAAACACAAAACTGCCTCCTTGTGCTTGCAAAGATGGGCACGCCAGTGCATACAAATGTTTTGTGCACCTGTGAGAGTTTTAAATGTATTAAAGAGGAAGAGAAGGAGGAGTAAGAGGAGGAGGAGGAGAAGGAGAAAGAAGAGAAGGAGGAGGAAAGGAAATGGAGGAGGAGGAGGAATAGGAGGAGAAGGAGGAGGAGGAGGGGAGGGGAGGAGAAGGAGGAAAAAGAAGAGAAGAAGAAGGGGAGGGGAGAAGGAATAGAAAGAGAAGTAGTAGTAGCAGCAGCAGCAGCCAGGAGGGAGAAGGGGAGGGAGAAGATAGGGGAGAGGATGAGGGGGGAAGAAGAGGAGAGAAAGTGGAGGAGGAGAGAGAAGGGAAGAAAAAGGGAAGGAGGGGGAGGGAGAGGAATAGGAGGAGAAGATTAGTAATGGAGGGGGAGAAATGGAGGGGGAGGAGGAATAGGAGGAGGAGGAGAAGAAGGGGAGGGGAGGAGAAGGAGGAAAAAGAAGAGGAGTAGCAGCAGCAGCAGCCAGGAGGGAGAAGGGAAGGGAGAGAGAAGGGATGAGGGGGGAGGAAGAGGAGAGAAAGTGGAGGAGGAGAGAGAAGGGGAGGAGAAGGGAAGGAGGAGGAGGGAGTGGAATAGGAGGAGAAGATTAGTAGGAAGAGCAGGAGAAGGGGAGGGGAGGAGGAGGAGGAAGAAGAGGAGGGGGAGAAGGGGAAGAAGAAGGAAGGGGAGGGGGAGGAGGAGGAGGAGGAGGAGGAGGAAGAAGAAGAAGAAGAAGAAGAAGAAGAAGAAGAAGAAGAAGAAGAAGAAGAAGAAGAAGAAGAAGAAGAAGTTTCAAGATTCCTTCAATGCTATGTATCCGTTGCTGTTGAAATATCACTAGCCTGTACAATTTCACTTTGTTGTTCCAGATTTGAACCAAAATTTACAAATGGTAACTTGTATTATTTTTTTGTGCAATCCACAAACCTGGTTCCAATTTGAACCTTTATTGTGCAGCTAGATTATACCTTGGTCGCCCCTTTTCTTCCATTACGGATGTACAAGGTGTTACACTTTCTTCCTGCATTCTTAGGTTGAAACTATTTGTGAAAGCACTCGGTCATTTTATTTCAACTAAGGTTGGCTGAAAATGTCACATAAAAGGAATTTGCAGGAGCCAAAGCACCAGAGAAAAGAGAGCGGGAAAGGACCTGATCTCCTTCTGGCTTTTCAATAATTTGTTGTACAATTTTCAAACCCAGCAGGGATTCAAATGGAAGCTATTTTGGGGGTTGGAAAATTAGTCACTGAAAGGAAGATCCTTTCTCCCTACTCCTCAATGCCCTTCGTAGAAACATTGGTCCTGCTGTCTAACGTTGTGTTCAATCAGGACATCTGAAATCAGAAGACGGCAATCAATCCATCTGATGGTTAGGCCTTTAATTCAAAGTATATGGGACGAATGTCTGACATCATGGATCAGGTGGTGGGAATGATTTGACATATACAAAACCTTTGCCAGGCCAATTCTTGAATACAGCTCATCTGTCTGGAACCCGCACTGCATATCAGACATAAATACAATTGAACGAGTCTGGAGATATTCCACAAGAAGAGTCCTCCACTCCTCTGCTCACAACAAAATACCTTTATGCCACCAGATTTGAAATTTTGGGCTTAGACAACTTAGAACTTCGCCGTCTTCAGTCTGACCTAAGCGTAGTACATAAAATGATCTGCTACAACATCCTACCTGTCAATGACTACTTCAGCTTCAACTGCAACAATTCACAAGCACACAATAGATAGAAACTTATGGTAAACTGATCCAAACTAGACTGCTGAAAATACGACTTCAGTAACAGAGCGGTCAATGCCTGGAATGCACTCCCTGACTCTGTGGTTTCTTCCCCAAACCCCCAAAACTTTAACCTTAGACGGTCTACTGTTGACCTCACCCCATTCCTAAGAGGTCTCTAAGGGGCGTGCATAAAAGCACCACCGTGCCTTCCATCCCTGTCCTAATGTTTCCCTTTATTCATATCCATTTCATGTATTTATAATTATGTTTACACTTGTATCTGTCATAAAATACATGCTTGACAAAAAATACAAATAAATAAATAAATTTTGCATTCAATGCATTCAGTTTTGCAGCTACTAAGATTGTTGGACGAGCAGGGACAAAAACAGCCAGGGAAGTGATTGAAGCCAGGGAAACGGGCACTTCATCAGACAACTGGAATGCTCATTTACCGCTAGCTAATCAAGCACTTGGGAAGTGAGGGCTTGGCAACAGAAGGAAACAACAGCCAACAACTGAATAGCCAGCCATCAACACTCCGATCAACATCTAAAAAGCCATACACAACAAGCACCATATATTGTAAATACTACAACACAGAATAGCCCAAAACATAGAGAGAAGTTCTCGGATGGGCTCCAGCATGTCCAAAAGTTCAGAAGACAAAACCTCTGGTCCCATTGACGGACCCAGATTGGATCACCAAGGACCTCACAGTTCAACCTTCAATTTTTGTTTCAGAAGGTGGAAATTTGGCTCTTTGTACTAAGTTTCTTTGGTGATTCTCTCCATTTTCAACAGGAGGGAGGGAGGGGGGGGGCTCCTTAAGATTTAACCTTAACCTTTGCCAGACCTATCCTTGAATACTGTTCACCTGCCTGGAACCCTCACTGTATTTCAGACATCAATACATTAGAGAAGGTCCAGAGATATTTTACTAGAAGAGTCCTCAAATCTTCTGCTCGAAATAAAATTCTCTATCCCACCAGGCTTGAAATTTTAAGTCTGGATAGCCTCAAACTACGCCGTCTAGGTTTTGACCTATGCTTAGTTCATAAGATTATTTACCAAAACGTCCTACCTGTAAATGAGTACTTTAATTTCAACTGTAATGACACAAGGGCCATCAATAGATTCAAACTCAATGTAATTCGCTCTAATCTTGATTGTAGGAAATACGATTTCTGCAATAGAGCAGTAAATGTCTGGAACACTCTACCTGATCCTGTTGTTAGTCTCTCTAACCCCCATACATTTTACCTTAAACAGTCTACAATGGACCTTTCTTAAGAGGTCCCTAAGGGGGCGTGCATAAGCACACCAACGTGCCTACCAGTGGTGGGTTGCTCCCGGTTCAGCCCGGTTCGGCCAAGCCGGTAGCAGTGTCGCTATTACGTCACTCTCTTTCTTCGGGAGCTGGGCCCTCCCGCCTGCCCCCGCGTTATTCCGACCTTAAATTTCTTCTTTTTTCGCCCAGCTGAGAGGTGCAGCAGAGCGGATTGCCGCACTTCAGACGGGCAGATTCGCAACCCGCTTGCGCAAAGCAAGTGAAGAGACGATCGTGCGCGAAGCACACGCACAAAGAGAACCAGTAATAAAGCCGGTTAGAACCCACCCCTGATGCCTACCGTCCCCGTCCTATTGTCCCCGTTTATATGTAATCATTCTATGTGTTTATGGTTCTGTTTTGCCTATTAATATCCTTCTATTTGTGCCAAATTTTTTTCATGTGTCCATGTTCCTGTCTATACTGTTACTTGTTTCCTTGTTGATAAATAAATAAATAAATAAATAAATAAATAAATAAATAAATAAAATAAGATAACTGACTTTAAGCTTACCGAACCAGCTGTCGGCATGTTGATTTAAAGCAGATGCAATAAAGCACCTTTTGTGTTTCGAAATACACAAGGTATTTCGCTTCCGTTTAAAAGCATCCTCCGCCTTTCCCTTTCTGCAAACTTTCATCTTTGCATCTGTTCTCCTTGAGTCATTTCGAAGTTTGCTTTGTTTATTAGCAGGCGAGAGATCTTATAACCAAATTAAAATCAAACATGTGCCATCACTGCCCAGCCTTCCCTCCCCCCTCCTTTTCCTTTTATAGATTGGAGCAGAAATTAAACTAATTGACATTTTAATACTATTCCACTGTTTGTTCCTGCAGAGTTGGAACCGTACTAGAAAATCCATTATAGGGGAGATGTACCGAATGCCATCTGGTAGCCTAGCATTTCTGATTATAAATAAGTCATTTCAGTTTGCTATCTGTTTATGGGTGTGTGTGTGTGTGTGTGTATCGGTATGATAAATTCTGGGGAAGCACGGGAGAGAGGTAGAGAGAGGTTTTCTTGCAGAAAATGTTTGTGTGCCTGGCTGGGATTGCAGGTAGACGAGGCAGGCCTAGAAGAAATCAGAATGAGAATCAAGAAAGTAAATTGTTCCTATATAAAGTTAGGTTGGCCTTTCTTGCAAATATTTCCATTTTCGTTTTTTCAAGAGTAATCTAAACCCAGAAATAGATACCGGGGAAGTGAAAAGACTCTACCTCTCTGGATTTCAAATGGAGAATCAGTATTTTTTTAAAAAAATCCCACTTGTAAATCGTAGGTAATTTAAGTAGTCCTTGGCTTACAATAGTTTGTTTAGTGACCATTTGAAGTTACCACGGCACCGAAAAAAAATGACATTTTTTTCACTGTTATGAACTTTGCAGCATCCCCGTGGTTAGGTGATCAAAATTTGGATGCTTGGCAACCAGTTCACATTTATGATGGTTGCAGTGTCCCTTCTGAGACCTTCCAATGAGCGAAGTCAATGAGGAAGCCAGATTCACTTAACAACCAGGTTACTAATTTAACAACTGCAGTGGTTCGCTTAACAACGGAGGCAAGAAAGATCGTAAAATGGGGCCAAACTCATTTAACTAATGTCTCACTTAGCAACAGAAATGTTGGGCTCAGTTGTGGTCGTAAGTCAAGGACTATCTGTATACACCAACAGCCACATGGTGTTGTGTTCTGTTGGCTGATGGCCCCTCCAGCAGCTGAATCAGAGGAGGAAGAGGAGGCGTGGGAGTCAGAGTCAGCATCAAGGCAACCTGAGAGCTCCGAGGGGGAAGAGGGAATGAAGCTGTCAAAGAGAGAGAGAGAGAGAGAGAGGGAGAGGGAGAGGGAGAGAGGGAGGGAGGGAGAGAGAGAGAGAGAGAGAGGGAGAGAGGGAGAGAGGCAGAGCCTGGGTCGTCCGTCAGCCCTCAGATGGAGAGTCAACAGCCCCCAGGTCTGGAAATGGCTGATGAGGAAGAGGAGGAACAGCTGGGCCTAGTGCCTGACGTGTGGTTGCCCAGAAGGGAGAGGAGAGGAGAGCAGTGGAAATTTATGGGCCAGTCCTTGGGATGGAAGAGCCACCGCTGCTAGTGAAGCCCTTCCCTAGCTCTGAGGATAAAAGGCAGGGAGCAGAGATGAAGAAATGTGTCCTGATGAGAGAGAGACTTTTTGCCGGGGCTGCTGGCGTGACTAATAAAGGGAACAATTGGGTAACTACAGAGGGTTTGTCGTGTTTGGGAGCTGGGTCAGAACAGAGAGATCTATTTGTAGGCACAGGTAGGTAGGGTACTCTACCTGTTCTGAATATGCCTCATCAGTTAAGCCTATTTCCTGATACTCATTGATTTGAAATTAAGATAAGTGACCCTGAAGCTAAATCCTTACCTTTTTAAATAAAGGTTTAGCATCTGCCTGGCTTGTGTTTCAGATGGGAATGTAAAAGAAATCCATTTCAAAGTTCTTTTGTTGTCAAATCCCATAATCCACAGAAACAAACTATTTAGGGATGGTAGCAATAGGGACAACAGATATCATTCAGGTGTAATCTTTATGTTTGGAAAAGTTGTGATAAGAAACTGGTGTTTTAGAAATGAACTTCAGGGGTCATTCAGTGGAAAATATTATCAGGCTTATGCCGAGATCTATCTTCCTTCCTTCCTTCCTTCCTTCCTTCCTTCCTTCCTTCCTTCCTTCCTTCCTTCCTTCCTTCTTTCCTTTCTTCTTTTTTCTTCCCTCCCTCTCCCCCGCTGTCATCTTACCTTCCTTCCTTCCTTGTCATTTTCCTTCCTTCTTTCCTTCCTTCCATGTCATTTCCGTTCCTTCCTTCCTTCCTTCCTTCCTTCCTTCCTTCCTTCCTTCCTTTCTTCTTTTTTCCTTCCTTCCTTCCTTGTCATTTTCCTTCCTTCTTTCCTTCCTTCTATGTCATTTCCCTTCCTTCCTTTCTTCCTCTTTTTTCTTCCTTCCTTCCTTCCTTCCTTCCTTCCTTCCTTCCTTCCTTCCTTCCTTCCTATAATTTAATCAAAACAAAATAGAATAATTTCTGAGTATATGCAGCACCATCCTTGGGGACGTAGTGACACTGGCACTTTGGTGGGTCCCCAATTTCAAGATTATAAAGGCAATAAGTGTGTAAAATTAGTTCTTTGTAAGGCTTTAAAGGGTTCCTGTTAGTTTTCATTTGATACTTCTGCTCTCATTTCATTTGAATGTAGCTTGGAAGTTTTTGTTTTTGTTTTGTTTTTCAGTCCCGGAGGATTTAAATAATAGTAGAACATTGCCAAAAAGAACATTGCCATGCAAAAAGTATGTCTTTCAAGTTCTCTCTTTCTAGGGGGAAAAAAAAAGAGGTTGCAAAAAAAAATGCTTGCATGTGTCTTTCCAACTTCTTGTGGTGCTTTGGAGGATGTAATTTGTGGTATGAAGAATTTGGCCTCTGCAACAGCTACTACTTCCTACTCTGAATAAAATTTTGAGGGAAGAGGTATTTTTTTCTCCCATGGTGTCTTCTCTTGATATCCTGGAAGCACGTGAGACCAAGAAAGGTGAAGGCTGCTAGTTAATAAATGCTCGCAGAGAGAATATTTACCTCCACCCTTTGACCATCTGGAGTCTAAATGTAAACCCTGGTTGGAATGCAGTATTGCAGGCTAATTCTACTGACTGCCAGCAGTTCGATCCTGATCCGCTCAAGGTTGACTCAGTCTTCCATCCTTCTGAGGTTGGTTAAATGGGGACCCAGATTGTTGGGGGCAATATGCTGACTCTGTAAACTGCTAGTGGGGACTCTAAAGCATGTGAAGCGGTATGTAAGTCTAAATGCTAGGAAGGAAAGAAGGAAGGAAGGAAGGAAGGAAGGAAGGAAGGAAGGAAGGAAGGAAGGAAGGAGGGAGGGAGGGAGGGAAGGAAGGAAGGAAGGAAGGAAGGAAGGAAGGAAGGAAGGAAGGAAGGAAGGAAGGAAGGGCTGTGGTGGCAGTATTGCAGGCTAATTTGCCAACTGCCAGGAGTTCGATCCTGACCAGCTCAAGGTTGACTCAGCTTTTCATCCTTCCGAGGTGGGTAAAATGAGGACCCAGATTGCTGGGGGCAATAGGCTGGCTCCGTAAACCGCTTAGAGAGGGCTGTAAAGCACTGTGAAGCAGTACATAAATCTAAGTGCTGTAGAAAGTTAGCACCCACTCCTCTCCTTGAAGAATGAAATATTTTGAGAAATGTTAAAAAGGCAGAATATTATATTTCCCTGGATGAGAAATAGAGAAATGTGGTTTTTTTAGAGGGAGAAAGCCCTCTAAAAAATACCCCTCAGCAGATGTCAGCACTTAAGAGATAAAGACCTTTTTGAAAGAAGCCAAGTAACTAGGTAGCTCTATTCATAGGCAAAAATTCCCTGTATAAAGGTCTGAGCAAAGGGAGGATTAGCCCTTAGTCACTATAGGAATTGCCCAATGCCCTTTCATTGCATCACTCCAAGCTTCAACCAAACTTGGGAGCTCAGTCAACCTACAGAGCCAGCTATGACCCCTACATAACCCCTACAACAGTCAATAGAATACATGTTCTTGCACAGGAACAGGAAGCTCAAGTGCAAAGCCCAAGAGAAGGTATAAAACCTCCTCACTCTCAACTCCATGGGGTCAGCTGCACCAGAGCCACAAACCCATGTGGTTCTGCTTCATCATTAAATCCTCTTTCCAATCAGCCTCCAGCCTCCATTTTGTCTCCAGTGCCTTTCTCCCAGCTTGGAACTGAACCAGATGGATATTTCTTCCAATATTGTAATTGCTATTGCTAAATAAATGGACGACCATCACATATTGACTGTGAGAACATCACAGATTCTCTTCTTCCAGACTTCCATTTCCTTTCCTCAGATTTATGAAAATTGTTGGAAAAATAATGGGCTTTTTTTTCTGCTCAGGAACAGGCTGCTAATATACATATATTCAGTAGTTTTTGTGGCCTGACAGCGGAGCTGGTGGCCGACTCGGACATTAAGGAGGTTGGGGAGGAACTTGAGCCAGCTCTGGAGTCTGGGGAAGGCTCTGATTAATGCTCTTAATCTAAGGTGACCAGACGTCCCGCTTTTGGCGGGACAGTCCCGCTTTTGAGCAATTTGTCCCGCGTCCCGCGGCGTTTTAAAAAAGTCCCGATTTTTCATTCTGCCTCCTGAATCCCCGCTGATGGCTAGAGGGAAAAAAAAACTCTTTAAACTCTTGCCGCGGGGCTTCAAAGGGCCGACCTACAGCTGATCAGTGTTAAAAAAAAAAATGAATAGACCCATGCCTGCAAAAATAGAAAAAACAGCCCCTGTTAACAGCTTCCGCTAGGTTAATTAGCTACAAAAAGCTGCAAAAAGTTCCTGGAGCAGATTTCCCCCCCCCCCAGCTATACTGAAAACAAAGGCGAAAGCGAAACTAAACCTGCAACATGACAAAATGAGGCAGAGAGAGATTTCTTTCTTTTTCTTTTTCTTTTTCCTCACCAAAAAAGGTAGGTACAAAACTGCAAACAATGGGAAATTTTGGGCAAAAGAGGAGAGTTCAAAAGAAAAAAAGCTCTATTTAACTAGGGAATTGTAATAATTGAGATACTATTAATAATTGTATATTGTGTTGAAAGCAGAAATGGTTAAGTTGTGGTTTGGAGGAATATATGGGGGAAATTATTTGGTTTATTATTATTGGTAAATATAATTAATTGATTTGTAAGAAATTGGATTGCATGGAAATAATTGGAATATTCATGTTCATATTGATTAATATACAAAAAAGATAGTTATATAACTAATTGATTTATATTAAAATGTTGAATTTGTATTAAACAACTGTATTACATAATTACATAATTAACCAATGTGAGGATGGATATAAAAATAGATGACAATGGGAAGGGGTATAATATAGAATAGAAGGGAAAAATTGAATTTGATTAAGATTAGAGATGAGGATGAAGGGTAATATTGTTTTTTTAAAAAAATAGATGAGGAATAAATATGGCAAAAAGGAAATATAGAAATTGTAAATTTAATTGAAATGACTAAACGCTGTTTAAATTTGTGAACCAGCCAAATATTCTGTTCAAAGAAAATACATTGCATGTTTGTATGTGTGTTTCTAATTATTGCTATTTATTCATATTTGTTCTCTTTTATTCTTTAAAGTTTAACAATTCATTCTTAATCTTAATATCTTTATATTTGCTTGGGGTTGGCTTTCTTCCCTTTCATCTTTTTTATTGTACAGCAATCTTTCTCCTCAAACCTACCACCACTCTCTTTTCTTTCCTTCTTACTTTCTCTTCCCCCCACCCTCTTTTTCTCCTCCCTACTTCCTCTTCCTTTCTCCTTCTCCTCCTCTCTTCCTCCCTCTCTTACCCTCACTTCTACTCTAATTTCCATTCCTTCATCCCTCTCTATTGCTGTATCCTTTAATGCATATGGACTACTCAGAGGGCTGAAAAAGTTATTTTTGACTGGTCCTCACACTTTTGACCAGTCCTCGAACTTACGACTGTCCTCACATTTTACATTTTTGCCCTATCTTGTCATCATGGTGAAGAGAAGCAGTTGTGAAATGAGTGACATGGTTGTTAAGAATGCTGCATGGGCATAAATATGAGGATGGTCATAAGTGTGAGGACCAGTCAAAAGTGCGAGGACCTGTCAGAAATGACTTTTTTCAGCCCTCTGGTTAGTCCTTTTGTGCATATGGACTACTCAGAGGGCTGAAAAAGTTATTTTTGACTGGTCCTCACACTTTTGACCAGTCCTCGAACTTACGACTGTCCTCACATTTTACGTTTTTGCCCTATCTTGTCACCATGGTGAAGAGAAGCAGTTGTGAAATGAGTGACATGGTTGTTAAGAATACTGCACGGGCAGTCACATGACCAGCTAGCCACACCCACAAAATAAGCCACGCCCACATTGTCCCTCTTTACCAATGTTAAAATCTGGTCACTTTATCTTAATCGGATGCAGAGATAGAGCCAGGGCCGTCCAACATTTCCCAGCCACCGGAGAGGCAGTTGCCTTTGGAGGCTGATATGAATGAGGAGGAAGAACAGCTGGGGTCTGTTCCAGATGCACGTATGCGCAGAGCTGTTAGTAGAGGAGAACAATTGAGGACAAGGAGTCGACTCGGGAAGCAAAGCACACATGGACGCTGAATGGCCCCTCCCTGGCTGGGGAATAAATAGAAGGAAAAGGGGAGTGGTGGTCGTAGGAGACAAACGTTCGTATTTCTAAAGATTTTGCACATTATGTTTCGTGCCACAAAGACTGCTTGCCAGAATTTAATTTGCAGCCTTTCGACTGGGAGCTCACGGCCTTGCAATTATCACAAGGAACCGATAAGGTCTGTTACTGCAGTTAACTCCTTGAAAGATTATTGCCTGGACTTTTCAGTGGGTGAATGCAATTAATTCACAAGAGGTAAATAAAGAAGGGTTTTTTTTGTGACAAGGCGTCTGTTTCTTGTTTCTGCTAAGGCTGGGTCAGAACAGTAGTAAGGAATCTCAGTAAATGCCAGAGAGAAGGTAGATTGGGTCACCCAGCTGGCTAGGACTGGTCCAGTGGTGGGATTCAGCCAGTTCTGTCTGGATTGCACGAACCGGGAGCAATGACTCCGGGAGGCTCCGCCCACCTGCCCGGATGTAATGTGCGACTACTGCACGTGTGTGCACTCACATGTGTGAACCAGTTGGGAAGGTAAGTGAACCCCACCTCTGGACTGGTTGATGCTCCAAGATTGTGAAATTTGGCTTGGGACCTTGGACGTACCCCAAAATGCAAAACAAATCTTCTTTTAGCTGAAAGTCGAAAATACCCAAGAAAGAAGAAGAGCGGGGGGAAAAATGCCTTTGAATATTTCTCATTATTTCTTTTCAACTCACTGCATGCTCAACGGGAGCCCAGCAATTTTCTCTTAAGTTCAAAGCTAATTGGATTGGTTTTTCCCAATAGCCTTTTCCAGTCTGTTGACAGACCTCATGTATAAAGTTTCTCCTTTTCCATTTGCAGAAGAAGAGAGGAGTTCAGAAAGAGCCTGAAGGAAAGTCGCTTGGCATCAACATAACCGTGGGGCATTTATTGTTAAACCTTGGCTGACTGCCACGATAAGTCCTCAGAATAATATTCATAACTGAGAAAGGCAGAGAATTCGGAGAACCAGATGGAAGGAGGTGATTTGCAAGAATAGAAGAGGGTAACTTTTCAAGGCATTGAATCAAAAAAAGGTTGGAGCTTAATTGGCCAAAGTGAATAATTGGCCAAAGCTGAAGAATAGTTAACAGAATAACAGAATATGGTTTCTGAGTTGGAAGGGACCTTGGAGCAGGGGTGAAATCCAGCAGGTTCTGACAGGTTCTGGAGAACCGGTAGCAGAAATTTTGAGCAGTTCAGAGAACCAGTAGTGTAAATTTTGAGCAGTTCAGAGAATCAGCAAATACCACCTCTGGCTGGCCCCAGAGTGGGATGGGAATGGAGATTTTGCAATATCCTTCTCCTGGGGGAAGGATTTTGTAGTATCCTTCCCCTAGAGTGGGGTGGGAATCTCCTCCTGGGATGGGAATGGGGATTTTGCAGTATCCTTCCCCTGGAGTGGGGTGGGAATGGAGATTTTGCAGCATCCTTCCTTTGCTATCCCACTAAGCCACACCACACCACGCCCACCAAGCCACACCCACAGAACCGGTAATAAAAAAAAATTGGATTTCACCACTGCCTTGGAGGTCTCAAGCAGGAGACCCTATTTCAGACAAGTGGCTGTCCAGTCTCTTCTCGACAGCCTGCAGTGATGGAGCACCCACAATGTCTGAAGGCAACTTCCATTCCACTGGTTCATTTTTCTCGCTGATAGGAAATTTCTCCTTCGTTCTAGGTTGCTTCTCTCCTTGATTAGTTTCCATCCGTTTGTCAACTTGGAAAGATTTCAAGTTGCCATGAGCAGGAGGGAGGGAGAACTGAAATGAATTCCATACATTTTTCCTGACCGCAATCAGAAGGAGGGTGTTAGGTTTCACAGCCAGCCAAAGTGGTTAATTGGAGAATGTGATTTATGACATGGCCAGAGAGGAGGGGAGAGACAGGGTCATAGGGGAACGTAAATCTACGTGGGATCAGTCCTGACTACATCCCAGTATTGCCGGAATGATGCTCCTAATAAATGAATATATTTCCTTTGAAGTTTGAATCATGGCTCATGAATTAATTAGGGCATCTTTCAGAAACTTGACACCGTTATTCCTTGACGTGCCTTCCGATGCTTTGGAAAATAGGTTGATCCTCCTTGTCTTTGTAGGAACCCATCAAGAACTGAAACACCACTATCATGTCTTGGTTCTTCTCTTGCCTTCTGGTGCTTTGAAAAATAGGTTAACCCACTTGAAATCCTCCAGTGATGGAGCATCCACAACTTCTGAAGGCAAGCTGTTCCACTGGTTGATTTGCTCTCGTTGCCAGGAAATTCCTCCTTAGTTCCAGGTTGCTTCTCTCCTTCTTTAGTTTCCATCTGTTGGTTCTTGTCCTGCCTTCAGGTGCTTTGGAGAATAGGTTGACCCACCATCCCTCTTCTTCATGGTAGCCTCTCAAATATTGGAACACTGCTGTCATGTCCACCCTAGTCCTTCTTTTCACTAGACTAGACAAATCCAATTCCTGCAACCGTTCTTCATAGAGCCTTGGTAGTACAGTGGTCTAAGGCACCCTGTTATTAAGCTGGTTATTAAGACCAGCTGCCTGCAATTATTGCAGGTTTGAATCTCGCCAAGGCTCAAGGTTGACTCAGCCTTCCATCCTTTCTAAGGTAGGTGAAATGAGGACCCAGTTGTGGGGGCAATAAGCTGACTTTGTATAAATATAGAAAAGGATGAAGGCTATTGCTGAGCACATTGTAAGCTGCCCTGAGTCTCCGGAGAAGGGCGGTATATAAATCAAATTTAAAATAATTTTTTTAAAAAAAATGTTTGAGCCTCCGGCCCTCTAATCATCTTTGTTGCTGTTTTCTTCATTCTTTCCAGAGTCTCTACATCTTTTTTTTTAAATAATATGGTGGCCAAAACTGGATACAGTAGTCTATGTGTGACTTTACTAAGGGTTTATAAAAGGGTACTAATACTTCACATGATCTTGATTCTATTCCTCTTTTAATGCAACCTAGAATTGCATTGGGGTTTTTTAGCTGCTGCCACACACTGTTGGCTTAAATATAAGTGATTGTCCACTAGGATATTGTCCCTCTCACAATTACTGCTGTTGAGTCAGATTTTCAATCAACATTCCCTACTTAAGAAGCATATGAGCCACTTAAATCAGACATTTTTTCCAGAAGTTATTTCCTCAGAAGAATCTCAACAAACTTAAAAAAACGGGCCCTATCTAACAAAATGAAATTCAATGGTGAGAAAAGTAAAGTTTTTACTCTTAGGCAAGAAAAAAACCCAAATGCACAGGTGTGGAATAGGTGGGTACCTGCAATCCTTGACTGCATAAATAGAGTCAAAATCATGTGAAGTATCAGTACCACTTTATAAAGCCTTTGTAAATCCATGTCCGGGAGAAATATTAAGAACCTCAGATATGCAGATGATACCACTCTAATGGCAGAAAATGAAAAGGAACTAAAGAGCCTCTTGATGCCGGTGAAGGAGGAGAGTGCAAAAGTTGGCTTGAAACTCAACATTAAGAAAACTAAGATCATGGCTCCCGGCTCTCTCAATTCTTGGCAAATAGATGGGGAAGAAATGGAGGCAGTGACAGATTTTATTTTCCTAGGCTCCAAGACCACCGCAGATGGGGACTGCAGCCAAGAAATTAAAAGACTCTTGCTCCTAGGGAGGAAAGCTACGGCAAATCTAGATAGCTTACTAAAAAGCAGAGACATCACCCTGCCCAAAAAAGTGTGTATCGTCAAGGCTATAGTTTTCCCAATTGCAATGTCTGGCTGTGAAAGTTGGACCATAAGAAAGGCTGAGAAGGCCAAAGAATTGAGGACTTTGAACTCTGGTGCTGGAGAAGACTCCTGCGAGTCCCTTGGACTGCAAGGCGATCCAACCAGTCAGTCCTAGAGGAGATCAATCCTGACTGCTCTTTAGAAGGCCAGAAGAGGAGACTCAAATACTTGGGCCACCTCATGAGAAGGAAGGACTCACTGGAGAAGAGCCTAATGCTGGGAACGATGGAGGGCAAAAGAAGAAGGGGATGACAGAGAACGAGGTAGCTGAATGGAGTCACCGAAGCAGTTGGCATGAGCTTAAATGGACTCCAGGGGATGGTAGAGGACAGAAAGGCCTGGAGGAAAGTTGTCCATGGGGTCGCGATGGGTTGGACACGCTTCGCAACTAACAACAACAATGATCAAAAAAAATCAAAATGGCAGCCACAGTATGTAATGAAAGATCTGCACGCAAGGCATATTAAGAAAACAAACAGAACAACAAAGCAAAGCAAATGAGTTTTGAACGCCCCATAGTAGCCACCATCCTATTTTGATTTATTTATTTATTTATTTATTTATTTATTTATTTATATTTCTATGCCGCCCTTCTCCTGCGGGACTCAGGGCGGTGTACAGCCAAGATAAAACATAGCATATAAAATTTAAAAACATTTTAAAAAACAATTAAATAATTTTGGCCCGAATTTAAAAAAACCAATTTCAACCAAAATTCGATTAAAAAACTGAGAGGATGGGATCAAGCCAGCCCAGCTAGATGGAATAAGTGTGTTTTCAGGGCCCGACGAAAAGTCCGGAGGTCTGATATCGTGCGTATCTCAGGGGGTAGGTCATTCCAGAGGGCAGGTGCTGCCACAGAGAA
Source organism: Arizona elegans (assembly GCA_022577455.1). NCBI lineage: Eukaryota > Metazoa > Chordata > Lepidosauria > Squamata > Colubridae > Arizona > Arizona elegans. The sequence goes on from JAKOOJ010000113.1 coordinate 69,550, forward strand.
GGCTCTCCCCCTGGGGGTCGCCAGCCGTCACTGTCTGGCCGACGGCACCCTGAGGAGGCCCTCTCTGTGCAAGCGAACCGGTCGGTGGGAGGCTATCGGTGGCAGAAGGCGGTCTCGCAACTGCAAGCTTTGAATTATAGCTTGCAGTTGCCCCTAAAAGCCAACTCCAAAAATCTTCCTTAACTTTCATTTTGGTCGGAGCCTCAGGGCTGAGAGAGATAAGAGGATTTGAAAATCTTCCAGATTGCATAAAGTGGATTTTTAAGAGGCCCTTAAAAGTTTGTTTTAGGATCCAAGCTGGAAGAACAGAAAAGGGGTTCTTATTTATTATGATCCTGCCACCACGTTCCTGAACCTCTGTACAGCTCGCTTTCATTAAAACAAAATATAAATATAATAAATAAAAATAAATGTAGTCACTGGGAATGCAGGAGAGAGAGGGAAAAGTTTGATTTTTTCTGTGAGCTGAACCAAAACACCTCCACACCTTCCTTCCTTCCTTCCTTCCCTCTCTCTTTCCTTCTCTCACTCCCTTCTTCCCTCCCTCCCTCTCTCCTTCTTGCCTTCTGCTTTCTTTCTTTCTTTCTTTCTTTCTTTCTTTCTTTCTTTCTCTTCCTTCCTTCCCTTTTCCCTCCTTCCTTCCACTTACCTTCCTTCCTTCCTCCTTCCTTCCTTCTCTCTCTCTTTCCCTCTCTCCTTCCCTTCTTCCCTCCCTCCCTCCCTCCTTTCTTTCTTTCTCTCTCTTTCTTTTTCTTCCTTCCTTCTTTTCCCCTCCTTACTTCCACTTTCCTCCCTCCCTCTCTCCCTCCCTTCTTCCCTCCCTCCATCTTTCCTTTCTTTTTTCTTCCTTCCTTCCTTCCTTCCTTTCTTTCTTTTCCTTCCTTCCTTTTTCCCTCCTTCCTTCCACTTACCTTCCTTCCTCCTTCCTTCCTTCTCTCTCTCTTTCCCTCTCTCCCTCCCTTCTTCCCTCCCTCCTTTCTTTCTTTCTTTCTTTCTTTCTTTCTTTCTTTCTTTCTTTCTTTCTTTCTTTCTTTCTTTCTTTCTTTCTTTCTTTCTTTCTTTCTTCCACCCATCTTACCACAGGATAACTCTGGGCAGCTTACAGTATTAAAAAGATAAAACTATGCAAAACCTAGAAGATATAAATAAATCCATACCTTTTCACTGTCTTTGACTTCTTCCATTCAGATTAACTACGAACATAGTAAAATAATAATAATAATAATAATAATAATAATAATAATAATAATAATAATAATAATAATAATATTTTTTTCATCCTTTCTTTGTCCTCTCTCTACCAGCAAGAAAATTATGGTTTTCTTCTTCCCTTTTCTACACACACAAATCCACTCCTCATTTCCCAACTGCTTTTGCCAACTGACATTAAGTATGAGTAGCTTAGTTTTGCATCTTTACTGACAAATCTGTATTAATAACAACTTCGATAAAAGTATTAAAGCTGAACTATGGGAATAATTTGTGATCACCCTCAAATTAATAACAGCGCCTTGGATGGAGAGTATAGAATGGGGACCGGCTATTAGGGCTGGTTATGATTACCATATTATGCTCATTTAAGTAGGCTGTAACTCTGGTAACGTAAAGGTCACCGTGATTTATTCTGTTTACTTTGTCATGTGTTTAGAAAAGTAATTAAACTGCAAACTATGCACTTATATCATTCCTAATGGCAAGCGCACATGGGACAGATAACAAAGCTGAACAAGCCAGAGCGGAGTCAAGTCAAACGGTGAGGTTTGCTGCCATTAGAGGGGGTAGCCGCCATTTTCTTTGAGGCTCTAAAGATGGGCCTGTATAAACCCTTAGAAGAGAGAATTTAGGAAAGATTAGCTTGTTAGGTACCATTATTGGACACAACTCCTCTTTCATTGCCGGTAGAAGAGAATATTTGCAGCTCAAGACTGAACAGTGGGGAGTTTGGTGATCTCTGAATTTGGTTGTTTTCTTGCAGATATTTCATGACCCAACTAGGTAACATCATCAGTGGCAGAAGGGAGTGGGGTTTGTTCGCTATTTATACACAAGGGGCTTGGACTTTCAGTGTTGGTGGGAGTGTTATTAGTGGTTTCTTGATTAGGTTCCTTTCCCTTTCCCTTCCCCTTCTCCTTCCCCTTTCCTCTCCCCTCTTCCTTCTTTATTACCAGTAATTTTAATGTCATATGGACAAGATAGTGATATATTGTTGTGTTTGCCTGTAAAGAAAGTTATTTCTGCTATTGCACCCATTAGGTGGGATGGGGCAAATATGGTTAATGGTAGAGGGAGGGAAGGAGGGAGGGAGGGAGGGAGGAAGGAAGGAAGGAAGGAAGGAAGGAAGGAAGGAAGGAAGGAAAGAAAGAAAGAAAGAAAGAAAGAAAGAAAGAAAGAAAGAAAGCCTTTTACTTTGATGATGAGCAAATCATGATTAAATCAACAGAAAAACCACCATTAAGGAAGGGAGGGAGGGAAGGAGGGAGGGAGGAAGGAAGGAAAAGAAGGAGGGCAAAGAGGAGATCAAAGGAAAGGAGGAAAAAGAAGGGAAAGGTAGGGTAGGGAGGGAGGGAGGGAGGAAGGAAGGAAGGAAGGAAGAAAGAAAAAGAAAGAAAACTATTTACTTTGATGATGATCAAATCATGATTAAATAAACAGTTAAGTCACCATTAAGGAAGGGAGGGAGGAAGGGAAGGGGGGAGGGAGGAAAGAAGGAAAAGGAAGAGGGTGAAGAGATGAAAGGAAAGGAGGAAAAAGAAAGGTAAGGCAGGATAGGGTAGGATAGGGTACGGAGGGAGGAAGGAAGGAAGAAAGAAAGAAAAGAAAGAAAGAAAACCATTTACTTTGATGATGATCAAATCATGATTAAATAAACAGTTAAGTCACCATAAAGGAAGGGAGGGAGGGAGGGAAGGAGGGAGGGAGGAAAGAAGGAAGCAAAAGAAGGAGGGTGAAGAGATGAAATGAAAGGAGGAAACAGAAAGGTAGGGTAGGGTAGGGTAAGGTGGAAGGAAGGAAGGAAGGAAGGAAGGAAGGAAGGAAGGAAGGAAGGAAGGAAGGAAGGAAGGAAGGAAGGAAAGAAAACCCAAGAAATGTCACTGGCCCAATATATTTTGGAAAGCCCATTTTTAGCTATGATTTTGTTGTGATGTTTCAGAGAACCGAGACTTAAGGCTAAACACCCGTCCAAGTACACTCTTTTGTTGTCGACATTAAGAATATTGACAAGAAGAAGAAGACCCCATCGAATAGAGGAGTCCATGAGCTCTGTTAGCCTACAGATCCTTCCTAGAGGAACACAGGACGCGAAATGCCCCAACGGATAGACTCCGGCAAAGGAATTGGGAAAGGAAGAGGAAGGCAGGGGGTTGATTGCTTTCGTTAGACTAATCCTGCCGAAAATCCACTCCGCACGAACCTGAAAGCTTTCTGGAAGGAAGTTGACAAGGTCAGCGATAAACTCACCTTCTGTCTTGAGTAGGAGTGGGGTGGGGGGGAGAAGAAGAAAAGATAGCTTTATTAAGCAAAGCCGAGCCAAAATGGTGTTTAATTATCAAGATTTGAGCAAGGGAGGCTGGTGGGGGAGAGGCAGGAATCCTGCCGAGGTGCCACTTGCATCCCTGCACTCGGCAGATGCGTGGACAGGAAAGGACCACTTGCTGTTCCCAAAATGAATTCTTCCTTCTCTCTTTCAGGGCTGATTGAAAGTGAAGGCTAGAAAGCTTTAGGCTGTTTCAAGCCATGCAACCTTACCAGGTTTCCTTTTTTTAACCTCGACTTACGACAGTTCATTCAGCGACCAAAGTGCAGAGGCCTAGAATCAAAATCACGTGAAGTATGAGCACCTTCTTTACAAAACATTAGTAAGACCGCATGCATCCAGTTTTGGTCACCACATTACTACTACTACTACTACTACTACTACTACTACTACCAATAATGATGATGATAATGATGGTGATGATGGTGATATATTTTTTTTTTAATTTGATTTATATGCTGCCCTTCTCCGGAGACTCAGGGCGGCTTACAATGCGTTAAGCAACAGCCTTCATATTTTTGTATATTTTATACAAAGTCAGCTTATTGCCCCCACAATCTGGGTCCTCATTTTACCTATCTTAGAAAGGATGGAAGGCTGAGTCAACCTTGAGCCTGGCGAGATTCGAACTTACAGTAATTGCAGATAGCTGGTGTTAATCACAATGCTATCAGTCTGCTGAGTCACCAGGCCCTGATGATGATGATGATGATGATGATGATGATGATGATGATGTTGAGATTTGGGAAAAAGTGCAAAGAAGAGCAATAGCACTTAGACTTATATACCGCTTCCCAGTGCTTTACCATCCCTCTCTAAGCAGTTTACAGAGTCAGCCTCTTGCCCCCAACAATCTGGGTCCTCATTTTACACACCTCGGAAGGATGGAAGGCTGAGGCAACCTTTGAGTCGGTCAGAATCAAACTGCTGGCAGTTGGCAGAGTTAGCTTGCAATACTGCTTTCTAACCACTGCTCATCCACGCCTGCCTGCCTGCCTGCCCATCCATCCATCCATCCATCCATCCATCCATCCATCCATCCATCGATTGATCGATCAATCGCAATAGCACTTAGACTTATATATCACTTCACAGTGCTTTACAGCCCTCTCTAAGCGGTTTACAGAGTCAGCTTCTTGCCCCCAACAATCTGGGTCCTCATTTTACCAACCTCGAAAGGATGGAAGGCTGAGTCAAACCTTGAGTCTGGTAAGATTCGAACTGCCAAACTGCTGGCAGCCAGTGATCAGCAGAAGTAGCTTGCAGTACTTCACTTTAACCACTGTGCCACCACAGCTCAGAAGAAGAGCAAGTAAGGTGATTAAAGGCATGGAGGCTAAAACATATGAAGAATGGTTGCAGGATTTGAGTTTGGCTAGTCTAAAGAAAAGAAGGATTGGGGGGACGTGATAGCAAGAATTCCAGTATTTGAGGGGCTGCCATAAAGAAGAATATTTTTCAAGGCAAGAAACAATGGATGACAACTAAACAAGGAAAGAAGCAACTTAGAATTAAGGAGAAACTTCCTAACAGTGAGAACAATCAACCAGTGGAACTACCTGCCTCCAGAAGTTGTGGGCGCTCCATCACTGCAGGTTTTTAAGAAGAAACTGGACAGCCACTTGTCTGAAATGGTATAAGGTCTTCTGCTTGAATAGAGGGTTCGGTAGAAGACCTCCAAGATCTCTTCTAGCACTGTTCTGATTGATTGATTGATGATTGATTGATTGATTGATTGATGACAGTTTTTCATTGTTACAATCATTGAAGCATTCCCCATGGTGCTTAAAATTCAGATGCTTGGCAACTGACTTATATTTATGACAGTTGCTTTCTCCCGGGTCATGTGATCATCTATTGTGACTTTCTGAGAAACAAAATCAATAGGAAAGCCAGGCTCACTTCACAACCTTTACAACTGCAATGACTCACTGAACAACTGTGGGAACGCAGGTTGTAAAATGGGGCAAAACTCACCTAACAAATGTCTCACTTAGCAACAGAAATGTAGGAGTCCAGTGTGGCCGTAAGTCAAGGACTACTTGTATACGTGTAAAAGTGGGAGTGGAGAAGAAGAAATACTGCTAGTCCTTGATTGATGATCACAATGGAGCCCAACAATTCTGTTGCTAAGTGAGACAGTTGTTAAGTGAGTTTTGTCCCATTTTAAGACCATTCCTGCCACGGATGTTTGGTGAATCACTGCAGTTGCTAAGTCAGTAACGTGGTTGTTAAGTGAATCTGGCTTCTCAGTTGACTTTGCTTGTCCAAAGGTCGCAAAAGGGGATCACATGACTCTGGGACACTGCAACCATCATAAATATGAGTCCATTGCCAAGCGTCTGTATTTTGATTGCACAATTTTTTTTGTGCTGCAAAGGTCGTAAGCGTGAAAAATGGTCATAAGTCCCTTTTTTTCAGTGCCATGGTAACTTTGAACAGTCACTAAACGAGGACTCCTTGTATGCATGCAAAAAAGCAAAGGAGAGATTCGCCTTTTGTTCAGCACTAGGAAGAGACTCCCATGCTTCCTGCCTCATTTTTTTTATTTTCTGAGCTTGTTTACGTGAAATCTTATCTCAGGATAGCAGGCCCTGAATTTAAAACAGCATCAACTTTGTGCTTTGAATCTGGAAGCCGCAGGAAACTCACAGCCCCTGAGGAGACACTCAGAAAAGATCTGAAAGCTACTAGCAAGCCTGACTGTACATCTCCAAATTTGGACCCCGGGGATTAAGCAGTTGCATTTGAACATTATTTCAGCTTCTCTCTCTCTAGGATTCCTGAAGGAGATGATCTGATGGAGAGGAATGCAATGTTTTTGAATAGACGATAGAAGTCACATATAACTCAGATACCGTGTGTTCCCCAAAAATAAGACCGGGTCTTATATTAATTTTTGCTCCAAAAGACGCATTAGGGCTTATTTTCTGGTTAGGTCTTATATTGGGGGAAATACGGTACTAAATACATCCATCTGGCTGACAATCTTAACTGGTGCTTATTTTGGGGGGTAGGGCTGATATTACGAGCATCCTGAAAAATCATGTTAGGACTTATTTTCCGCTTGGGTCTTATTTTTGGGGAAACAAGGTATTCATACAGGAACTGTGGTGGCCCAGTGGTTAAAATGCAGGATTGCAGACAAATTCTGCTGACTGTCTGGAGTTCGATCCTGACTGGCTCAAGTTTGACTCAGCCTTCCATTCTTCTGAGGTTGGTAAAATATGTTTCCCCAAAAATGCAACCTACCCTGAAAATAAGCCTGTTTTTATTTATTTTTATTTTTTTATTTTAAATTTATATACCGCCCTTCTCCCTGAGGACTCAGGGCGGTGTACAGCCAGAATTAAAAAACATGAAATACAAATATTAAAAACAATTAAAATATATATAAATTTGGCCCAAAATTAAAAATACAAACCAATTAAAACATTTAAAATTTCTTCTTAAGCCAGCCTGGCTTGCTGGAAAAAGTGGGTTTTAAGGGCATGGCGGAAGGCGCTAAGGTCTTGGATTCTCCTTATCTCTGGGGGCAACTGATTCCAGAGGGTAGGTGCCCCCACAGAGAAGGCCCTCACCCTGGGGGTCACCAGCCTGCATTGATTGGCTGATGGCACCCTGAAGAGGCCCTCTCTGTGGGAGCGCACGGGACGATGGGATATGTGTGCGCCTTATATAAGCCCTACCCCAAAAGTAAGCCCTAATGAAGGGGAGTGGCTATGGCCAGCATAGGAGGTGGCGAGTGCATGCAGGTCAACAGTAACTGGCAGCAGCCGCAGCCCGTGTAGCACAGGTGAGTTGAGTACCTGTGCAAGCAGCAGGCAGAGGCAGAGGTGTGAGGGAAGGCAGGCAATTCAGACGTGCTGTGCAGATCATGGAAAAGTCGAGTGGCATTGTGCTGGAGTGTGTGTCAGGGGTAGGGCGCCCAACCAGGCTGATCACCCTGAAATTGTGTTTCCCTGAAAATAAGCCCTAGTGGTTATTTTGGGGTCCAAAGAAACCCAGTAGGTTGTTGGTGGCAATATGCAAATAATTCTTCTACATTGCAAACCATTCAAGAGTGCTGTAAAATGCTACGGGGCAATCTACAGCTAGTCCTTGACTTAAACAGTTTGTTTAGTGACCATGCAATATTTAAATTTAGTAGCTGGAGCAGTGGGGTTGTGCAGTGAGCCAGAACACATAGTTATAGTTGATTGATTGGAGAGGGCTGGTTTCTGTGTGAGGCAATCTGTGCTGTGATTGGTCGCTGTGGGTGTGGCGGGGGAAGTTTCATTTTTTCCCCCGCCTTTTTCTTCTGTGTGCTCTGATTTACCTCATGATGCTCCTATTCCCCTGACTGTCTAGTTTGATATATAGATATAGATAGATTTTTAGATAGATTTTTAGATAGATAGATAGATAGATAGATAGATAGATAGATAGATAGATAGATGATTGATTGATTGATTGATTTATGACTACAAATTTGTGTCATTGCCTCTGACTCCATTTGGACACCGGCTGCGCAATAGTTATAGTTGATTGATTGGAGAGGGCTGGCGTCTGTGTGAGGCAATCTGTGCTGTGATTGGTCGCTGTGGGTGTGGCAGGGGAGTTTCATTTTTTTCCCGCCTTTTTCTTCTGTGTGCTCTGTGATTTACCTCATGATGCTCCTATTCACCTGACTGTCTAGTTTGATATATAGATATAGATAGATAAATAGATAGATGATAAATGATAGATAAATAGATAGATAGATAGATAGATAGATAGATAGATAGATAGATAGATAGATAGATAGATAGATAGATAGATAGATGGGTGGATGGATGGATAGCTAGCTAGCTAGATGGATGGATAGATAGATAACTGGATGGATGGATGGATGGATGGATGGATGGATGGATGGATGGATTGATTGATTGATTGATGACTGCAAATTTGTGCCAATGTCTCTGACTCCATTTGGCCACTGGCTGCGCTATTCCCTGACAACCCTTCAGACTGCTTCTGTGCCTAACTTTTAAATTCACCTCCAATCAAACTAAAATTACAAATCAAAATGTCATCTCTCAGAATTTATTCCTGTCAGGATGTCCCTTTCTTTTTTCTTTCCGCTAATGGTGCATCTTATCACAGGTCACTCTTAGCATCTTGGAATGCGGTTAAAACCGAGATGAGGCCATTAGAAATGCTTTATTTCTTATACCAAACTTTATTTTATTTTTTTGAACAGAGCAGAACATATGCAGGAAGACGAGAGGAGCGCAGGATGCAAACAAGATAGCAGGATGCTTCCCTCTCCCCCCCCCCCCGCCCGTTGTCAGGAAGCTATTGCTGAGATGCTGAGAAATGTCAGGTTTAATTGAGTTTTAATTTCAAATAGAACAAACAGTTTGAACGCCCTGCCTTTGATTGCAATGAGAAGTTAAGTCGGGGATCCAAAGGAAATATTCAGTCAGAGATATAATTCCCGATCCTACAGGTTTGATCTGATTTCTCCAAAGAATATCCAGCAGATAGGAATGGCCAGATCTCAACAGAGTGGGAGGGGATGGATACCACATTTTCTATCTCCAAATCTACAACACAGTCCTTTCAACAGTTCCGAGAAGGCTCCACACCCATTTGCATCAGTCAGGTGACCCTGATGACACAGATAAACCTCAAGGTAGCCTTAACAACTCGCTTAAAGAATGCCAATGACCAGCTGTCTGCAAGGAGTATAAATCCTTCCATCCACCACCATCCAGTCAGAGTTGAAGAAGCTCCTTGGATGAGAAGCAAAATTTCTTCAAAGAAAACCCAGAAATTCCAGTTGCCTCTTGAAAAAGGCACCTTTGGGACAACCATGACCTGGATGACTTGCGAATATCCATAGACATTTCCCTGCAGACCTTTCATGACCCAAACTAGGTAACATCATCAGTGCTACAAGGGAGTGGCATTTGTGAAGGGCAGGAGGACTGTGGGAACCTTGGTGTTCTCTGACCTTAATTGTTGTTGTTGGGTTTTGGGGGTTTTTTTTTTTTTTTGCAGGCCTTTCATGACCCAACTAGGTAATCTCATCCGTGCTAGAAGGGAGTGGTGTTTGTTCTCTGTTTGCATACAGTGGCTTGCCCTATCAGTATGGCCTCAATGACTCTCTAGAAGAATGCAAATGACTAGCTGTCTGCAAAGAATATAAAGGAGCACCCGGAGGCTCCAACTGGTGTAGAGTGCGGCCGCGTGGGTGGTAATGGGAGCGACATGGCGTTCCCATGTAACGCCTCTCCTGCGCGAGCGGCAGTGGCTCCCGGTGGTCTTCCGGGTGCTCTTCAAGGTTTTGGTTACCACCTTTAAAGCGCTGCATGGCTTAGGACCTGGGTACTTACGGGACCACCTACTACCACCAATAGCCTCCCACCGACCAGTACGCTCCCATAGAGAGGGGCTCCTCCGGGTGCCGTCGGCCAAACAATGTCGACTGGTGGCCCCCAGGGGGAGAGCCTTCTCTGTGGGGACACCTACGATCTGGAACGAGTTCCCCCCAGAGATACGGAGGATCCTGGATCTGCGTACCTTCCGTCGCGCGGTTAAGACGTTCCTATTTCATCAAGCTGGCCTGACCTAAATTTTCCTCTTTTAAATGGGAATTTTAAATTTGGTTTTAAATTATTGGGGTTTTAAAATGGTTCAGCCAAATTTATTTAATTTGTTTTATCTCTATTTTAAATTTTGTATCTATATGTTTTATTATGGCTGTTCACCGCCCTGAATCCTTCGGGAGTAGGGCGGTATACAAATTTAATAAATAAATAAATAAATAAATAAATAGTTTGCAAGCCACTGTTTTCCATTCATATGTCCTTGCTACTTCCTTATGAAGCTTTGAAACGGGGCCATTTCAAACAGAGAAATCCTGAGCATCAGTTGCCCAGTGCTAGAAGAAGCTCTCAGTTATATATTTAACACTGGCCCCATCCTGTCCAATTTCAACGCTGCACCAAATTTACAATGAATGTCTATGAGTCTGTAGAGATTCTCAGTCATCCAGGTCATGGTTGTCCCAAAGGTGCTTTTTCAGGAGGCAACTGGACTTTCTTGTTTTTTTTTCTTTTGTAGAAGATGTTTCGCTTCTCATCCAAGAATCTTCTTTAGTTCTGACAGGATAATGAGGAATGAAAAGATTTATATTCCTTGCAGACAGCTGGTCATTTGCATCATTTTAGAGGGTTGTTGAGGCCACTTGGAGGTTTATCTTTGTCCTCAGGGTCACCTGAGTGGTGCTCCTGTTTCCTGTAGTCTGCAATTTTTCCCTCTGGAAATCTGTTCCTACTCCCACAGCATTCCAAGGGTGTTCATCCCAAACTGTATAGCTAAAACAACAGTGGAACAACTTGCCTCCAGAAGTTGTGAATGCTCCAACACTGGAAGTTTTTAAGAAGATGTTGGTTAACCATTTGTCTGAAGTGGTGTAGGGTTTCCTGCCTAAGCAGGGAGTTGGACTAGAAGACCTCTAAGGTCCCTTCCAACTCTGTCTATTCTATTCTATTCTATTCTATTCTATTCTATTCTATTCTATTCTATTCTATTCTATTCTATTCTATTCTATTCTATTCTATTCTGTAAATCTGTAGAGATTCTCAGTCATGGTTGTTCTAAAGGTGCTTTTGAACTTCTTTCTTTTCTTCTTAGAGGGAATAGCTGCAATAACTATTAGTATAGAGCTTTGCAAAGATGGGATATTTTCCTGGAGAACCAAATTATTAAAGACTTTTTAGAGGTACGAAAACCTCCAGTCTCCAATACCTGCTGAGAACTGGTAGAAGGTTGATCCCACATGCTTTTTTTAAATATAAGAACTTCTGAATCTACTTTACTATCTTTAAGACTCCTATCAGCTTTCCACCAGGAGCCTGGCTTTTCCTTCTACCAGCTTCTCTTTTGAAGAACACCCATGGAACGGGTGCTCCTTCCTTTGCAACTCATCTCAGACAGTGATTGAGTATCGTGGAATATCGCCGCGGAAAGCAACGTTAAGTTGCGATTGAGAGTATTTGAGGCAGAAACAGAGAAACACTTGGAGATAAATTAGTAGGAGAGATTTATTGATGAAGCATGGACAGTGCTGAGTGCAGAAGTTAAGATAGCAGAAAATGAGGTTCAGGGGATTAATTGAGGGAAGAGTTTTGTGCTACATCAAGAAATAACCCAAGGAGGAAACCCTTGAGTAGGACTCGAGGAAGCAGAAGGAAGTTGTTCAGTCTCTTTCCTTGGCACTGTAGGGTCCTGGAGACCTTTAGACCATTAAGTCCAATCAGTGAAGGGATCCAAACTGAAGCATCCTCAACTGATGGATGTCAAGCCACCACTTAACCAAGATAGTGAAAGGCAATTCATCATTTTTCTGGGTCATTGGTTTCAGTGTCAACCAGCTGATAAGACATTTTCTTCACCGTTCAATCAGGACAGCCCTCCGGAAACTTAAATCAATTGTCCCATGCCCTACATTCTAGAACAGGGGTGTCAAACTTGATTTCATTGAGCATCAGGGTTGTGTTTGACCTTGGGAGGCTGGGGTGGGTGTGGTTGAGGTGGGCTTGGCCATCACTCATTTTGGGGCCACCTGTAGTGGCCCAGGCAGAGCTGTGGGTCTCTTTCTTTCCTTCCTTCCTTCCTTCCTTCCTTCCTTCCTTCCTTCCTTCCTTCCTTCCTCCCTCCCTCCCTCCCTCCCTCCCTCCCTCCGCTTCTCTTCTCTTCTCTTCTCTTCTCTTCTCTTCTCTTCTCTTCTCTTCTCTTCTCTTCTCTTCTCTTCTCTTCTCTTCTCTTCTCTTTCTTTCCCTCTTCCTTCTCCTTTCTTCTTCCTTTCTCTCTTTCCTTCTTTTTCCTTCCTTGCTCTCTTTCCTTCTTTTTCCTTCCTTGCTCTCTTCCCATCTTCCCATCTTTTTCTTTGTCTTTCCTCTTTCCCTTTCTCCTTTGATGTCGCTTCTTGGATGCTCAAATGCAAAAGCTGTTCAACCAATGGAACAACTTGCCTTCAGAAATTGTTCATCACTTGAGACTTTCAAGAAAAGATTTGACAGCCATTTGTCAGAAATAGTATAGGGTCTCCTCTTGAGCAGGGGGGTGTACTAGATGACCTATAAGGTCCCTTCCAACTCTGTTAATCTGTTAAAAGGGGAAACATTTCTCCTTTTGCTCTCCTTTGCTTTTAGTTTGTTTTGATAGTCCTCTGCCAGCGAAAGCTCCATTCCCCACCCCAACCCTGAGCTCTGTTTTTGCTGGCAGAGGGCTGCAGGAGGCCGTGGCGCCCTCCAAACAACCAACATTTTTGCTGGCAGAGGCACCATGGGCCGGTCCTTCACTGTTTCCAGGGCAGATCCGGCCCACAGCCCTTGACTTTGACACCCCTGCTCTAGAAGAACAGAGGATAAATTTCAATTGTCAGGGTTCCAAGTAACACCGTCAACGAAAGAAGACTCCGAGGCTAGAAATTCCTAAAAGTTCCATTTTATTAGAGATGTCATATTGGCACATCTGGGAAAACCCGAATATGAAAGCCTCCAGGTTTTCCCCACCCAAGTGAAATTTCAAGTCCGTGCCCAGCACCCACACGTCCATCACATGGCCCAATCAGGCACCATCCCATCCGGAGATGTAGTATAGTTTATTGAATAGCCCGAAGGCCTTTTCAAACAAAACAGAAAAGAAAAAGGGAAAAAGATAAAACAGTTACAAAAATAGCAATCTAAAAATATATGATAGATGACATTAAAATTTTACCATATCAAATTTCAATAGCTAAGTTGCCAAGACTAGAAGACTAGATAACCCAAATAGGATAGCTCCGAGTACTACATGGTGCGACAGCGATGGTACGATTGGTTAGAGAAAAGGAAAACGAAATACAAAAAGGGCCGCCAGAATATTCCTTGCCTAGAGGATAAAGGGTGAGGAAGGAAGGAAGGAAGGAAGGAAGGAAGGAAGGAAGGAAGGAAGGAAGGAAGGAAGGAAGGAAGGGTGGGTCAGGTGGATGTGATAGGCAAGAAATGGTCCCTCAGATAACCTGGTCCGAAGCCATGAAGGGGTTAAGGCAGTGGTGGAATTTTTTTTTACTACTGGTTCTGTGGGCATGGCTTGATGGGCATGGGAGGGGAAGTATACTGCAAAATCCCCATTCCCACCCTACTACTGGGTGAAGGATACTGCAAAATCTCCATTCCCACCCCACTCCTGGGGGAAGGATACTACAAAATCTCCATTCCTATCCCACTCCAGGGGAAGGATACTGCAAAATCTCTATTCCCACCCAATTCCAGGGGAAGGATACTGCAAAATCCCCATTCCCACCCCACTCTGGGGCCAGCCAGAGATGGTATTTGCCGGTTCTCAAAACTACTCAAAATTTCCACTACCGGTTCTCCAAAATACTCAAAATTTCTGCTACCGGTTCTCCAAACTACTCAAAATTTCCGCTACCGGTTCTCCAAAATACTCAAAATTTCCGCTACCGGTTCTCCAAAATACTCAAAATTTCCGCTACCGGTTCTCCAAAATACTCAAAATTTCCGCTACCAGTTCTCCAAAATACTCAAAATTTCCACTACCGGTTCTCCAAAATACTCAAAATTTCCGCTACGGGTTCTCCAAAATACTCAAAATTTCCGCTACCGGTTCTCCAAAATACTCAAAATTTCCGCTACGGGTTCTCCAAAATACTCAAAATTTCCGCTACCGGTTCTCCAGAACCTATCAGAACCTGCTGAATTTCACCCCTTGGTTTCCCTGCATGTTTTGGGGAATGCACTGAAGAATGAGAGAGAGAAAGAGGTCGTAACTGAGCATGCCCAGGCCTGATTGAATTGGAAGAACTTTTTAAAAGAGTTCTGCCGGTGGAGAAAGAATGCACTCGGCTAAATTCTCTTCCCATTCGCTCATGTTCACCCCGGCAATTAACAAGCTTGCACCATGCCTTCAGCTGGTCTAAACTGATGTACCTCCATTGACTCCCGCGCAGCTACATTGATTTATGCCAGCTGAGGATCTGTCCCTATGGGTTTTATTGAATGCCGAGTGTTGCTTTAATTACAGCACTTCCTATTAGAGGAAATTGCCTGCTCAGCATCCTTAATGGGAAGTCAAATGCATCTTTCTGTTTGGGGAAAGCGAGAAGCGAAGGCACAACAAAGCTTTGGAGAAGGAAAAAAAAAACATCCCTCACTTGCCCAAGGAGACTTTGTCTTGAGGGATATAAAAAATAATCAAAACTGCAATAAAGTCAAACTCTTTATTTGCTGAAAGTGGGACGAGGGATGGCGTCTAAAGCTCCGTCAGATGCTTTATTCGGCCAGATTCTTCACCGAGCAGAGAGAGTTGGATCAGATGTTCTCCATGGTCTCGTCTAACTCTACGGTTCTTTTTCATTTACAACTTGAGAGTTGGGTCGCTTGTCCAAATCGCTTTGATTTGAACAAGCAGAGTTCCTGCCTAGGTGTAAAGCAAGATTTTACACCTACTGGTAGGCAGGAGAAACCAAAAGTACAAGTCAGTGGTGAAATCCAATTTTTTTTACTATTGGTTCTGTGGGCGTGGTTTGGTGGGCATGGCTTGGTGGATGTGGCTTCGTGGGCATGGCAGGGGAATGGGGATACTGCAAAATCCCCATTCCCTCCCCTCCCCACTCCTGGGGGAAGGATATTGCAAAATCTCCATTCCCTCCCCACTCCTGGGGGAAGGATACTGCAACATCTCCATTCCCTCCCCACTCCAGAGAAAGGTTACTGCAAAATCCCCATTCCCACTCCACTCAAGGGGAAGGATATTGCAAAATCTCCATTCCCTCCCCACTCCAGGGGAAGGATACTGCAAAATCTCCATTCCCTCCCCACTCCAGGGAAAGGTTACTGCAACATTCCCATTCCCTCTCCACTCCAGGGAAAGGTTACTGCAAAATCCCCATTCCCTCCCCACTCCAGGGGAAGGGTCCTGCAAAATCCCCATTCCCTCCCCACTCCAGGGGAAGGTTACTGCAAAATCTCCATTCCCTCCCCACTCCAGGGAAAGGTTACTGCAACATTCCCATTCCCACCCCACTCCAGGGAAAGGTTACTGCAAAATCCCCATTCCCTCCCCACTCCAGGGGAAGGATACTGCAAAATCCCCATTCCCTCCCCACTCCAGGGAAAGGTTACTGCAAAATCCTCATTCCCTCCCCACTCCAGGGAAAGGATACTGCAAAATCTCCATTCCCACCCCACTCTGGGGCCAGCCAGATGTGATATTTGCCGGTTCTCCGAACTGCTACCGGTTCTCCAGAACCTGCTGGATTTCACCCCTGGTACAAGTACAAATTAGGCGAAACCTGGCTCAAAAACAGTAACTGTGAGAGGGACCTTGGAGTCCTAGTGGACGATGACTTAAACATTAACCATCCGTGTGTGGCAGCAGCCAAAACAGCTTATACAACCCTTGGTTGTATAAACGGAGGCATAGAATGAAAATCACATAAAGCATTAATACCGCCTGATAAAGCTTTATTAAGGCCAGACCTGGAATATTGCATTCAGTTTTGGTCACCACATTACAAAAAAGATGTTGAGACGTTGGGAAAAAAATGCAGAGAAGAGCAACTAAGATGATTAAAGGCCTGGAGACTAAATATGAAGGACCTTATGGGTGGTCAAAAGGGTGGGTGCAGAGCTTACTTTGGCAGACGATGTCGAAAGGGCAGGAGTGATGCATAAAATGATCTTGTCCTGGATCCCACCAGCCAAAATGATGTTACCTAGTTGGATAATGAAATATATTCAAGAAAGCAACCAAGCTTTGCTTTGGTCACCACACTATAAACAAGATGTTGGGACTCCAGAAAAAGTGCAGAGAAGAGCAACCGGGATGATGAGGGGACTGGAGGCTAAAACATACGAAGAACAGTTGCAGGAACTGGGTATGTCTAGTCTAGTGAAGAGAAGGACCAGAGGGGACATGAGAGCAGCCTTCCAATATTTGAGGGACTGCCACAAAGAAGAGGGAGTCAAGCTATTCTCCAAAGCGCCTGAAGGCCAGACAAGGAATAATGGATGGAAACTGAACAAGGAGAGGTTCAACTTGGAAATTTATTTATTCATTTATTTTATGCAATTTATATGCTGCCCTTCTCACCGAAGGACTCAGGGCGGCTTACCATGAATAAAATTCAACAATTTAAATTTAAATGTAAATTAAAACCCAGTTAAAATTAATTAAAATTATTACAATGTAAAAGCCCCTAGACGGGTCAGTCCAATTGATGAAAGAGCCACGTCTTCAGTTCAGAAATAAGGATAAATTTTCTGACAGTGAGAACCATCAACCCATGGAACAGAAGTTGCCTTCGGAAGTTGTGGAAGTTTCATCACTGGAAGCTTTCAAGAAGAGACTGGATTGCCATCTGTCAAAAATGGTATAGGGCAGTGATGGCTAACCTTTCTGACATCACTTCCAAAAGGGTGGGGAGAGCACATGTGGTCATGTGCACATGTGCCCATACCCATAATTCTATGCACCCTGCCCCACACGCATGTGCATGTGATCCCCCCACTTTTGGTACATGATGGCACGGTGGGCCCAGTAGGCCCATTTTTTCGCTCTTCCCAGGCTCCAGAGCCTTCCTAGGAGCCTGGGGAGGGCGAAAACAGCCTCCCTCAACCCCAAGAGGCCTTCCAGAGGTCAGAAACGGCCTATTTGCCGACTTCCGGTGGGACCCAGAAGGCCTGAAAATCAGCTGGCCGGTGTGCACATGAACACTGGAGCTGAGCTCACATGCCCACTGATATGGCTCCGCGTGCCATAGGTTCGGCATCAAGGGTATAGGGTCCCCTGCTTGGGCGGGGGGTTGGACTAGATGACCTACAAGGTTCTCTGCACTTTTTCTAGAGTCTCAACATCTTTTTTATAGTGTGGTGACCAAAACTGGGTGCAGGATTCTACGTGTGGTCTTACTAAGGCTTTATAGAGTGGTATTAGTACCTCACATGATCTGGATTGTATCCCTCTGTTAATCCAGTTTAGGATTGTGTTGGCTTTTTACTTCTTATCTGGTTCTCAGGTGCTTTGGAAAATAGGTTGACCCCCCTCCTCTTAATTGTGGCAGCCCCTCAAATATTGAAAGTGCTATCATGTCACCCTTGGTTCTTCTCTTTGTTAGACTAGACATACCCAGTTCCTGCAACTGTTCTTTATATGTTTTAGCCTTCAGTCCCCAATCATCTTTGTTTCTCTTTTCTGCACCCTTTCTAGAGTCTCAGCCAGCAGGTTCTGACAGGTTCTGGAGAACCGGTAGCGGATATTTTGAATAGTTCAGAGAATTGACAAATACCACCTCTGGCTGGCCCCAGAGTGGGGTAGGAATGGGGATTTTGCAATATCCTTCCCCTGGAGAGAGATGGGAATGGGGATTTTGCAGTATCCTTCCCCTGGAGAGGGGTGGAATGGAGATTTTGCAATATCCTTCCCCTGCCACGCCCACCAAGCCATGGCCACCAATCCACACCACACCACACCCGCCATGCCACGCCCACAGAACCGGTAGTAAAAAAAAATTGGATTTCACCACTGGTCTCAACATTTTTTGCGTGTCGTGATAACGAAAACTGGATGCAGTATTCCACATGCGATGTTATCAAGCCATCACTTAAGAGGGTTAAGAGGAAATGGAAAATGAAATACCCATAGGGTGAAGTTTATTTGAGTGATGCCTTTATTGCACGACCTAGAACAAAATAATATCTGGGCGTAGGATCAGTTTCTCATTTCTACTAACTAGTACATCTTTGCACTACTTATTAAAATGCAAATGTGTTACATTTGCATTTTAATGTCCGCTTATTTAATGTTGCACTTCTGAACTAAATGTGAACCCAAATGCCTACCCTTTCAGTCCTCTGAATTTTTCAATCTAGTCCTCCATTTTTTTAGAAGTACATATTAGAGAAAAGAGCAAACAAACAAACAAAACCCACACACACCTTGAATCATTATATTTAGAAGAAAAGCCCTAGCGATCATCACAGTTGTCAAATTCAGTTTCTGTTTCTTGTATTTTCTTAGCAGATTTTAAATTTTAAATGTGCATACAGAAATCTGTAATATATTACTGCAAGCAATTCTGCCAATGTGCATATGTGGTGATTTCCAGAAATCACCATAGGTTTGCCAAGGGGGAAAAAAAAGATATATCTTGCCAAATTAATCTTACCTTTATCTTCTTGGTCCCTCTTTCTCTCTCTAACAACACTTCATTCAATCCTTAATATACAGTGGGAATGCTTTGCCAGTAATATATCTTCATTTCAGGAAAGAATAGGATAGGATAGGATAGGATAGGATAGGATAGAATAGAATAGAATAGAATAGAATAGAATAGAATAGAATAGAATAGAATAGAATAGAATAGAATAGAATAGAATAGAATAGAATAGAATAACAGAGTTGGAAGGGACCTTGGAGGTCTTCTAATCCAACCCCCTGCTTAGGTAGGAAATCAGAGGTGGTATTCAGCAGGTTCTCACCAGTTCTGGAGGTACTTGTTTGCCATTTTTGAATAAGCTCTTTATTTCTTAAGTGCTGACATCTGCTGTAGGCTATTAAGGAAAGTGGAGTTTGCTTTCTGCCTCTAAAAAAAACATGTTTCTCCATTTCTCCCTTTGGGGAAATATTATATTCTGTTTTTTTTTTTAATTTCCCAAAATATTTCATTCTTCTGGGGGGAGGGTGCTGATTTTGTACACGTATGTACCAGAGGTGGTATTCAGCAGGTTCTGACCAGTTCTGGAGAACCGATAGAGGAAATTTTGAGTAGTTTGGAGAACCAGTAAATACCATCTCTGACTGGCCCCACCCCATCTATTCTCTGCCTCCCAAGTCCCTGCTGATCGGGACGAAATGAGGATTTTGCAGTAACCTTCCCCTGGAGTGGGATGGGAATTGAGATTTTACAGTATCCTTCCCCTGCTATGCCCACCAAGCCATGCCTGCCAAGCTATGCCACACCCACCAAGCCACTCTCACAGAAATGGTAGTAAAAAAAAAAAAATTGAATCCCACCACTGCAGGAAACCTTACATCACTTCAGACAAATGGTTATCCAACATCTTCTTAAAAACTTCCAGTGTTGGAGCATTCAGAATTTCTGGAGGCAAGTTTCATTTTTATTTTCAGAATGTTCCCAAGTGAAGCCAGCTCTGACCCTACATTTACGCTCCAATTATGACCCTGTTTTCCCCCTCCCCTCAGGGTGTGTTATCAATCACATTTGCCAACGGAGCAATTTTGCGGCTGGTAGAGTTCACTCCCCTCCGGCTGCTGTAGGTAACTCTGGGATACAGCCTTGAGAGAGATAAGCATGGAATGTGCATCTGTCTTTGGCTGCTGTACCATTTCGCCGGTTTCCCATCCCCCCCTGGCCTATGGCAACTTGAGAGCAGGCCAGGGATGCTTTGTGAGTTGACAGTCAGGGGCAACATGTGCAAGTGGCGGCAAGCGGCCACAGAAGAAGTGGGCCAGCAAGCCAAGACAGGAGTCAGGGTGTGTGAGGTCTGGTAAGTAGGGCACCTCCACCCCACATCCCCACCCTAGCTTAATTTTTACCTGTGTGCCTTGTCCACCCCCTGCACCCTGGAGTGGGCAGGGTCTTAATTAAGGCTTATTTTTTTTGGGGGGGGGGTTAGGGCTTATATTGGGTACAAGTGTAAAAATCAAACTAGGGCTTACTTTCAGGGTACGTCATATTTTCAGGAAAACACGAAAATGTAGATGGAGAGGTTGTCAGTTGGGTACTGAAAGTTTTGCAAGCTTTCCAAATGAACAAGCTGGAGGCGGGGGAATGATATTTGGGATTGTGAAGGAAAGTAGCCCTAACCTTGTTCAAAGTTACCAAGAGTTATAATGGGGAGAAGGAAGGAAGGAGTTCTTAAGAAGGAACTTGGAAAAGAAGACGACGAGTCCAGAAATTGAAGCATGCATGAGAAAGAAAGCCCAAATTACCTCCTCTTTGCTTTTGTTAATGTAAGATGGGACGGACAGAAACTTGGACAAGCTCTCGAGATTGAGGTCAACTTTTTGAAGTAGTCTGGGTCAAGAAATAGACGTTGCAGGGATTTCAGGATTATTGCTTCTTGTAGCTTGTTGTAGGGTATAATAATAGAATCCTGAAAATGTTAGTTTGGGATTCAGCCAGGTTTCATTCAGTAGTGATATAACCCAAGAACAGGGAAACCAAGGATGGGTATTTATCCAAGTTTGAGAGGATTGTTTGGGCAGGTTCATGGAATTAATATGTAGTTTCTTTATTCGTAAAATCCTTGATAGGCAAATCTCAAAAAATCTTTAGTAGAAATCAAATTCCTCTCCATCTTCTTTTCCTACCCACCATAGAAGATCCTCTATCATTGCAGTCTGTGTCCTTCCTTCCTTCCTTCCTTCCTTCCTTCCTTCCTTCCTTCCTTCCTTCCTTCCTCCCTCCCTCCCTCCCTCCCCTCCCCTCCCCTCCCCTTCCCCTTCCCCTTCCCCTTCCCCTTCCCCTTCCCCTCTCTTCCTCTTCTCTTTCCTTCTTTCTTTTCATCTCGTCTTCTCCCCCTCGCCTTTTCCTTCCTTCCTCTCCCCTCCTCTCCCCTCCTCTTTCCTTCTTTCCTTTCATCTCCTCTTCTCCCCCTCCCCTTTTCCTTCCTTCCCCCTCCCTCCCTTCCTCCCTTCCTTCCTTCCTTCCTATCTACCTACCTTTTCATCCCCTTCTTTTTCCTTCTTTCCCTTCTCTCCTCCCCCTCCTCTCCCTCCCTTCCTCCTTTCCTTCCTCCTTTCCTCCTTTTTTCCTTTCTTCCTTTTTCCTTCCCTTCCTGTTTTCTTTCTTTCCATCCATTCATCCATCTCTAAATCGAACCAAAGTGGCGTTTGATTTGGTGATCCAGTCCACACTTTCAAACTGCATCTGGACTGGACTCATTTTTCTATAGGCCATTACCAGACGATTGATGAAGACTTTATCCTTCTAAACTATGAACTAAAAACTGCTTCTGTGACTTCCCTTGCCAGCTTCTCCGTGTCTCTAACTGTCCTCATAGTTATCAACTTGGTCTTAATCATTAGCTTAAATTTCCCCTTTGCTGCTTCCTCACCCCATTCCTTCTCGTTCTGACCTTGGTGGCTAATTAGGATAATTGCACCCTGCTTTCATTACCGTTTTTCTTTATGTATCTGGAGCACGCCTCAGCTCAGGACATGAGGTGGCATCTTAATTTCAATTACCTCCAGAATTTGGGAGGAGGAGGAGGAGGAAGCATGGAATTCTTCTGTTGAAAGTTATAGAACTTTATTTTTTAAAAAAATATAACCAACACTATTACTTTTTAGTTTCAGTTATCTTCCCTGTTGCTAGTTGTTGGGAGAATATGTAAATTTGAGGTCAGTTTAAGAGATCTCAGCTTTATTTATTTATTATTATTATTAGTCATATTTCTATGCCGCCCGAGGACTCTTGGCGGCTTACATCAAAGACAGTATACTAAATAGCATATTGCCCCCCAACAATCTGGGTCCTCATTTTACCCACCTCGGAAGGATGGAAGGCTGAGTCAACCTTGAGCCTGGTGAGATTTGATCCGCCGATCTGCTGAACTAGCAGTCAGCTGAAGTAGCTGCAGTACTGCACTCTAACCACTGTGCCATCTCGGTCAACAGCATATATCCATATATACTCTTTATATATAGTATATCTGGGTATACTTTACATATCAGTGAGAACAATTAATCTGTGGCTTGCTTCCAGAAGTTGTGGGTGCTCCATCACAGGAGGTTTTTAAGAAGAGTTTTGGTCAGAAATGGTGTAGGGTCTCCTGCTTGAGCAAGGGGTTGGACTAGAAGACCTCCAAGGTCCCTTCCAACTCTGTTATTCTGTTATTTTATCATTTTGCATATGATTAATATTGCTGAATAACAGGAACTTCTGTCCTTTCCAACTAGATTGGAACTCAAGTTGTATAATCACCCAAAATAAATAGAGCAGTAAATAAATGAATAAGAATATTTATATTCGGATACATAGAACAATACTAACCGATCGAGTTAAATAACATCCTGATTGCAATTCAGTGTTGTGACCGAGGCCCAAGTAGAGATTACCAAACACAATTCAGTCCTCAACAAACTTATTTTATTGAAACAGCTGAGAATTAATTCATTCTCAGCTTAGTCCAACACAAAATTCTTAATAACCAGTCCCTCTGCCTTATCACCAACCTTTGATGTCTTTGGCAACTTGCCAAAGGCTCTTCTTGGCAAAAACCTTGCAAAGTTCAAGAGACGCTGACAAGAAGCACTGGAATCAACGTTGCTTTGCTACAAAGAACCCAACGGCTCGTTGCTGCTCTTTCAAACCTTATGGGAGGGGCCAATCATCTCCTGGCCTTACTCCTGAGTCGTCCTTTTTGCTTCAACTGCTCCTGCCTTCCGGCAGCTCTTTGCATGCGTGCACTAGGAACAGGCTCCTCCTGTTCCTCTGCCTCTCTGCTGTCAGCCTCTGGAGACTCTGGAGTCTGCACATCACTGCCAGATGGCCCTGGCCCTATCTCTGCCTCCGATGCAGAGCCCTCATCTGGGCCTTCCCCAGCCTCCAGGACTGGCCCATGGTCCTCCTCAGCCTCCTCACTGTCCGACTCCACTGCCAGGTCCACAGGCTGCTGGCGGACCACAACTTTCGGTAGATATTAGGGCACGATGTAAAGAACAGGAATAGAGAAAATGGTTGGAGGAAAAAGAGGGGGGAAGGGGGGGACAAAAGAAAACTAAACGATGGTTAAATTAGGTGGAGAAATATGGAAACAAATGGGAAGATATAAATTGTGGAAAGGAAACTAGGTACCTGTTTATGATAAATGTAAATAAAATATTTAGATTAAGAGAATATATATATATATATATATATATATATATATATATATATATATATATATATATATATATATATATATATATATATATATAATATACTGGAAATATATGTATAAAAAGATAGATTAAGATAAGAAAGAGAAAATGTATAAATATAGATTACTGATGCAAAGATGTTGAGAAGAAGATGTAAATATCTGTTTTTGTTTGTTTGTTTTTTTAAAAAACTGTTCAATAAAAAATATTTTTTTAAAAAATATGACTGGATTAGAACTGGGCCATATGCCTGTGAACTCTCTTTTTCCTGCAGTAAGTTAGTTCCAACAGAAATCTGTTAGAAATGATCAGAAATCTATTAAAGACGGAATCTAATCTTTATTTTTTTAAGATCATTTGCATGGATGCTTGAACAATGACCAAAGGATTACGTAGATTGAAGCACAAAACTTTGATTATCTCTTAGAGAGGGTTATTATGGACTATATTTTTAAAGCATGCTTAGGCCATCCCTACTGCTTTGGGATGCCAGCCGTGTTAACAACATACAAGGGTCCCAGCACGGAATGCCGTTACAGGATAACAAAGTTGGAAGAGACTTTGGAGGTCATTTAGTCCAGCTCCCTTCTCAGGCAGGAAACCCTTTACCATTTCAGACGAAAGTTGTCCAATCTCTTCTTAAAAACCACCAGTGTTTTTGGAGCATCTACAACCTCTGGAGGCAAGTTGTTCCACTAGTTTAGTATTCTAATTGTGAGGAAATTTCTCCTTAATTCTAGGTTGCTTATCTCCTTATCTCCTTATCCATCTGTCCATCATCTATCTATCTATCTATCTATCTATCTATCTATCTATCTATCTATCTACCTACCTATCATCTATCGTATCTCTCCATCATCTACATACCTGTCTATAATTTCTCTCTCTCTGCATCTCTCTATTTCTCCATTGTCTACATATGTATCTCTAAATTCTCCCTCTTGCATTCTCTTTTCATCTAGCATCTCTATATCTTTGTACATCTGTCTGTCTATCTGTCTATCATCTATCTATCTATCTATCTATCTATCTATCTATCTATCTATCTATCTATCTATCTATCTATCTATCTATCTATCTTGGTAGATCCCTCTAAAAATCCAAATTTAAAGGAACAGGAACTCACCTCATCACACGGAGCTTGGATCTCCAACTGCTAAGTTTCTGCCAGCATCTCAACTGCCCCCTATACAATAGATTTTGTCTATGCCTCTTAATGACAACACCACCATAGACTTAATAATGGCTCCGTATCAGATAGTCTACCAAAAGGAGAAAAAAACCCAGCTGGTAATGTTCATTTTATTTATTTATTTATTATTTTATTTATTTTATTTTATTGAATTTCTATACCGCCCTACTCCCGAAGGACTCAGGGCAGTGAACAGCCATGAAATAAAACACATATATATGTACAAAATTTAAAATCGAATAAAATGAATTAAATAAATTTGGCTGAATTGATACCCATAATTTAAAATACCCATATTTTAAAATACAGTAAAAATTTAAAATTTACACTTAAAAGGGAGAAGATTTAGGTGAGGCCAGCTTGATGAAATAAAAGCGTCTTCAGCTTGTGGCGGAAGGTGCGCAGATCCGGAATCCTCCGTATCTCTGGGGGGAGCTCATTCCAGATCGTCGGTGCCCCCACAGAGAAGGCCCTCCCCCTAGGGGCCGACAGCCGCCATTGTTTGGCCGACGGCACCTGGAGGAGCCCCTCTCTGTGGGAGCGTACTGGTCGGTGGGAGGCTATTGGTGGTAGTAGGCGGTCCCGTAAGTAACCAGGTCCTAAGCCATTTTGATGGTATCACATGTTCTTTTACATATATCCAGGTTAGTGGGCTTCAAAAGCCCCATGATCCAACACTATCCCACCTAACCCCTAGGCAACACACTCAAACACTAGTACTCAAAGGCTAATACTCACTGTTTAGTATACCACTCTTCCCCAAAGCTACTACAACTCTTATTCTTCCACTGCTTTTCTTTGTGAGCTTTACTACTTTTCTACTTGACTTAGACTGCTTCATGTTGTTTTAGTTTCCCAAATAACATAATTGTCCTTCCTTCCTTCCTTCCTTCCTTCCTTCCTCCCTTCTCTCTTTTTCTCTCCTTTTTCTCTCTCTCTGTCTTTCTCTGTCTCTGTCTCTCTCTCTTTCTATTTCTCTCTCTTGTTCTTTCTTTCTCATTCTCTCTCCCTTCCTTCCTTCTGTCCTTCCCTCTTTCTTTTTCTTCTTTCTTTCTTTCTTTCTTTCTTTCTTTCTTTCTTTCTTTCTCTCTCTTCTCTCTTTCTTTGTCTTTTCCTCTTTCTCTCTCTCATTCTTTCTCTCTTGTTCTCTCTCTCTTTTCTTTCTTTCCTTCCTTCCTTCCTTCCTTCCTTCCTTCCTTCCTTCCTTCCTGTTAGATATGTTCGAGGATCGTGCCCAATAATTCCAACAAGCAGTTCTAATTTAAATTGTTTATTGTTTATTGACTGGACATCTCATCAATACAGGTACATCTCCGGAACTGAAGCAGGACCGCATGGCTGACCCTTAAGTACCCCCTGGGCGTGGTTAAGGTAAGGAGGGGCTATTGGGTTAGGGTGTACCTTGTGGGCTGGCCTGTCCAGCCCCCCTACCTCTAGCTCTGGGTCAGAGGCAAGGCATTTATTCCTGACAAAACCCCCTCTAAATGCCTGGCCGGGATGTTCCTGAGTGGTGTACACTTGAGGTGTCATTTTTAGGAGGACACCCAATTTTGATGTGAGGTATGTGTGTTGCTTGTTTTGCAATGGCTTTGTTAGAATGTCTGCTGTTTGCTCTTCTGTGTCACAATGTATAACCCTTATGAATCCTATGTTTGCGAACTGCCTAACATGTTTATATTTTATGTCTATGTGTCTCGACCTTTGGCCAACCGCTTCAGCCTTTGATATTTCCATAGCTGCTTTATTGTCTTCATGCATAGTGATGGGGTAGTTTGGTTCGGCCCATATGTCCGTGAGCAGGTCGTCAAACCAGATCAAGTTATTGGTGGCCTTGGACAAACAAATATATTCGGCTTCTGTGGTAGATGTGGCTACCAGATCCTGTTTCCCTGTGTACCAATGCACTGGGCTGTTGTTGAGGAAGAACACGTAACCTGAGGTGCTCCTCCTACTTTTCACATCCCCAGCCCAGTCAGCATCTGCGTAGCACGTGAGTGTGGGAGTTGTGGCGTTCTCGGGTTCCAGTGACAGGCAGGCGTCAGAGCTGTGTTTAGGTATCTCAGTACCCTTTTTATGGCTTCCCAATGGTACGCAGTGGGTTTCCCTACGTGTCTAGACAGCAAGTTGACAGGTAGGGCGATATCTGGCCTAGTCCAGTTCGCAATGTACAATAGGGAACCTATGGTGGATCTGTACGTGTTGTCTTTGAATGGTTCAGCCTCATTGTGCATGTCCTTCAAAAAGTCTGGTTGCATTGGTGTTTCACACCCCTTGGCATCTGTCATATTGCACTTATGTATCAGTTCCAAAATTTTATCTTTCTGTGACAGTTGGAAACCTTTGTCTGTTTTTGTGATTTGCACCCCCAGGTACTTGTCTACCTTACCCAAAATCTTCAGGGAGAAATGCTTTCCTAGTTCATTGGCAAAGTCACTGCATTTGCTGGTCTGATTGTCGATATATAGTATGTCGTCCACGTATATTAAGACGTACTCGAGGGAATTACCTGACTTCTTAGTGAAGAAGCAGTTGTCGGCTGAGGTGGCTGCAAAACCCATGGACTTCAATGTCTTAGACAAACACTCGTACCAGCGTTTCCCTGATTGCTTGAGCCCATGCAAGCTTCGGTTTAGAATCCATGTTTCTCCCTTCCTAGTTGTTTGGCTGGGGGGTGCTCTTACATAAATCTCTTTGTCAAGCTCAGCGTGCAGGTAGGCGGTCTGTACGTCGAATTGGTGTACCTCCAACCCCAGCAGTGATGCAATGACTAACGCACATTTTACGCTTTCGGCCCTGACTGTGGGGGAGTATGTTTCTGTGTAATCATCAGGGTATCTTTGAGCAAACCCCTGCGCTACCAGTCTAGCCTTGTAGAGAGTTTTGTTTTCCTCTAGTGTTTTGACTTTGTAGACCCATCTGGTGCCTATTGTCGTTTTTCCTGCTGGGACTTCAGAGGGAGTGTATACGTTTAGTTCCCTCAGGCTATCCATTTCCTTCTCCATGGCCTGCTCCCATTTTGCCCTTTCCTCATCTGGTAATTTTAGCACATCTTCATATGTGTTGGGGGTTAGTTGGTTAGTGTGGATAGATAATACGTAATCCCCTAACCTCTGTGGCACCTTGCCCCTGTTTGCCCTGATTGGCCTGTCAGGGGGCGTCTCAGTGTCGTGCATGTACCTGGCTTCTTTCTCAGTGAGTGAGTCCACTTTGATGTGTGGGTGGTTCTCCTTCCACTCCTTCACTAGTATTTCCTGCCTCTTGTTTTTGATTCTTTCCTGTTCTGTACTCTTTCCTGTGTTAGGTGTTACTCCCCTTTGAGTGTTCCCTGGTCCGTCCTTGCTAAGGGACACCTCGTTGAGGTGTATCTTGGACCAGTTGGCATTTTCATGAAAAACTGCTGTTCGAGAGATTACGAAGTTGTTGTTGCTGTCTATGAACCTATATCCATTTGTTCCTGGTTCATATCCCATGAACCTCAGCCTTCGGGATACCCTGTCCCCCTTTTGCCTCAATTGCCTGGGAATGTGTACATCTGCTGTGACCCCGAATATGTGTAAATGTGATACTTGTGGCTTCCTTTGGTACATTAACTCATATGGAGTTTTGTTTAGTACGCTGGACCATAACCTGTTCAGAGTATAGTTTGAATAAATAAGTGCTTCCGACCAGAAGTGTTGTCCCAGGCCTGCATCCTCTAATGCGCACTTCATCATGGTCTGCAGCATTCCGTTTTTTCGTTCCGCCACTCCGTTTTGGAAGGCCGAAAATGGGGAAGACGTGTAGTGGACTACCCCGCGTGCCTTTAGCCATTGCGAGAAGTCGCTCGATAAAAATTCAGACCCCCGGTCTGTCATTATTTGCCTGATTTTGGTATTGTGTTGTGTCTCTACCCTTGCGTAGAATTCCTTGAATTTTTGGAATACTTCGCTCTTTTGTTTTAGTGTGTACACGAAGCCATAGCGGCTGAAATCATCCACTATGGTCAGGAAGTACCTTTTCCTGTATTTGATGGAGGGCCTTAGTGGTCCCACTAGATCCATATGTATGAGTTGAAAGGTTGAATCTGTAGTGCGTACTGACTTTTTGGGCCTAGGTTTAGTTTTTAATTTGGAGCTCTTACAAACAGAACACTCGAGATAGTTCTCACAATTCTTTATTTTTACACCTTCAGAGCACTCCATCATCTTCTGCACCACGGGGAAGCTAATGTGTCCTAACTTTCTGTGTAATAGGTGAGCGCAATTGTCGTGCATGGGCTTCCCTATCGCTGGCCTTTCTTTTCTGGTTGCCTCCTGCTCACTTGTTTCATTGTTGTTGTGTGTGTGGCTAACCCCCTCTATTTCCCTACTTGTGTTATCGGGGCTGGCCTTCTGGTGGTTGTTTACTCTGGGTTGTTTGTCCCAGACTGGGTGGTAGAAGGGAAGTTCTCCGCTGATTACTATTTTCCCTACGTTTTTGCCCCCTCTAGTTACCTGCACCTTTCCTCCCTTGAATGTTACCTCAACATTGTTGTCCTTGCTTAACTTTAGTGTAGCAAGGATGTTATAGGGTATATTGGGTACCAGTAACACTCCTTGTACCTCCCCTATCCCCGGCACGTATGCATTACCCTTGCCTGTTACTTGCACATTATTCTGGTTAGCCACCTTTATTATGAAACTCTCTTCTGTGAATGATGTTAGTAGATTACGGTCATACGTGGTATGGTTTGTGGCTCCTGAATCCAGCAGCCATGTACCTTCCATCCTGTCCTGGTTTGTGTGTTGCCCCTGGTCTCCTATGCCATACAGAGAATCCGTTTGACTTTCCCTGGAGCTGTCCCTGTGGTTTCTCCTGTCCCTGGGGCTAGGTGAATCCCTACGCCTGTGCCTGTCCTCTGGTGAGTGTCTGCTTGTGTATCTTGTCCTTGATTCTGATCTGTCCCTCCTACGTGGCCTGTCCCTGTCCCCTATGTTTCTAGGGCAGTCCCTTTTGTAATGGTTCCTTGACCCACATAAGTAACATTCTGCGTTGCTGTGGTTCCTGCTCTGTGGCTCGACCTTCTTACTGGGCCTTTGCTCCCTGCGGCTTAGTGAGCGATCTTTTCTGATGCTATCCTCAGCTATTAGTTTGCTCGTTAGTAACTCTAGTGAGAGCTTTCCTGTCCCCAGGTTGTCTATTTGTGTAATGAAGGTGTCCCAGCTGGGGTCCAGGGAGTTTACAATGATACTTATCATGGTCCTTTCGCTTATGACCTCCCCCCTTTGTGTTAGCTGGGCTCTGGTGGCGTTTAGGGACAATAGATGTTCACTCATTGGGGTCCCTGCTTTCTGTTTGGTGGCATAGAATTCCCTGGACAGCCTGGTGGTGCTTGCCACGCTCTGGCAGTAAAATAGTTTGTGCATCCTCTGTATTACTTCTAGAGCAGTCAGATGATGCCTGATGCTGGGGTAAATACTGGGGGTGATACTAGCTATAACAATGCAGTATGCTTTATGATGGGTACAATCTAGCTCAAAAGTCCAGGGCTTTTTGGGGGGATCAGTGACTATGGATAGTAGGTCTTCTTTGAGTAGGGTGACTTGGAGCTGTTGGTTCCAGTCCAGGAAATTCTCCCCATCTAGCCTTAGTTTGGGGAAGTCACTTGGCAAAGTCCCTGAATTATAGTTTAAGTTACTCACATTATGTCGCTGTCCATGGTTCCTCACGTAAGGGAACTCACAATAAGGTAGGGGAACGACTGTGGCGAGTCTGAACTGACTTGTCTCTGTGTGCATGCGTCGGTGTAGCTCTATGTCTTCTTCCGTTTCTCCTGCAGGGGCGCATTGCGCGTGCGCGAAGTTCATTTCTTCCCAGCCGTCGAGTGAGGAGCTTGTCCCCGTAGCTCCCTGGTATAGGCCCCAATCCTCCGGATGGGCCTTCGGTTCCTCCTTGGTCGGCCTCGCTCGTCGGGGATCATCATGGTTCATCGTCTGGAGCCTCGGGAAGCGGTGAGGATCATTGTCGAGGGTCTGGAGTCCGGTTGGAGCCGCGAATGGTCCCGGATGGCCCGGCCTCGTGCGGGTGTCGCCTCCGGGTGTTGGGCCGAGTCCCCTGCCCGCCGATGGACGTCCCCTGCCGGTGGATGGCCCCGCGGACCATGGGTCTGGTCCAGTTCGTAGGTCCGGTGAGTAGTCCCATCGCCTCCGGTGTTCCGTTTTTAAGGGGAGGCTTCTTGGGGGCCCTGGGTGGCTCTGGATCCCCGCGGCGGTGATCGGTCCCCCGGGATGGGTGTCGGTGTTGGTGTCGGGCCTCCTCGCGTTAGGGTCCCCTTTGCGCTTGGGCCTGGCACCGGGGTGCATGTCCGGTAGCTTCATCTTGTCCCCCAGGGCCGCGGCGATCAATTCGATTGCCTTGTTGAGTTTGGGCTCGGTAGGCGAGCCTGTGGCTTTGGGCCTTGGGTTTCCTCTTTGTTTGTGGTATTCTTGGGGGGTTACCTTGGGGTAGGCCCCGATTCCCGCCATGAGATTTAAATCTCGGGAATCTATTGGTGGATGGTCGGCCATTTTTGATGACGCCGCCTCCCAAGATGGCCGCCGTGAAAAAGGCGTGAAAACCCCTTCAGCTCCCTTGGCGAGTTTTTGCTGGGGGGTTCTCTCCCTTACCGCTTCTCCGCCGCTGCATTCGGATTCATCCTCATCTTCCTCACTCGCTGCTTCGCAGCCTTCGATTAGGCTCCGTAGTTCCGCGATGAGGTCGGTGTTGCTTTGCGATGAATCTATCAGGTCCAGGAGTTTTCCTTTCAGGTCGTGCGTTTCCCCTTTTGGGGTCTCGTGTTCGTCCCACTCCTCTCCGCGTCTGGCAGGGGTGCGTGGGTGGTGGAGTAGGCCGCTTGCTTCAGATGCCTCTCCTTGGGTGGCTTCGGGTTGGGCAGGTCGTTCTGCCATCTCCTTGATGAACGCTCTGGTGTTCATCCTTTCCGTCTTGGTCCTTTGCATGCTTGTGGAATGTTTGGGTTGGGCTGCCGAACCATCCTCTGCTACCATTTTGTTAGATATGTTCGAGGATCGTGCCCAATAATTCCAACAAGCAGTTCTAATTTAAATTGTTTGTTGTTTATTGACTGGACATCTCATCAATACAGGTACATCTCCGGAACTGAAGCAGGACCGCATGGCTGACCCTTAAGTACCCCCTGGGCGTGGTTAAGGTAAGGAGGGGCTATTGGGTTAGGGTGTACCTTGTGGGCTGGCCTGTCCAGCCCCCCTACCTCTAGCTCTGGGTCAGAGGCAAGGCACTTATTCCTGACACTTCCTTCCTTCTCTTTTTCTCTCCTTTTTTTCTCTCTCTCTGTCTTTCTCTGTCTCTGTCTCTGTCTCTCTCTCTTTCTATTTCTCTCTCTTGTTCTTTCTCATTCTCTTTTCCTTCCTTCCTTCTGTCCTTACCTCTTTCTCTCTTTTTTCTTTCTTTCTCTTCTTTCTCTCTCTCTCTCTCTTTGTCTTTTCCTCTTTCTCTCTCTCATTCTTTCTCTCTTGTTCTCTCTTTTCCTCCCTCCCTCCCTCCCTCCCCCTTCCTTCCTTCCTTCCTTCCTTCCTTCTTCCCTTCCTTCCTCTCTTCTCCTTCTCATCACCCCTTGCTGCCTCTACTCAGTTTTTTCAGCCATCAACTTCTGGATTGATTAGGGAGAGGCCTTAAAACTGGTTATTTTTGCAGGATTCCTGTCCTCTCCCTGATGGCCCTGACATTCTCACCCAACTGTCAAGAGCATCTAGGGCAAGTTGATTGGAAAAAACCTACATGCCCAATTCCTCAGTCCCTGGGACACCGAGCACTTAAGATTTCACTTTGTCACTTTGGTACTTCAGCTAAGGTGAGGTGGGATAAGTTTGGTTTAGTCAAGGGGAAAGTAATGATGTCATTTTCCTGGCTCCACAGGAGTGCCTCAGGGTATTAACATTCAGAAGTGAAAGAAAGAACTTAAGTCAAGAATTATCACTCTCAGTAGCAGACACATGTGGGATGCATTAGCAAGAGATCATTTTTATTAAGACCTATTACTCAGGACTCTGCAATATCTGGGTGATTTATGGATCATCTCTGAATCCGAGTTTTTCAACTCACCCGGTGGTGTGGGATCCTGAGGGCACGGGCGAGGAAATAGTTCTTTCCTTGTTGCAAAAGTTCTGGTTTAATGAGAGGGTTGGGAACCATTGAATCACCTAAGATATAGAAAATGGGCGAGCCTGCTGGACTGCTTGAGATAGCTTCTGTAAAGTATTTCCATAGGCATGCCACACATTGAAATAAATGTGATGCCTGCTGATATTATTAACCCACATTATTCTCTCCACATTATTATTATGATCTCTTTTATTCATTAAACATGAAATTCAATCAACTGAACATTTCAGGCATCACATTTCAAAAGTCAAAAAGAGGGCTGTGAAAATATTTACAGACCCCTTGCATCCTGGACATAAACTGTTTCAACTCCTACCCTCAAAGAGACACTTTACTTCCCTTCTCTCTCCTTTTCTGTTTCTTTCTACTTTCCTCATTCCTCCTCTCCTTCCCTTTTCTCCTTCCTCTCCTCTTTCCCCTCTCCTCTCTTCTTCCTCTCTTTCTTACCCTCTCTCCTCTTCTTTCCCCCTTCTTTCTTCCCCTCCTTTTCCCGGAAGGAGATGGTAGAAGAGCAGACCCGAACAACTAATTAGCAAATGGAAGTTAAAGAATAAGATGAATGAATAATGATTAATGATGGACAAAAGACTGTACATTTAAATATGTTGATAAAAAATAAAAATAAAAAACTTTTTTTAAAAAATGAGACGCTTTAGAGCACTGCACACCAGAACAACTAGGCACAAGAACAGTTTTTCCCCGAATGCCATCACTCTGCTTAAGAACTAATTCCCACAACACTCTCAAACTATTTAGTCTGCACTACTATTCTTCTTCTCTTCCTTACTAGGATCTATCTCCACTTATTACTATAACCATGTGCTTGTATCTTTCAATTTATATTGTTTTACTTGTTTCCTAGTACGATTTGATAGCTTATTAGTAACCTTGACTATCACTAAGTGTTGTATCTTTTTATTCTTGACGAATGTATTTTATTCTCCTTATGTACACTGAGAGCATATACACCTAAGACAAATTCCTTGTGTGTCCAATCACACTCGGCCAATAAAGAATTCTATTCTATTCTATTCTATTCTATTCTATTCTATTCTATTCTATTCTATTCTATTCTATTCTATTCTATTCTATTCTACCCTACCCCACTCCACTTCATTCCATTCCATATTCTCTATTCTATTCTATTCTATTCTATTCTATTCTATTCTATTCTATTCTATTCTATTCTACCCTACCCCACTCCACTTCATTCCATTCCATATTCTCTATTCTATTCTATT
The DNA here is from genome assembly GCA_022577455.1 of Arizona elegans. NCBI lineage: Eukaryota > Metazoa > Chordata > Lepidosauria > Squamata > Colubridae > Arizona > Arizona elegans. Next base: position 103,580 of record JAKOOJ010000113.1, read on the forward strand.
CTATTCTATTCTATTCTATTCTATTCTATTCTATTCTACTCTACCCTACCCCACCCCACCCCACCCCACCCCACCCCACCCCACTCCACTCCACTCCACTTCATTCCATTCCATATTCTCTATTCTGTTCTATTCTATTCTATTCTATTCTATTCTATTCTATTCTATTCTACCCTACCCCACCCCACCCCACCCCACTCCACTCCACTCTACTTCATTCCATTCCATATTCTCTATTCTATTCTATTCTATTCTATTCTATTCTATTCTATTCTATTCTATTCTATTCTATTCCGTCCCGTCCCGTCCCGTCCCGTCCCGTCCCGTCCCGTCCCGTCCCATCCCATTCCATATTCCATTCCATTCCATTCCATTCCATTCCATTCCATTCCATATTCTATTCCATTCTATTCTATTGCAACATTCACTATCAGACTTTTTTGTCTTTCTTATTGACAATTGTTAAAGTATGATATTGTGCTGTAAGAACTAGGTTATTGGCTAACAGGGTTAAATCTCTGACTGGGTTAGTGTGAAGAGGGTCTTGAAGTTCCAATAACACCAGTCCAATTTCTCACATTATGAAAACTGACGTTCTATTTTATATGCTGGTGGAATGATTGGCGTTTGCTCAGTTAATTGCTTGGAATTTGTACACATGCTTGCCCGCACTCTTATACAGACTCAAATTGGTGTGAAATTGATTGCTTAAAACACAGATAGGTTTAGCTAGAACCTCTCTGTAAATTATTAACTAGGGCTTTCTATTCTTTAAGAAACAGCGTGGTGGGGGAAAACACCTTTCTAGTAGGAACAATCAAAAAGATTTTTTTTTTGTTTAACTCTCTCTCTTTCTCTCTTAAAGTGATGCAGCAAGACTTATAAAGGAAGGAGGAAAGAAATTGCAAGAGACATCAAATCCTCTTTCAATAAATGTTGACTTCAATACATTTGGAAGGATCTCTTCAACCATATCGGCAGCTAGGAAGATTGACCACCTAATGGACAAGATTAGCTTTCAAATTCTTGATATTATTTCCAGAGGGTATCTTGATTCCTTCAGTATTCACTAGTTTTTCCTTGTTGCTGATAATATTGATATCATAGCCTAGTGCAAGCAAAGTAGGACTAGAGTTGATATGATATAGGAATTCCAATATTTGAGGGGCTGCCCCAAAGAAAATATGGTCAAGCTGTTCTCCAAAGCACTTGAGGGCAGGACAAGAAGCAATGGATGGGAACTGCTAAAGGAGAGAAGCAACCTAGAACTAAGGAGAAATTTCCTGACAGTGAGAACAATTAACTGGTGGAACAGCTTGCCTGCAGAAGTTGAAACAATCCAGAATCAGAATTAGAATCATGCAGCAATGCCAGAATTGGGAAGACAGCAACAGACAGCAAAGGCTGGCTATGGAAAGCAGCTGAAGAAACAGGGGACCATCTGGTTATCTGTTGCAAGGAGATCGCACAGACTGACTACAAGCAGCGGCATGGCAAAGAAGCAACAATGGTGCATTGAAAGATCTGCAAGAAATTGTCAGAGTTTGTTGCAGAAATCACATCGAGAAAGCACACACCGATAACTGATTCAGCAGGATTGATTAAATAAGAAACTTCTTTATATACATAATAACACATGAGACATATATACCATACCAAGAGCAGTTCTCAGAATCAGAAGCATAATTACAGAAGCACAGTTAACAGAAGGAAGGACAATAATAGGAGCACACAACTTATATTTATACATATCAGTTAACCTAAGCCACACCCAGGCTCCAAGCTGTTTCAGTTGCCAAACAGCCCTCATTGGCTGATTTAGTTGCTATGCCTATACATTGGCTGATTTTGTTACCATGCCCTATTCCAGCCATTCCCCAATGGCTGACCTGTTGCCATGTCTATCCCAGTCATGAACTCTCATATACACTGACAGAAATACCATTTGCCTGCAAGCAAGAACTGATGGGACCATAAAATGGTGGGATCATAAAAGAGCCTAGATAGCTCTGCAGACAAAGGCACTGTAATTTAACACCAGCTGTCTGCAATTAAAGTAAGTTCAAATCTCGCCAGGCTCAAGGTTGACTCAGCCTTTCATCCTTTCTAAGGTAGGTAAAATGAGGACCCAGAGCTGACTTTGTATAAAATATACAAAAGTATGAAGGCTATTGCTTAACGCATTGTAAGCCGCCCTGAGTCTCTGGAGAAGGGCGGCATATAAATCAATTTTTTTTTAAAAAATAGAAAAAGTCATAGAAAATGAAGAAGTTAAATTGCTCTGGGACTTTAGAATTCAGACAGACAGGCACCAGCCATGTAGCACCCTGGACTTAACAATTGTTGACAAGAAAGACAAAAAAAATCTGGGTTGTGGACGTGGCAGCACCTGGAGACAGCAGAAGAGAAGAGAAAGAACTGGAGAAGATCACAAAATACAAAGACCTGCAAGTAGAAATAGAACGACTGTGGCAAAGGCAAGCAAGGGAAGTTCCAATAGTAATAGGCATCTTGGGGGCAATTCCAAAACAACTGGCACAGCCCTTGAACATGTCAGCATTGACAAAATCACCATCGGTCAATTGCAGAAGGCAGCTTCCCTCAGAACAGCTTCCATCCTGCGACGAGATCTGTAACACCATTAAATCAGGTGTGAAATGCTACCGGTTCAGGCCGGTTTGCCCGAACCGGTAGGCAAAAATGCTACTGGTTTACCAAACCGGTAGTAAAAAAATGTTTGTTTGTTTTTTTTAAAAAAATGATTTATATGCCACCCTTCTCCGGAGAGTCAGGGCAGCTTACAATGTGCTCAGCAATAGCCTTCATCCGTTTTGTATATTTATACAAAGTCAGTTTATTGCCCCCACAAACTGGGTCCTCAATTTACCTACCTTAGAAAGGATGGAAGGCTGAGTCAACCTTGAGCCTTGGCAAGATTCGAACCTGCAGTAATTGCAAGAAGCTGTGTTAATAACAGGGTGCCTTAGACCACTGTACTACCAAGGCTCTTTAGGTAGTTTTAAGAAGGTTCCCACAATTGCGCATCGCTCAGTTGATCATCGGAACTTTTTTTTTTTTTTTTTTTTTGCTTTTTAAGCATTTTTTTATTACCAGTTCAGGTGAATAGGTAGTAAAAAAATGCTTTCAAAAAGTAAAAAAAAAAAAAAAATCTCGGATGATTGTGCGGCAGAGCTGTGATTGTCCAAGCCTTTTTTTTTTTAACTTTTTGAAAGCATTTTTTTTTTACTACCTATTCACCCGAACCAGTAGTAAAAAAAATGCTTTAAAAAGGTAAAAGAGAGGTTCCCAAGATCACAGCTGTGCCGCACAATCTTGGGAACCTTTTTAAAAACTTTTTAAAAGCATTTTTTATTATTGGTTTCGGCGAATAAGTACTAAAAAAAAATGCTTTAAAAAAGTAAAAAAAAAAATCAAGATTTAAGGTGGATTAATAGAAGGGTAATTGCTTTGACCAAGTTAATATGAGTTAGCTTTCTATAAGATGGTAATAGTTGAGATATGTGATAAGTGTTATGGCAAAAATAGAATATGTTAAATTCTGATAAAGATCAACAAAAAGTTGTATAAATTTAAAGACCGGATCAATGCTCTGTTCTGAAAAGATGTATTGTATGTTTATTTATATGTTTTTTTTAAAAAAAATTGCAAAAAAAAAAAAAAAGAAAGAAAGAAAGAAAAAAAAAGAAAAAAAAGGTTCCGACGATCGTGCAGCTCAGCTGTGATTGTTGGAACCTTTTTATTTTTACTTTTTTAAAGCATTTTTTTTACTATCTATTCGCCCAAACCGGTAGTAAAAAATGCTTTAATTTTTTTTTTTTTAAAAAAAAGTTCCCAAGATCGCACACCACAGCTGATTCCCCCCCCCCACTGTTCTACTTACCTTCCCAAGCTTCTTTTTGGAGTGTATTGCACATGTGCGCATATCATGTGTGTTAAGGATATTGTTGTTGTGTTACCAACCAGCAGAGTGTAGAGCACAGAGAAACGTTGCTGAGAGCAATGAATAAGAGATGTGCAAACTGGTTTATCAAAAGTTTACTTTATAGTGAAAAAACAATCTCATAGTCTTTAAACAAATCCAAGTCTTTGCCAGTTAAATCAGTCCGAAGTTACAGATATCTTCTTACCAAACAAACATTAGTTGGTTAGAATAACAAACTCACTCTGGTTCACAAACCACGATGGTAGCAGATCCATCAAACGATGATAGCAGATAGCAACTCCTCACTATGGCAGCATATCATACTCTGGTAGCATATCACATCAGCTTCATACACAATGGCAGCATATCATAGCAGCTTCATCATCAAACTGAATACGTTACAATACCTTGCTTAAATACTCTCACAACCAGTCATTACCTAATTACAGCATGACTCAGCATTACAATGAATCAACAAGAAAGTAACATAAAGTCACATAATACATTTACAGATTAAAGTTACAGTACACATATATTGCCTGGACAACTTGTTAGGCTCAAACCATATCCTAACAATGTGTTTGGTGTGAACTGCGCATAAGCCAGCAAAGAGGTAGCAAACCAGTTCAAATTTCACCACTGCATTAAACATCCAGATCACCCTATCCAAGGTCCTTGGGAAGGACTCCATAGTTAGACAAAAATGCCAAATCCAATATGAATATCCGACTGACTCTGTGACGGTCCATAATAATACAAAGCAAGTGGACACCCCCCCCGACACTTCACATTCACACATGCAAAGCCACCTACATCCAATCAGATAATAACACTGCACAAGAATGAATCAAAGAAAGAGAAACTAAAACAGTACTTAGACTTATATACCGCTTCACAGTGTTTTTACAGCTCTTTCTAAATAGTTTATAGAGTCAGGCTCTTGCCCCCAACAATCTGGGTCCTCATCTCAGAAGGATGGAAGAATGAGTCAACCTTGAGCCTGGTGAGATTCGATCTGCCAAACTGCTGGCAGCTGGTAATCAGCAGAAGTAGCCTGAAGTACTGCACTCTAACCACTGCGCCACTGCAGCTCCTTTAAATAGGTAGACAGATATAATTAATAGATAGATAGATAGATAGATAGATAGATAGATAGATAGATAGATAGATAGTGTTGTGGTCCTCCAGCAGCCTGAGGACCTGGCAGTGGAGTCGGACAGTGAGGAGGCTGGGGAGGACAATGGGCCAGTCCTGGAGTCACGTGAAGGCCTGGACAAGGGCTCTGCGTCAGAGGCAGAGATAGGGCCAGGGCCATCTGGGAGCAATGTGCGGACTCCGGAGCCTCCAGAGGCGGACAGCAGACAGGCAAAGGAAGAGGAGGAGCCTGTTCCTAATGCACACATGCGAAGAGCTGCCAAAAGGCAAGAGCAGCTAAAGAAAAAAGGACGACTCGGGAGTAAAGCCAGAAGATGATTGGCCACTCCCATAAGACTTAAAAGAGCAGCAACGAGCTATTGGGTTCTTTGTAGCAAAGCAACGTTGATTCCCGTGCTTCTTCTCAGCGTCAGCTGTTTTAATAAGTTTGTTGAGGACTGAATTGTGTTTGGTAATCACTACTTGGGCCTTGGTCACAACAGATAGATAGATAGATAGATAGATAGATAGATAGATAGATAGATGGATGGATGGATGGATGGATGGATGGATGGATGGATGGATGGATAGATAGATAGATGGATGGATAGGTGGATGAATGGATGAACAGATAGAAGGACAACTGGACAGACATAACAATAGCAATAGCACTTAGACTTATAAACTGCTTCACAATGCTTTCCATCCCTCTAGAAGTGGTTTACAGAGTCAACCCCTTGCCCCCAACAATCTGGGTCCTCATTTTACCAACCTTGGAAGGATGGAAGGCTGAGTCAAATCTTGAGCCTTAGGCCCTGGTTGCTTGCTATAATTGTCCTTATCCATCTGATTTCCCTATGAGCTTGCATTCCCCAACCATTTGTTGTTGTTAGTTGCGAAGTCATGTCCAACCCATTGCGACCCTATGGACAATGTTCCTCCAGGCCTTCCTGTCCTCTACCATCCTCTGGAGTCCATTGAAGCTCATGCCTACTGCTTCAGTGACTCCATTCAGCCACCTCATTCTCTGTCGTCCCCTTCTTCTTTTGCCCTCCATCATTCCCAGCATGAGGCTCTTCTCCAGGGTGTCCTTCCTTCCTTCTCATTAGGGGCCAAGTATTGGAGTTTCATCTTCAGGATCTGGCCTTCTAAAGAGCAGTCAGAATTGATCTCCTCTAGGACTGACCGGTTGGATCACCTTGCAGGCCAAGGGACTCGCAGGAGTCTTCTCCAGTACCAGAGTTCAAAGGCCTCCATTCTTTGACCTTCTTTATGGTCCAACTTTGAACTAGAAGATTAATTCATTTCAATATAGAAAAGAAAACTGGAAGGTCTCAACCAGCTCCATCTGCCATGAAGGAAATTTGGGAATGGTCAGAAAAGAAAGCAGAGAGCATTCCGAAGGAACTGTGAAGTATAGGAAACTGATAATTGTGTCCGACAAGCAGGTAGACATAAGATCCATTATAATTCATAAATGCAAAGCAAAGGAAAATTATATAAAGCAACTTAAAATATTCTGAGGAGGAGGGAAATAGAGGTGGGAAGGAAGGAGGGAAAGGAAGGAAGGAGAAAGAAAATCAAGGGAGGGAGAGAGGAAAGAAGGGAGGGAGAGAGGAGGGAGGGAGGGAGGGAGGAAGGAAGGAAGGAAGGAAGAAGAAATAAGGAGGAAGAGGCAGGGAAGAAGGAAGGGAGGGAGAGAGGAAGGAAGAAAGAAAGGGAGGGAAGGAGGGAGGGAGGAGGGGGGAGGAAGGAAGGAAGGAGAAAGAAAATCAAGGAGGAAGAGGTAGGGAGAGAGGGAAGGAAAGAAGGAAGGAAGGAAAGAAAGAAAGAAAGAAAGAAGGAGGAAGAGGAAGGGAAGAAGGAAGGGAAGGAGAGAGGAAGAGAAGGAAGGAGGTGGGAGGAAGGAAGGAGAAAGAAAATGAAGGAAGAAAGAAAGGGAGGGAGGGAGGGAAGGAGGGAGGGAGGGTGGGAGGGAGGAAGGAAGGAGAAAGAAAATCAAGGAGGAAGAGGTAGGGAGAGAGGGAAGAAGGAAGGAAGGAAGGAAGGAAGGAAGGAAGGAAGGAAGGAAAGAAATAAGGAGGAAGAGGAAGGGAAGAAGGAAGGGAAGGAGAGAGGAAGAGAAGGAAGGAGGGGGAGGAAGGAAGGAGAAAGAAAATGAAGGAAGAAAGAAAGAAAGGGAGGGAGGGAGGGAGGAAGGGAGGGAGGAAGGAGAAAGAAAATCAAGGAGGAAGAGGTAGGGAGAGTGGGAAGAAGGAAGGAAGGAAAAGGCAGGAAGGCAGGAAGGCTTACTTTAATAAAAGTCAGCTGCTTGATGATCTTGGATTTCAGACATAATTTGGTACTACACAAACTTTGTCCATATTGTTATTAACAATGGCTTTTTGGATCTTTTGGTTAGAAGAAAAGGAATGTAACAATTGATATTTCTATCTGGCAGGCTCAAGTAGATGTTCCTGTAACTTTGCATATTGTAGTTCATTCTCCTTTTCAGTTATTGAAACTGCAACCTCTCCTTTTTTTTCTTTTTCTTTTTTTTTGCACAAGGAAGTTAGTACAAAGTTGGGAGTTCAAACATGGATCGGGACTTATTTATCTGCTGGCTTTTACAGTTCCTGAATATTTGTGCACAGTTCAGAAAGAAAGAAAGAAAAAGTGCGCCATTGAAAGAGAACGGCGTTTAGAAATGCAGAAAGAAAAATACTGAAAGAGGAAGATGCTTGCAGGGTGTATTTAAATGCAAATCTGTGCACATTTTTAAAGGCAACCTTTTGATCAGTTCTTTGTGAATGACGCAAAACCAAAAAGCGACAGATTTATGAGCAAACCTGGATGAAAGCCATTCAGATTGAAATAGATCCATTTGTGGTACATGAGACTGATCAGCTGCATTTTTATTGCACATTTTCCTTTTTATTATTTCTGTCTGTCTGTCTGTCCATCTATCCATCATCTATCTATCTGTCTATCTATCTATCTAATCTATCCATCCATATCTATCTCTTTCTATCTCTATCTCTATCTATCCATCCATCTAATCTACCCATCCATATCTATCTATCTATCTATCTATCTATCTATCTATCTATCTATCTATCTATCTATCTGCCTGTCTATTCTACCCATCCATATCTATCCATCTCTCTCTCTCTATTTATCTATCTATCCATCCATCTATCTAATCTACCCATCCATCCATACATACATCCATCCATCTCTCTCTCTCTCCATCTAGCCTACCCATGCATGCATGCATCCATATCTATCTATCTTTCTATCTTTCTATCTATCTATCTTTCTATCTTTCTATCTATCTATCTATCTATCTATCTATCTATCTATCTATCCATCCATCTATCCATCTATCTAATCTACTCATCCATCCATCCATCTCTCTCTCTTTCTCTCTCTCCATCTAGTCTACCCATGCATGCATGCATCCATATCTATCTATCTTTCTATCTTTCTTTCTATCTATCTATCTATCTATCTATCTATCTATCTATCTATCTATCTATCCATCCATCCATCCATCCATCCATCTAATCTACTCATCCATCCATCCATCTCTCTCTCTCTTTCTCTCTCTCTCTCTCTCCATCTAGTCTACCCATGCATGCATGCATCCATATCTATCTATCTTTCTATCTTTCTATCTATCTATCTTTCTTTCTTTCTATCTATCTATCCATCCATCCATCCATCCATCTATCTAATCTACTCATCCATCCATCTCTCTCTCTCTCTTTCTCTCTTTCTTTCTCTCCATCTAGTCTACCCATGCATGCATGCATCCATATCTATCTATCTTTCTATCTTTCTATCTATCTATCTTTCTATCTATCTATCCATCTATCTATCTATCTATCTATCTATCTATCTATCCATCCATCCATCCATCCATCCATCCATCTATCTAAAGCAGGCTAGAACTCACCATCTCCTGGTGATTGGCCTGAAGTTACCCAGTCACCTTTCATGCCTAAGGTGGGTTTAGAACTCACCAATAGTGATTGATCCAAAGTCACCCAGTTGCCTTTCATGTCTAAAGCAGAACTAGAACTCACTATATCCTGGTGATTGGCCCAACCCAGCTGAGTTTTGTGATAAAGGTGGGACTAGAACTCACCTACTCTTGGTTTCTAGGCTTAGTACCTTAACCACTAGACCAAACTGGCTCTCTATTATTAGTCACTTCCATCCAGTGGAACATCTAAAGGGTTTTTCCTGAGAATGTGTCACATTTCAGATTCCCTATTCTGTAGCCTACAACAATCTGTTCCTGAACCAAAATACCCTTCTCATATTCTTTTCATGGAGATTTAATCATACAACCCAGTTTGGGGGCAAAGATCTGTAGAAGGTGAAACCTACCAAGGCTCGTTCATTAAATATATGGCTAAAACCAAATTTTGCAAACAAGGCACAATATTTTTAATGGACAACTCTTCTTCTTCTTCTTCTTCTTCTTCTTCTTCTTCTTCTTCTTCTTCTTCTTCTTCTTCTTCTTCTTCTTCTTCTTCTTCTTCTTCTTTCTTCTTCTTTTTCTTTTTCTTCTTCTTCTTCTTCCTCTTCTTCCTCCTCCTCCTCCTCCTCCTCCTCTCCTTCCTCTTGTTCTTTTTTCATTTATTCCAGATTTTCTCTTTTCATCCTTTCCCCCTTTGTTCTCACTTCTCAGAGGACTTTTCTGGCTGGCTGCGATTTCTTTTTGTTTTTTTTACGAGTTTCATTTTCGCTTTCTCCAACTCATTATTCCTTTCAGTGCCTGTCATTCATCGTTCTAATAATTTGGATATAAAAGGGAGAGAGGGGTACGTAAAAGGAATATTTAATGGCTTTTTCTCCTTAATATTTCAGGCCCACCACAGAAGCCAACATCCTTGGAGAGATATGGCAACATTCTGGAGTTATTGAAAAAGCTGATATAGAAAATTAATCACTCAAGGAGCCCATTTCCCTTTTCCATTGCATAAAATAAAGCACACAACTTGGATACTTTATCCAGAATTGCTAGACCGTTAATGAGTCAGCCGGATGATTAGAGTGGAGTTACCATTTTTGTTCAACTATTGAGTCCTTCCCAAGAACCTGGGATAGACAGATGTTGATGTTTGATAGTGTTAAAGATATCTTCAGCTTCTTTTTCTTTAATTTCTTTTGTTAATTTGTCCATCTTGGACAGATTAATACATAATTTGGAACAAATGGTATGAATGGCTTGAGACTAGAAATAAAGAACAATAAATACAGGGGAGAATCTAAAAATGTAAAATATGTATATAAGAAATATATAGAAAGGTATACAATTAAGGCACTAATTCTAACACTAAAATTAGTGTTAGAAAATACAATGTAACCAAAGAAAAAGGGACAATGAAGACAATGAAACAGTAAGACAGATACGGGGGGAAAGGTACAAAATGGAAAGAAGACCACTAAGAAACATTGGTTAAAAAGAGGATATATTTATATGTTGTATATTGCAACCAGTTTTGGTTATCATTTTTCTTTAAAAAAGAAAAGAAAAAAAAGACATTGAGACTGTCAGTGTTTCAAGTAATACACCTATAGAAAGCAGAACTCCGAGTCAGGCATATTCCTCAAAGAACAATTTATCGGATACATCATATTGGTACAACTGGTGAAAACCGACTCTGAAAATTCTCGCAGTTGTCACCTAATTAAAAAGAGAACGTTCCCCCTTTTCTCCAAGTCATCAGTCACATTGTTCAATAGAGGTGCTGGCCGGTTGCTTGGTTACCCCACTCCTCTCCCCATCACCAGTTGGAAGGACCTTGGTTCCCACAGAAAAAGTTTTTGTTTTGACTACAACTCCCAGCTATCTAGTCTCCCTTCTCCCTGTCCCATCTTTTGCTTTGTGGCAACCCTGAAGCCTCAAAGATGGCCTAGCCAGGTTCACTTCAGGGTTGACAAAGACTCTGGAAAGAGTGCAGAGAAGAGCAAGAAGGATGATTAGGAGGCTGAAGGCTAAAACACATGAAGAACGGTTGCAGGAATTGGGTATGTCTAGTCTGATGAAAAGAAGGACCAGGGGTGACATAATAGCAGTCTTCCAATATCTCAGGGGCTGCCACAAAGAAGAGGGAGTCAAGCTATTCTCCAAAGCACAAGAAGGAAGCACAAGAAGGCAGGAGAAGAAGCAATGGATGGAAACTAATCTAGGAGAGAATCAACCCAGAACTAAGGAGAAACTTCCTAATGTTGAGAACAATTAACCAGTGGAATGACTTGCCTTCAAAAGTTGTGGGTGCTCCAAAATTGGAGACTTTTAAGAAGAGACTGGACAGGAAGAGGAAGAATAAGAAAAGAAAGGGAGGGAGAGAGGAAAAAGAGCAAAGAAAGGAAAGAAAGAAAGAGGAAAGAAAGAAAGAAAGAAAGAAAGAAAGAAAGAAAGAAAGAACAGATGAAGAGAGAGAGCAGAAAGGGTTAGAGAGGGAAGAAAGAAAGAGAAAGAAAGAGAAAGAAAGAAAGAGAAAGAAGGAAGGAAAAAAGAATGAACAAAAGAAAGAAAAGAAAAGAAGGAACGAAGGAACGAAGGAAAAAAGAAAGACACAGAGAGAGAGAAAGAGGAAAGAAAGAAAGAAAGAGGAAAGAAAGAAAGAAAGAAAGAAAGAAAGAAAGAAAGAAAGAAAGAAAGAAAGAAAGAAAGAACAGAGGAAGAGAGAGAGCAGAAAGGGTTAGAGAGGAAAGAAAGAAAGAAAGAAAGAAAGAAAGAAAGAAAGAAAGAAAGAAAGGAGGAAGGGAGGAAGGAAGGGAGGAAGGAAGGAAGGAAGAAAGAAAGGAAGAAAGAAAGGAAGGAAGGAAGGAAGGAAGAAAGAGAGAGAAAGAAAGAACAGAGGAAGAGAGAGAGGGAAGGGTTAGAGAGGGAAGAAAGAAAGAGAGAGAAAGAAAGAAAGAGAAAGAAGGAAGGAAAAAAGAATGAACAAAAGAAAGAAAAGAAAGGAAGGAAGGAAGGAAAAGAGAGAGAGAGAGAGAGAGAAAGAAAGAAAGAAAGAAAGAAAGAAAGAAAGAAAGAAAGAAAGAAAGAAAGAAAGAAAGAAAGAAAGAAAGAAAGAAAGAAACTTGTCCTGCTTCAGGCACATCCCCTTTGACCATTTGTTCTCTTTTTGGTCTTTAGTGATGATTTATCGGCAATTTCGCATCACTCAGTACAAAGGACAGGAGAAAAATCTTTTGCAAAGCCACTTCGGTGAAATCTCCTGTAAGTAAAGTCCTCAATGGGGCCTGGGGAATAATTGAGCTCTATTTTAAGCTCAGGAATCAGGTGATCTAAATCCACATAAGTGTTGATTGTACATGATTGGCTTTATTGATTGCCACTTGGACTCAACTTTGCCAGCGTCAAACTTCAGATAGTTGAAAAGGAATAATAATAATAATAAAAGAAAAACTTGGGAATCTGATTTTTGTTTAACACTTTTTCCTCCTGAAAAGTTGTACAGTAGTTCAGACCACAACCCAGTTTTGAAGACAAAAAATATATTCTTCAGATTCGTTCTAGTGACATCTGTCTCCATTCAGAGGTGGTATTCAGCCGGTTCGAACCTGTTCACCTGAACTGGTAGCGGAAATTGTGGGTGCCCACCCGCCTCAGCTCTATGCCGTCCTGTTTGAGGCCAGGCACATTCACCAAAGGCACACATGCGAGCAAAGCACATGCGCAGAAGGCCAGGTGCATGTGCAAACCGGGCATGCAGAGCAAGAAGCAAGAGTACTCCTGTGTGGCGAACCGGTAGCAACATAATGTGAAATGCACATGTTGATACTTATTTAGTATCCTATGATTATCATTAAATGTTGTACCTTATGATTTATGATCAATGCATTTTTATGATGACTATGAACTTGATTTATCACTTATAGCTTTTATGTACACTCAGAACTTTCCATTCCATTCCATTCCATGTTCTGTTCTATTCTATTCTATTCTATTCTATTCTATTCTATTCTATTCTATTCTATTCCATTCCATTCCATGTTCTGTTCTGTTCTATTCTATTCTATTCTATTCTATTCTATTCTATTCTATTCTATTCTATTCTATTCTAATCTATTCCATATTTTCCATTCCATTCCATTTTTCTTTATTCTGTTCTGTTCCATTCTGTTCCATTTCATATTTTCTTTATTCTATTCTATTCCATTCCATTCCATTCCATTCCATTCCATTCCATTCCATTCCATTCCATGTTCTGTTCTGTTCTGTTCTGTTCTGTTCTATTCTATTCTATTCTATTCTATTCTATTCTATTCTATTCTATTCTATATTTTCCATTCCATTCCATTTTTCTTTATTCTGTTCTGTTCCATTCTGTTCCATTTCATATTTTCTTTATTTTATTCCATTCCATTCCATTCCATTCCATGTTCTGTTCTGTTCTGTTCTGTTCTGTTCTGTTCTGTTCTATTCTATTCTATTCCATATTTTCCATTCCATTCCATTCCATTTTTCTTTATTCTGTTCTGTTCCATTCTGTTCCATTTCATATTTTCTTTATTCTATTCTATTCTATTCCATTCCATTCCATTCCATTCCATTCCATGTTCTGTTCTGTTCTGTTCTATTCTATTCTATTCTATTCTATTCTATTCTATTCTATTCTATTCTATTCTAATCTATTCCATATTTTCCATTCCATTCCATTCCATTCCATTTTTCTTTATTCTGTTCTGTTCCATTCTGTTCCATTTCATATTTTCTTTATTCTATTCTATTCTATTCTATTCTATTCCATTCCATTCCATTCCATTCCATTCCATTCCATTCCATTCCATTCCATGTTCTGTTCTGTTCTGTTCTGTTCTATTCTATTCTATTCTAATCTATTCCATATTTTCCATTCCATTCCATTCCATTCCATTTTTCTTTATTCTGTTCTGTTCCATTCTGTTCCATTTCATATTTTCTTTATTCCATTCCATTCCATTCCATTCCATTCCATTCCATTCCATTCCATTCCATTCCATTCCATTCCATGTTCTGTTCTGTTCTGTTCTGTTCTGTTCTATTCTATTCTATTCTATTCTATTCTAATCTATTCCATATTTTCCATTCCATTCCATTCCATTCCATTTTTCTTTATTCTGTTCTGTTCCATTCTGTTCCATTTCATATTTTCTTTATTCTATTCTATTCTATTCCATTCCATTCCATTCCATTCCATGTTCTGTTCTATTCTATTCTATTCTATTCTATTCTATTCTATTCTATTCTATTCTATTCTATTCCATATTTTCCATTCCATTTTTCTTTATTCTGTTCTGTTCCATTCTGTTCCATTTCATATTTTCTTTATTCTATTCTATTCTATTCTATTCTATTCTATTCTATTCCATTCCATTCCATTCCATTCCATGTTCTGTTCTATTCTATTCTATTCTATTCTATTCTATTCTATTCTATTCTATTCTATTCCATATTTTCCATTCCATTTTTCTTTATTCTGTTCTGTTCCATTCTGTTCCATTTCATATTTTCTTTATTCTATTCTATTCTATTCTATTCTATTCTATTCTATTCTATTCTATTCTATTCTATTCTATTCTATTCAATTCTATTCCATTCCATTCAATTCTATTCCATTCCATTCCATTCCATTCCATTCCATTCCATGTTCTGTTCTATTCTATTCTATTCTATTCTATCCTATTCTATTCTATTCTATTCCATATTTTCCATTCCATTCCATTCCATTCCATTTTTCTTTATTCTGTTCTGTTCCATTCTGTTCCATTTCATATTTTCTTTATTCTATTCCATTCCATTCCATTCCATTCTACCCTGCAGTGGATATACAACAGTTAAGATGATGATATCTAGATTACTGTTTCTCAAGCTCGGTACCTTTAAGATATGTGGACTTCAACTCCCAGAAAGCATGCTGGGAATCGATGTCCACACATTGTAAAGATGTCATTTTTGGGAAACACTGATCTACTTGCACAAAGTGATCATGAAAAGGCCACCAATTTAAAATAATTATTAGGAAACAGGGAAGCAATTATTTTTGTTTCTCTTTCCCTCCTCCTTCCGTCTCCCCACCCTCCTGGGCTTATGAAGCATGAAAAATGGAATTTCATACAACCCTTGGACTCCACAGGCTACCCAGCTTCCTTTCTAGCTAATTCATTATGTACTTTTTAATTGTAATTTAGAAAAATGCAATTAAAACTCAACTTGATAATTAATTCCAAAGTGGTAAAAAAAAAACAAAAACCCTAGTTCTGAAGATTATTACTAAAATTCTAGGTAGCCGTTGATATAAATATTCATGAAATATCATTGTTTTCTTTTCTTTTCCTTTTCTCCTCTTTCTCAGGCACTCAGCTTATCTGCAAAAGGAAAATTAAAGGGTCATTATTATACATAGGAGCATAACTGGAAATCATTAGGGAGAAATGCATCATTTTGTATTTCAGTATTTTTTATTATTTTATGTATGGCCCTCTCTATTAGGTGTTTTGTGCCAGCCATGGCAGTTTCTTAAAAGGCCACCAGATGGGAGCAAAGAGGCACCTTTGATCCCACTGGTGGGTCAAGGGGCTCCGGTCCCTGCAGCCCCATTGGGGAAAGTTAATGGCCCTCCGGCCCCCTGACACACATTGGTAAGGGAGGGGCCAGGGGCCTCTATAAGAACCCCTGCACAGGAGCTGCTCTTTGGCTCTTGTTCTAGTCTCCTGCGGGACTGATCCATGGGCTCATTCCAGGCATGGATGCCTCCATGCCAGGAAACTCATTTTCTCTACTTTATTCCTAAATAAAGATTCAACTTGATTGCATCCTTGCGTGCTGCCTTTTCCTTGGAAGGGCCTCAACGAACCATCAACCTTTGTGAAATCTCTCACACTCTATGAAACCCCAAGAAATAGATAGATAGTTGATAGATAGAAAAAGAAGAAGAGGAGGAGGAGATAGACAGACATAGGTAGGTAGATAGATAGATGAGAGAGGGGGAGGGAGGGGGAGGGAGAAACAGAGTTGGAAGGGACCTTGTGCTGTAGGTCATCTAGTCCAACCCCTTGCTCAAGCAGGAGACCCTACACCATTTCTGACAAATGGCAGTCTAATCTCTTCTTGAAAGTCTCCAGTGATGAAGCTGCCACAACTTCTGAAGGCAACGTCTGTTCCATTGGTTGATTGTTCTCCGTGTCAGAATTTTTTTCCTTATTTCCAGGTTGAATCTCTCCTTGTTCAGTTTCCATCCATTGTTCCTTGTCTGGCCTTCAGGTGCCTTGGGAAATAGCTTGACCCCCTCCTCTCTGTGACAGACCCTTAAAGATAGATAGATGATGGATGGATAGATGGATAGATGAATAGATAGATAGATAGATAGATAGATAGATAGATAGATAGATAGATAGAGACAGACAGACAGAAAGACAGAAAGACAGAGATGGATGGATGGATGGACGAACAAACAAATAGATAGACATAGAGATAGAGATAGATAGATGAGAGATAGATATAGTAGATAGATAGATGAGAGAGAGAGAGAGGGAGGGAGGGAGGGAGGGAGAGAGAGAGAGAGAGAGAGAGAGAGAGAGAGAGAGAGAGAATAATTAGAGCTTACTGTTGATATTACTTCTTACATCTTTGTTTTGGTGGGCTTTTAAAGAAGCACTTTTATTCTTCTTGCTATTTTAATATCTGAAAAACTACCGAAAGTCCTTGGAGATTCAGGCAGTGGATAAATTGCATAAATAAATCAATAAACAAAATACATACCCTAAAGGTAATCCTAGCGATACTATTTAAAGAAAAAAAAAATACAGAAAAAACAAAACAAAAACAAATTAGTGCCAAGTATCCCATCTATAAGGGAGGAAAGGAAAGTCAACCAGTAAAAGAAAACCTTTCGCAATAAAATAATGTTCACTTCTAAAAGCCAGGAATTTAGGGACTCCCTGATCTCTGGAGGGAGACTGTACCAAACGGATGAGAAAGCCGTGAAGATGTACTTCTGTGGGCCCCATCTCCTTTTCTGGGGAGAACCTGAAACATCTAAACCATTGTTCTTCAACCTTAGGCATTCTAATTTAAGGAATTATAAGGAATTATAATGCCTTGATAAGGCCAACCTTGGAATATTGCATTCAGTTTTAGTCGCCACGATGTAAAAAAGATGTGGAAACCCTAGAAAGAGTGCAGAGAAGAGCAACGAAGAGGATTAGGGGACTGAAGGATAAAACATATAAAGAACGGTTGCTGGAACTGGGTATGTCTAGTCTATTGAAAAGAAGGACATGGGGTGAAATAATAACAGTGTTCCAATATCTCAGGGGTTGCCCCAAAGAAGAGGGAGTCAAGCTCTTCTCCAAAGCACCTGAAGGCAGGACAAGAAGCAACGGGTGGAAACTAATCAAGGAGAGAAGCAACCTAGAACTATGGAGAAATTTCCTGACAGTTAGAACAATTAATCAGTGGAACAACTTGCCTCCAGAAGTTGTGAATGCTCCAACACTGGAGGCTTTTAAAAAGAGATCCAGAAGTGTTCTAGGTTCTCCTACTTGAGCAAGGTGTTGGAGTAGAAAACCTCCAAGGTTCCTTCCAGCGCTTATGATTCTATGATTCAAGAAGCTGTGATGATGCAGTGGTCAGAATGCAGTTTTTAAGCAGATGTTGGATAACCATTTGTCTGAAGTGGTGTAGGGTTTCTTGCCTAAGCAGGGGGTTGGACTAGAAAACCTCCAAGGTCCCTTTCAACTCTATTATTCTATTCTATTTTAACATTTATTTATTTTATTTTATTTGTTCCTATTTCTATACCGCCCTTCTCCAAATAGGACTCAGGGCGGTGAACAGCCAAAGTAAAACATAGAACATACAAAATTTAAAATTGAATGGACTTCAGTTCCTAAATTCCCCAGCCAGCATGTTGGGTTTGGGAATTCTGGGATCTGAAGCCCACACATCTAAGGATGAGAAACATCAATCCAACAGTTCATTATAGTATAATTGTTTAGGTGGATGTGACATAAGGACCAAGATGCATATCTCTTATTTGGATTCAGAAATACAGGTAGTCCTAAAATTATAACCATTCATTTAGTGACCATTCAACGTCACAATGGCACTAAAAAAAGTGACTTATGACAATTTTTCACACTTACGACTGTTGCAGGAGCTCCATGATCATATGATCAAAATTTGGATGCTTGGCCATTGGCATGTGTTTAGGATAGCTGTGGTCCTGTGGGGGTCAAGGGATAACCTTTTGCGACCTTGTGATAAGCAAAGCCAATGGAGAAGTGTTCTGTTCCCCTTCCCCACACAGGCAAACACACAACCAGGCATGCCTGCCAAGATTTTATTAAACAATCAGACTAGAAACCCTTGCAGATAAGAGTTTTGGCAGTAAACTGCGAAATGCCTGCCAAGTCAGTTTTCACTCACAGTCAGCGAGAGAGAGTTTCTCCTCAGTCCGGTTCAGTAGCAAAAAGTAATCCACGAAGCAAGAATTAGCCAAGATCCACTCCAAAATATGCACAAGCCAGATTTCAGGTAACACGATGTGACTCTCAGGTTTTTAACTTTGACCGTCACAAAGCCTGAAGAGCAATCACACCCAGTTTTATTCCTTGTGGGGTGTGGCTCAGTGACTCAGCTCAATCTCTGGCCCTCCTCTTTCGTTGCTGCGCACGCTTCTCCCTCCGACGCTGCCTGGGATCAAGCCAGGATTCATCATCCTTGCTCCCTATCTGTTGTTGTTCTGATATGCTTTCCTCCTGGCATATCCCAGGCTGAAACTCTTGGCCTTCGGATAGAATCTGAGGCATTGCCAGAGAGGAGGGTCCTGGAGAGGGAGGCCTTGGCAGTTCCTCCCCATCACCTTCTGAGTCCTCTTCCTCTGTTAGGACAGGCTCAGGAGTTGGGATCACAACAGAGAAGCCAGATCCACTCAACAATCATGTTATTCATTGAATAACTGCAGTGATTCATTTAAACAACTATGGCTGACTTCGGTCTGACCTAAGCATAGTACATAAAATTATCTGCTGCAATGTCCTTCCTGTCAATGACTACTTCAGCTTCAACCACAACAATACACGAGTAAACAATAGATACAAACTCAAGGTAAACAGTTCCAAACCCGATTGCAGAAAATACGACTTCAGCAACAGAGTGGTCAATGCCTGGAATGCACTACCTGACCCCCAAACCCCCAAAACTTTAACCTTAAACTGTCTACTGTTGACCTCACCCCATTCCTAAGAGGTCTGTAAGGGGCGTGCATAAGCACACCAGCGTGCCTACCGCCCCTGTCCTAATATTCCTTTTTTACTGACTCTTTTCATGTATTCAAATTATGTTTATACTTTTACCTGTTATCTTATATATGCTTGACAAATAAACTTATGATTATGATTATGGCAAGAAAGGTCATAAAATCAGGCAATGGGGCAGCCCTCCCGAGCTCCGTTTTTGCTGGCAGAGGCATCTCAGGCTGGTCCTTCACTGTTTCCAGAGCAGCCACATCTAAACACCTTGAGTTTGACATTCCTGCTCTAAACCATTTTTGACAAATGGCTGTCTCTCTTCCTAAAAGTCTCCAATTTTGGAGCATCCACAACTTCTGGAGACAAGTTGTTCCACTGCTTAATTGTTCTAACTGTTAGGAAAATTCTCCTTATTTTCAGGATGCTTCTCTCTTTGGTCAGTTTCCATCTATTGCAGCTGCTGCTGCTTCTTTTTTTTTTTCCAAGAAGTTTTTATTTTTATTTCTCATAAGCATATTTGAGTGTACCATATTTTTATCTATCCTTTTCCATTCATCTTATCTTTTAACTTTCATTTTTAGTTGTTTGGGGCTGCTCTTTTACCATTTACCCTCCTTTATTTTACCACAACCTTTCGTCTTCTCCTCCCCTTCTCTTATTTATTCATTTATTTATTGGTTCGATTTATATGCCGCTCATCTCTGGAGACTCAGGGCGGCTTACAATGCTTTAAGCAATAGCCTTCATACTTTTGTATATACCTGCTTAGTAGGGCTTTCGCCCCCCCACCCTAAGCGGTGTTCTATTTTCTACAAAGTCAACTTATTGCCCCCACAATCCAGGTCCTCATTTTACCTACTGTACCTTGAAACGATGGAAGGCTGAGTCAACCTTGAGCCTGGTGAGATTTGAACTTGCAGTAATTGCAGGCAGCTGATGTTACTTAACAGTGCTTTAGTCTGCTGCGCCACCAAGGCTCTTTCCTTCCTCCATCTCTTCCTACTTTCTTTGTTCTTCCTCTCCTTCTCTTTCTTACTTCCCCTTCCCTTCCCCCACTCCTCTCTTCTTCCTCCCTTTTAAACCCTCTCTCCTACTCCTCTTTCCCCTCTCTTTTCTTCCTCTCCTTTTCCCTCTCTTCTGCCTCTCCCTCTTCCTTCCTCTCTTCTTCCTTCCTTCTCTCTTGTTGTTTCCCTTTTCAATTCAATCTAGAATGGTATTCGAGCAGCCCCATTATCTATTTGCATCCATCTTCCTTTCAGTTTCTTATTTGTTTAGTAATTACATCTGTTTCATCATTTGTGTACACTTTTATAATAATCTCACTTTTTCCCTCCGCCCCCCTTTTCCCTTTACTTAGGTATCGTCTGGGTTTCTATTCTTCTAATTTTTTTTCTCTTTTTCATCTTTTCCCTATCTATTTTATCTCCATTCCTTTATTCATATTTCTTTGCTAACCAATCATAAATTTTTCCCCATGTCTTGAAATACATTGACTCCTCTTTATCTTTTATTCTCAGTGTTAGTCTGTTCACCTATTGCTTCTTGTCCTGCCTTCTGGTGCTTTGGAGAACATATTGACCCCCTCTTCTTTCTGCCAACCCCTCAAATATCGGAAGACTGCTATCGTGGTCACCCCTAAGTCTATCGATCTTTATTCCTTTAACATTTTGACGTTTTATCTTGTTGCTACCTTTCATACTAGGTGAGATGAGCGCAGTGGTGAAATCCAAATTATTTTACTACCAGTTCTGTGGGCGTGGCTTGGTGGGTGTGGTGTGGCTTGGTGGGTGTGGCAGGGGAAGAATACTGCAGAATCTCCATTCCCACCCCACTCCAGGGGAAGGATACTACAAAATCCCCATTCCCTCCCCACTTCTGGGGGAAGGATATTGCAAAATATCCATTCCCACCCCACTTTGGGACCAGCCAGAGGTGGTATTTGCCGGTTCTCCAAACTACTCAAAATTTCCTCTACCGGTTCTCCAGAACCTGTCAGAACCTGCTGGATTTCACCCATGAATGAGTGGCATATACATTTAATAAATAATGGGACGATTTCCAGGGGGAAAAAAATTCAGAAGGAAAATCTGGTGTGAAGTGTGCAATCAGGTTAGAACAGGGGTCTCCAAATTTGGCAACTTTAAGACTTGTGGACTTCAACTCCAAGACTTGTGGACTTCAATTCTACAAGTTCCTCAACTTGTGGAATTGAAGTCCACAAGTCTTGAAGTTGCCAAGTTTGGAGACCCCTGGATTAGAAGAACAGCTTTTGAGGATGGGGGCAGTTTCTTTGTTTTGTGTTGTGTTGTGTTGGTGTTGTGTTGATGTTTTGTTTTGTTTTGTTCCAGATGCACTCTCCCATTGACGTAACGGAGTACAAATTGGAGCAAGATTTAAACCCACCTGGGACAGCACCTTCACTTCATTTATTGCAAGGCGCGAGCAAGCCAACGCCGGTATTATGTGATTAAGCTACATCTGTCTCGACGCAAGCAGTAACCGTATATCTTGAAGTTCAGCAGGTGTTTTGCAAAGAATCAAAAGGATTTTCCATGAAATTAAGCCTATAATAAAAAGGTGCCGCGACGAAGAGGCAGTCCTTTATACCGTTGATATACGAGCGTTGGCTTCTAATAAATGTCATTCCCAGATATTTTAAAAACCTCCAGCAGCAGAACTGTTTCCACCACCCCACCCCCACACAACATATTTCACAAGTGCCTCGGTGCAAAGATGTTCTTTTATAGATGTACAGTTTGGAAATTTTTTATTTGGCATTGCTAAATGAGCAGCTTTTTTTCCGACTTTGCGAAAGAGAAGAGAGAGAACGGAGGAAAGGAAAAAGAAAAAAGAAAAGAAAACTGTTTTGCATCTGTTTGCTCTGATGTTAGGATATTAAATTTAGTAGCTTGGAACAGTGAAGTGTGCAGTGGGCCAAAGTACATGATTGTAACAAAGCAGCGTCTGCATTTCCTGCGTCGGATGAGGAGAGCACATCCTTCTCCTTCTGTCTGGGCCACTTTTTACAGAGGCACGATGGAGAGCGTTTTCACAAACTGCATCCCTGTTTGGTTGGGTGGCAGCAGCGCCTCTGATAGAAAGTCCCTACAGAGAGTGGTAAGGACAGTGGAGAAGTTTATAGGAAGCTTGCTTCCCGTTGTTCAGCATACCGCTTATAAGAGCTATGTGCTTGGAACGCAAAGCATTGTTAGAGACCCCACACACCCACTTCACGGTCTGTTTCTGTTGCTCCCCTCTGGGAGGAAGTTTCAAAGTATTAGCAAGAATTCAAAGTAGCAAGACTGCCAGATTCTGGAACAGCTTTGTTCCCTAAGCCATCCGTCTGATAAACTCGCAAGATTCATTTTTCTCACCATGTACATGTATACATCTGAACTAGACTTTTTTTGTGTAATATAATATATGTGGGTATATGCATAATTATGTATGTATGTATGTATGTATGTATGTATGCATGCATTTAGTCGTGTTTATGTGGTACATATTGGAGGTGGTAATCCTTTGAGAGCTGTATGCAACAAAATTTCATTTTAATGTATGCCAATTAGTGTACATTTAAAGTGACAATAAAGTTATTATTCTATTCTATTCCGTTCCGTTCCGTTTCTTTCCGTTCCATTCCGTCCCATTCCATTGCATTCCATTCCATTCCATTCCATTCCATTCCATTCCATTCCATTCCATTCCATTCCATTCCATTCCATTCTATTCTATTCTATTCTATTCTATTCTATTCTATTCTATTCTATTCTATTCTATGTAGTTGATTGGTTGGAAATTGTTAGCTCGTGCATGAGGCAATCTACGCTATGATTGGTTGCTGTAAATAAAAGGAGGAGTTTCCCTTCCCCCCCCCCAACTTTTTCTTCTGTGCATTCTGTACAGGTAGTGCTGGACTTACAACAGTTCATTTAGCGACCTTTCAAAGTTACAACAGTACTGAAAAAGTGACTTATGACCATGCTTCACACTTTTGACCGTTGCAGTATCCCCTCAGTCACCTGATTTACATTCAGATGCTTGACCACTGACTCACATTTATGACGGTGGCAGGGGGTCATGTGATCCCCTTTTGTGACCCTTCTAATGAGCAAAGTCAATGGGGAAGCCAGGTTCACTTAACAACCATGTCACTGATTTAAGAACCGCAGGGATTCACTTAACAAATGTGGTGAGAAAAGTCATAAAATGGGGCCAAGCTCGCTTTAACAAATGTCTCACTTAGCCACATACATATTGGGCTCAGTTGTGGTCATAAGTCAAGGTCTACCAGTATCCTGTTTAGATTTACCTCAGGGTGTTCCTGACTCTCTTGTGTTTTAGAGCTGTGAGCTTAAATGATAAATATATTTATTTAAAATGTAGAAAGTTAACACTCACTCCACTCCTAGAAGAATGAAATAATTTAGGAAATATTAAAAAGAAAGAATATAATATTTCTCTAAAAGAGAAATAAAAAAAAAAATCTTAAGGGAGACAGAAACTCAGAGCCCCAGCTCCCTGCCCCCCAGCAGATACTGAGCTGGGGCAGCTTTTAGAAATGCAGATTTGGTAATCCATACCTCCCTGCAGCAAAGTCTGAACAGTGAGTGATAGGATTAGCCCTCACTCAAGATCAGTGGTGGGGTCCTCCCGGTTTGGCCGAGCCGGTAGTGGTGACGATATGACGTCACCGAATCAGTTCTCTTTCTTCGGGAGCTGGGCCCTCCCGCCCACCCCCGCATTATTCTTACCTTTTATTTGGCCCCGCCCCCAATCTATTCGCTGTCTCCCGAGTCCCAGCTGATTGGCTAGAAGGAAAAAAACTGTTTAAACTCTTGCCGCGGGGCTTCAAAGGGCTGCCCTACAGCTGATCAGTGTTAAAAGGCAGTGTGGTGGTAGACCAGTGTGCTTGAAAAACAAATGGATAGACCAGTGCCTCCAAAAACAAATGGGTAGACCGGTGCCTCCAAAAACGAATGGATAGACTGGTGCCTCCAAAAACAAGTGGGTAGACCGGTACAGCTCTGCAAGCAGTTAAAAGCCTGGTAGACCAGTACCTCTGCTAAATCCTAAAGAATTGTCACATGACCATCCAACCACAAAATAAGCCACACCCACAGAACCGGTAGTAAAAAAAATATAGAACCCACCCCTGCTCAAGATCCAATCAAGGACAAAGCCATTAAGCCACAATAGGAATTGCCCAGCACTCCTTCATTGCATCAGCAGCCCAAACTTCAACCAAACTTTTCAGACAACCTACAGAGCCAGCTATGACTGCTACACTGCCCCGTGGGAGTCTGACAACAGCCAATAGAATACATGTTTATTTATTTTATTTGTCAAGCATATATAAGATAACAGGTAAAAGTATAAACATAATTTGAAAACATGAAAAGAGTAAGAGTAAAAAGGAATATTAGAACAGGGGCGGAAGGCACGCTGGTGCTCTTAGGCACGCCCCTTACAGACCTCTTAGGAATGGGGTGAGGTCAACAGTAGACAGTTAAAGTTTTGGGGGTTTGGGGAAGAAACTACAGAGTCAGGGAGTGCATTCCAGGCATTGACCACTCTGTTACTGAAGCCATATTTTCTGCAATCGAGTTTGGAACGGTTTACCTTGAGTTTGTATCTATTATTTGCTCGTGTATTGTTGTGGTTGAAGCTGAAATATATATAAATCGCAATAATAAATAAATAAATAATAATAAATAGTCATTGACAGGAAGGACATTGTGGCAGATAATTTTATGTACTATGCTTAGGTCAGACCAAAGTCGTCATAGTTCTAAGTTGTCTAAGCCCAAAATTTGGAGTCTGGTGGCATAAGGTATTTTATTGTGGTTAGAGGAATGGAGGACTCTTCTCGTAAAATACCTCTGGACTCTCTCGATTGTATTTATGTCTGATATGCAGTGCGGGTTCCAGACAGATGAGCTGTATTTGAGAATTGGTCTAGCAAATGTTGTGTATGCTCTAATTAGTAGTTCAGAAGAGAAGAAGCTACTCAAGATTAGGTTAACAACTCTTAATGCCTTTTTGGCAATGTTGTTACAGTGGGCTCAGGCACTTAGATCTTTAGAAATGAGTACTCCAAGGTCCTTGACAGAGTGAGGGCCATCTACAAAGTCATGTCCCATCTAATTTCTAAGTCATGTTCTTGCACAGGAGCAGGAAGCTCAAGTTCAAAGCCCAAGAGAAGATATGAAAACCCCTCACTCTCAACTCCATGTGGTCAGCTGCCCAGAATCCACGTCATTCTGCTTCCTCATTAAACCCTCTTTCTAATCAGCCTCCAGCCTCCATTTTGTCTAGAGTGCCTTTCTACCAGCTTGGAACTGAACCAGATGGATATTTCTTCCATCAAAAAGACTATGTCTTTCTGGCTTCTTCTGGACAGCTGCTACACAATTCCTTGACAAACGCATCAAAGACTTTACAATGAACCAAAACGCAAGTTTTGCAAAGCCCACAATCCTCCATTTTCCCTTTGGCCCTGCGGATCATGCCTGATCATTGTCAGATGATTTTATGGGGTCTTGCAAAAAATAAATAAAAAATAAATAAAAAATAAAAAAATAAAATCTATGTTTGATTGTGAAAATGACACCTGAATGCACGACAAAATTAATGTCAGGGGGTTGCCGACCTTCTTTTTCGAAAAGAAAGAAAAAGAAAGTCGCTAAAAATCAATCATCTTGATAGAACTGAGAACAAAACGGCACAATTTTATGCAAAACGTGTATTTCACCATTAGGTTATGAGTGCGCTTTATATATAATGCTGCTCAGAAAGGTCATAAATGCATTTTATTTTATTTTTTTTTTGGCCTACTTTAAAGGCTGTGACATGTACAAAAAACCCCATTGCTTGGAGTTAAAAAATAAAAAAAAGAAGAAGAAGAATTTTCAGTCCCAGGTTGGACTGCGAATGAGGCAACTCTCAGATCTTAGAAATGTGGGTAGCACGCAGGGGTGAAATGCTCCTGGATCGGACCGGATCACCCGATCCGGTAGCGATTTTTCCCCGTGGTTCGGCGATCTGGTAGCGATCACTGCCCGGGTGTCAATACTTTTTTTTTTAATTATTTATTTATTTTTATATGCCGCCCTTCTCCGGAGACTCAGGGTGGCTTACAATGCGTTAAGCAATAGCCTTCATACTTTTGTATATTTTTTATACAAAGTCAGCTTATTGCCTCCACAAACCGGGTCCTCAATTTACCTACCTTAGAAAGGATGGAAGGCTGAGTCAACCTTGAGCCTGGTGAGAATTGAACTCGCAGTAATTGCAGGCAGCTGGAAGCTATATACTACTTTTAACAGTAGCATTAGTCTGCTGCGCCACTTTTAACCAGGAAGTAATGATTTTTTACCTTCTGCACATGCACAAAAGGTGTGTGTGTGCACATGTGATGTACATTCAAGGGGTACGGAAGGCAAGTAGATTTCGCCCCTGGTAGCATACAAACCCGGATGGTGGAACTTGGCTTGAAAAAAGTTTGTGAGACGTTCTGCATTGCTCATTCTCTCTCAGTTCAGCTTGGAAAGAAGAACAGGCTGTGAGGAAACAGAAGTAAATAAAGCTCATAAACGATGGATGAAATTAGAACAGCTCTTCAGGCTTTGCCTGGCAGGAGAAAATCAAGGCAGTTTCCAAAATATCTCAAGGTTACGAAGATGGAAAAAACTATCTTAATACTGGAGCTCATTAGTGCATTAAAATAAAGAGAGAAATATGCAGCCCTCATAAACTTTAATACTGCCTTTCCTGGTTGTTTCTAATTAAAATCTCTTTACTTAAGTTCTCTGTGTCTGTGGAGATTCTTAGTCATCCAGGTCATGGTTGTCCTAAAAGTGCTTTCTCAAAAGGCATCTGGACTTTGATTGTTTTTCCTTAAAGACGTTTCGCTTCTCATCCAAGAAGGTTCTTCGGTTCTGACTGAATGGTTTCCCCTTCAGTCAGTTAGAACTGAAGAAGCTTCTTGGATGAGAAGCAAAACGTCTTCAAGGAAAAACATGTCCATTTGCCTCTTGAAAAAGCACCTTTGAGACTCAGTCCTCCGTGTTTCTGGTTCTGCCTTTGGGCTTCAATATTACTTGCAACCATTGTATAAAACTGATATGCTGCCCAATTTCAGAGTCAAATTAATTCTGGAATATTTGAAGCATGATGGAATTCCTTCTTCAACCGAAAGAGAGTCAAGGTCACCATTGGAATCGTTAGACCTGGCTAATATCAGTAAGCGTCCTTTTGATAGAGAGATGGTGTGTGATAAAGAGAAGAACAAAATAGGTCACAGGATCTCCGATTGATTGTGAAAATATTGTGAGAAAGGGAAGAAATGGTGCAGAAAATTGATCAGATTATGAAGTTGAAGGAGAAGTTAAAGGAGAAGGAAAAATAGGAGAAGGAGATGGAGAAGAAAGAAGGAGAAGGAGATGGATGGAAGAAGAAGAAGAAAGAGATGGACGGAAGAAGGAGGAGGAGGAGGAGGAAAGAAAGAAGGAAGGAGAAGGAGATGGATGGAAGAAGAAGAAGAAAGAGATGGATGGAAGAAGGAGGAGGAGGAGGAAGGAAAGAAGTAAGGAGAAGGATATGGATGGAAGAATAAGAAGAAAGAGATGGATGGAAGAAGGAGGAGGAGGAGAAATAGGAGGAGGAGGAGGAGGAGGAGAAGGATGGAAGAATAAGAAGAAAGAGATAGAAGAAGCAGAAGGTGGAGGAGGAGGAAGAAGAAGAAGGAGATGGATGGAAGAATAAGAAGAAAGAGATGGATGGAAGGAGAAGGAGAAGGAGAAGGAGGAATAGGAGGAGGAGAAGGAGGAGGAGAAGGATGAAAGAAGCAGAAGAAAGAGATGGATAGAAGAAGCAGAAAGAGAAGGAGGAGGAGGAGAAGGAGATGGATGGAAGAATAAGAAGAAAGAGATGGATGGAAGGAGAAGGAGGAGGAGGAGGAGAAGAAGGATATGGTTGGAAGAATAAGAAGAAAGATGGATGGAAGAAGAAAAAGAAGGAGAAGGAGGAGAAGGAGGAGAAGGAGAAGGAAGGAGAAGGAGGAGAAGCAGGAGCAGGAGCAGAAGCAGAAGAAGGAGCTGATTTTAATACAGTGCAGTCCTTGGTCCTCTCTGAGCTTGGTTGTTTTCTTGCAGATGTTTCATTACCCAACCAGATAATATCATAAGTGCTACAAATATTCTCTTCTATTGGCATAGTTACCAGTTCTCAATAGCAAAGGATGATTTTTTTTAAAAAAAAAAAAAAATTGGCCCGAATTTTATTTCTCTGAGTGCCAAGCTCCTAGGAATTTGCTAGTGTTTTTGGAATTGATTTGTTCTAAGATGCTCACAGTTTGCTAGATAAAATAAACATCCAGATGAGCAACGAAGACCAAGATTAATATTAGACCAAAGATCACAAAGCAAATAATATCGCAATCAAGGATCTGCCAAACAAGTGAATAATAAACAACAGCCCACTCAAAAGACCACCAAGAGATCACTCCTACCAATGCAGATGGTATATATGAGTATAGAAAAATAAGAGCAAACCCCACTCTCTTCTAGCACTGATAATGTTACCTAGTTTGGTAATGAAACATCTATCAGAAAAGAACCAAACTAGTGAGCACCAAGGACCCAATATTTCAACCCTGAGCTACAAGTATTTTCTTTTAACCAAGCCTATTGTATCTAAACAGAGAGCAAACCCCACTCCCTTCTAGCACTGATGATGTTACCTCGCTGGGTAATAAAACATCTGCAAGAAACAGCCAAGGCAGGGGTGAAATCCAGCAGGTTCTGACAGGTTCTGGAGAACCGGTAGTGGAAATTTTGAGTAGTTCGGAGAACCAGCAAATACCACCTCTGGCTGGCTCCCCAGGAATGGGGAGGGAATGGGGATTTTGCAGTAGCCTTCCCCTGCCATGCCCACCAAGCCACATGATGCCTACCAAGCCATGCCCACAGAACCAGTAGTAAAAAAAAAAATTGGATTTCACCACTGAACCAAGGACTGGAGAGTAGCAAGGACTTCACAGTTCAGATACAGATACAGATTAACAGAGTTGGAAAGAACCTTGTAAGTCATCTAGTCCAACCTCCTGCCCAAGCAGGAGATCCTACACCATTTCTGACAGATGGCAGGCCAATCTCTTCTTGAAAGTCTCAACTGATGAAGCTCCCACAACTTCTGAAGGCAACTTCTGTTCCATTGATTATTTGCTCTCACTGTCAGAAAGTTCCTTCTCATTTCTAGGTTGAATTTTTCCTTGTTCAGTTTCCATCCATTGTTCCTTGTCTGGCCTGCGGGTGCCTTGGAAAATAGTTTGACCCCCTCCTCTCTGTGGCAGCCCCTCAAATATTGGAAGATTGCTATCATGTCTCCCTTGGTCCTTCTCTTCACTAGACTAGCCATGCCCATGCCCTTCATACTTTTGTATATACCTGCTTAGTAGGGCTTTCGGGCCCCCCTAAGCGGTGTTCCTTTTTATACAAAGTCAGCTTATTGCCCCCACAAACCGGGTCTTCTTCTCATCATCATCATCATCATCATCATCATCATCATCACCATCATCATCATCAATACTACTTTCCAATTCTTATTCTGCTACTCCTGTTGCTTCAGGCCCAATCCGTACAGCTAGCCCTCACTTCCCATCTTTGAAAGAAGGTGGCAAAGTCATGGCTCGCCCCTTCTCTCTAAGGTCGACAGAAAATAGCCTCCTTCCATGAGTTCGTCCTTTGTAAGGGAAAAAAAAAAGATTTAACTTTCCTGAATGTGTTTCTTATTTTACAAGCGGGCGGACGGTGAGCTTTTGCAGACTCTGAAAAGGAAAAGGGAAAAGAAAAAAGGCCAGGCCTCCTGTAATGGAATCCACATTTACAAAAGGGCTTTGGGTTTATTGCAGCAGATAAGTAGGGTTGGGGAGGACAATAGTGAGGAAGGACAGTGGAATAGATTGCTTTTTAGGTGAAGAGGAAGCCAGCCTCTTTAACCTTCGGCTAATGAAAGTGGAGAGTCTCCACCAACCTAAAAAAAACCTGAATAGCTATTCAAGGAGGCCAAGAATAGCCACCAAAGGGACTTAATATTGCAGGACAGAGGCAGGTTAGGCAGTGAAAAGGCAGGGTTCATCCGAGATGTGGCGGAGTTATTTTTCCTTCTCCCACCCTGCTACTAAGAGTCTACCCTTTCAAAAAAAGAAGAATGAGGCTCACCTTAGCTCTGTATTGAGGTTACCAGATCTGGGTTGCAAAGATCCGGAAGGTCTGCTAGAGGATGGGAAAGTGATGTGTTAACCCTTTGGTGTCATTAGTGGCCAGCTGGAGGAGGAGGAAGAGGAGGGGAGAGGGGGAGAAGGAGGGGGGAGAGGGAGGAGGGAGGAGGGAGGAGAAGGGGAAGGGGAAGGGGGAAGGGAAGGAGGAGGTGGGTAGGGGTATGGAGAGACGAGGAAGAGGAGGGGAGGAGGAAGGGGGTAGGAGGTAGGGGGAGGAGGAAGGGAAGGAAGAGGTGGAGAGGGGAGAGAAGGGGGAGTTGGGGAGGGGAGGGGGAAAAGAGGAGAAGGAGGGAGGAGGAGGAGAAGCAGAGGGAGGAGGAGAGGGGAAGGGGCAGGGGAGGAAGAAGGGAAGGGTTGTTATGGAGAGGGAGAAGGGGAGGTGGGTAGGAAGAGGAGGAGAAAGAGGAAGAAGAGGAGAAGGGAGGGGGAGGAGAAGGATGATGATGATGAGAATGGGAGAGAGAAGGATTGGGGAAGTGGAAGGAAAAGGTGGAAGGAGGAGGAGAAATGGAAGAAGCAGAAGGAGGAAGAGAAGCAGAAGAGGAAGAGGAAGAGGAGGAGGAGCAGGAAAGAGAAGGAGAAGGAGAAGAAGAACAGCAATAGCACTTAGACCTATATACCACTTCACAGTGCTTTACAGCCCTCTCTAAGCGGTTTACAGAATTAGCCTCTTGCCCCCAATAATCTGGGTCCTCATTTTACCCACCTCGGAAGGATGGAAGGCTGAGTCAACCTTGAGCCTCATGAGAGTTGAACTGCCAAATTGCAGTCAGCCGGCAGTCAGCAGAAGTAGCCTGCAGTACTGCACTCTGACCACTGTGCCACCATGGAAGAAGGAGGAGGAAGAGGAGGAGGAGGAGGAGGAGGAGGAAGAGGAGGAGGAGGAGGAGGAGGAGGAGGAGGAGGAGGAGGAGGAGGAGAAGAAGAAGAAGAAGAAGAAGAAGAAGAAGAAGAAGAAGAAGAAGAAGAAGAAGAAGAAGAAGAAGAAGAAGAAGAGAAGAAGAAGAAACTTTATTCAGCCACTTGTATGTCATACAATTCAATGTACTAAAACAGGGTAATATAAATGAAATATGACCCAAAACTTACAACTGAGCCAAACGACGAAGCCTAGAGTCCCACAAAAAGCATTTTAACCCATAAAAATCAACAGAGCCTACAATCTATTAAAAATGAACAGTGAGATTGAACTTGTAAAAACCTATGCATTTATAGCAGCAAAAAGACCAATTATTCTAATATATTGGGACTGACTATGAGAAATACTTGGACAAAAGGGTCATTGAGAGAAGATTTGTCCATCTCACCCTGTTATAAAAGGAAGTTGCCCAGAGTTGTTTGGAGTTAATTGATTGATTGATTGATTGAATGATTGATTGATTACGTGCCATCAAGTGATTTTCAACTTTTAACAATCACATATTGATCTATTATTTTTTTCCCCATGATGATCTGTCGATGATTGTCCCAAAAGTGCTTTTTTTTTTTCAGGAGGCAACTGGCATTCTTGGATTTATTTTTTCTTTTGAAGATGTTTCGCTTCTCATCCAAGAAGCTTCTTCAGCTCTGGCTGGATGGTGGGGAAGGGAAGGATTTGTATGAAATGTTATCATTAAGGCAACATACAATCATGGTGTAAAAGTGTTTCACAATGAACTCGAATAGAATAGAATAGAATAGAATAGAATAGAATAGAATAGAATAGAATAGAATAGAATAGAATAGAATAGAATAGAATAACAGAGTTGGAAGGGACCTTGGAGATCTTCTAGTCCAACCTCTTGCCCAGGCAGGAAACCCTACACCACTTCAGACAGATGGTTGTCCAACCTCTTCTTCAAAATTTCCAGTGTTGGAGCATTCACAACTTCTGGAGGCAAGTTGTTCCACTGATTCATTGTTCTAACTGTCAGGAAATTTCTCCTGACAGTTCTAAGAAAGTTCTAAGTTGCTTCTCTCCTTGATGAGTTTCCACCCATTGCTTCTTGTCCTGCCCTCAGGTGCTTTGGAGAATAGCTTGACTCCCTCTTCTTTGTGGCAACCCCAGAGATATTGGAAGATTGCTATCCTGTCTCCCCTAGTCCTTCTTTTCATTAAACTAG
Organism: Arizona elegans; assembly: GCA_022577455.1. Classification (NCBI taxonomy): domain Eukaryota; kingdom Metazoa; phylum Chordata; class Lepidosauria; order Squamata; family Colubridae; genus Arizona; species Arizona elegans. The sequence continues at coordinate 136,278 of JAKOOJ010000113.1, forward strand.
ACATACCCAGTTCCTGCAACCGTCCTTCATATGTTTCAGCCTCCAGTCCCCTAATCATCCTTGTTGCTCTTCTCTGCACTCTTTCTAGAGTCTCCACATCTTTTTTTACATCGTGGCAACCAAAACGGAATGCAGAATTCCAAGTG
>JAKOOJ010000114.1:0-122510 GCA_022577455.1 Arizona elegans
GGACCCTTACCCGGACCCGGACCCGGACCCGGACCCGGACCCGGACCCAGACCCGGACCCTTACCCGGACCCGGACCCGGACCCGGACCCGGACCCGGACCCAGACCCTTACCCGGACCCGGACCTGGACCCGGACCCGGACCCGGACCCGGACCCGGACCCGGACCCGGACACGGACCCGGACCCGGACACGGACACGGACCCGGACACGGACACGGACACGGACACGGACACGGACACGGACCCGGACACGGACCCGGACACGGACCCTTACCCTGACCCGGACCCGGACCCGGACCCGGACCCGGACCCTTACACGGACCCGGACCTGGACCCGGACCCTTACCTGGACCCGGACCCGGCCCCGGAACCGGACCCGGAACCGGACCCTTACCAGGACCCGGACCCGGACCCGGACCCGGAACCCGACCCGGACCCGGACCCGGACCCGGACCCTTACCCGGACCCGGACCCGGACCCAGACCCCGACCCGGACCCGGACCCGGACCCGGACCCGGACCCGGACCCGGACCCGGACCCGGACCCGGACCCGGACCCGGAACCGGACCCTTACCAGGACCAGGACTCGGAACCTTACCCGGACCTTTACCCGGACATGGAACCGGAACCGGAACCGGACCCGGACCCGGACATGGACCCGGACACGGACCCGGACCCGGACCCAGACCCGGACCCTTACCCGGACCCGGACCCAGACCCGGAGCCGGACCCGGACCCTTACCCGGACCCGGACCCTTACCCGGACCCGGACCCGGACCCGGACACGGACACGGACACGGACACGGACCCTTACCCTGACCCGGACCCGGACCCGGACCCGGACCCGGACCCTTACCCGGACCCGGACCCGGACCCGGACCCGGACCCGGACCCGGACCCGGACCCAGACACGGACCCGGACCCGGACCCAGACCCGGACCCTTACCCGGACCCGGACCCGGACCCGGACCCGGACCCGGACCTGGACCCGGACCCGGACCCGGACCCGGACCCGGACCCGGACCCTTACCCGGACCCGGACCCTTACCCGGACCCGGACCCGGACCCGGACCCGGACCCGGACCCAGACCCGGACCCTTACCCGGACCCGGACCCGGACCCGGACCCGGACCCGGACCCAGACCCTTACCCGGACCCGGACCTGGACCCGGACCCGGACCCGGACCCGGACCCGGACCCGGACCCGGACACGGACCCGGACCCGGACACGGACACGGACCCGGACACGGACACGGACACGGACACGGACACGGACACGGACCCGGACACGGACCCGGACACGGACCCTTACCCTGACCCGGACCCGGACCCGGACCCGGACCCGGACCCTTACACGGACCCGGACCTGGACCCGGACCCTTACCTGGACCCGGACCCGGCCCCGGAACCGGACCCGGAACCGGACCCTTACCAGGACCCGGACCCGGACCCGGACCCGGACCCAGACACTTACCCGGACCCGGACCCGGACCGGGACCCAGACCCGGACCCGGACCCGGACCCGGACCCTTACCCGGACCCGGACCCTGACCCGGACATGGACATGGACCCTTACCCGGACCCGGACCGGGACCCGGACCCGGACCCGGAACCGGACCCAGACCCGGACACTTACCCGGACCCGGACCCCGACCCGGACCCGGACCCGGACCTTTACCCGGACCCGGACCCGGACCCTTACCCGGACCCGTACCCGGACCCAGACCCCGACCCGGACCCGGACCCGGACCCAGACACTTACCCGTCCCGGACCCCGGACCCGAACCCGGACCCGGACCCGGACCCGGACCCGGACCCGGACCCGGACCTTTACCCAGACCCTTAGCCGGACCCGGACCCGGACCCGGACCCGGACCCTTACCCGGACCCGGACACGGACCCGGACCCGGACCCGGAACCGGACCCTTACCAGGACCCGGACCCGGACCCAGACACTTACCCGGACCCGGACCCGGACCCGGACCCGGACCCGGACCCGGACCCGGACCCGGACCCAGACCCAGACCCGGACCCTTACCCGGACCCGGACCCGGACCCGGACCCATACCCGGACCCATACCCGGACCCATACCCGGACCCGGACCCGGACCCAGACGCCGACCCGGACCCGGACCCGGACCCGGAACCCGACCCGGACCCGGACCCGGACCCTTACCCGGACCCGGACACGGACCCGGACACGGACCCGGAACCGGACCCTTACCAGGACCAGGACCCGGAACCTTACCCGGACCTTTACCCGGACATGGAACCGGAACCGGAACCGGACCCGGACCCGGACCCGGACCCGGACCCGGACCCGGACCCAGACCCGGACCCAGACCCGGACCCTTACCCGGACCCGGACCCGGAGCCGGACCCGGACCCGGACCCGGACCTGGAGCCGGACCCGGACCCTTACCCGGACCCGGACCCTTACCCGGACCCGGACCCGGACCCGGACCCGGACCCGGACCCGGACCCGGACCCGGACCCGGACCCGGACCCGGACCCGGACCCTTACCCGGACCCGGACCCGGACCCGGACCCGGACCCGGACCCAGACCCTTACCTGGACCCGGACCCGGACCCGGACCTGGACCCGGACCCGGACCCGGACCCGGACCCAGACCCGGACCCAGACCCGGACCCTTACCCGGACCCAGACCCGGACCCTTACCCCGGACCTTTAACCGGAACCGGAACCGGAACCGGACCCGGACCCGGACCCGGACCCGGAGCCGGACCCAGACCTGGACCCTTACCCGGACCCGGACCCGGACCCGGACCTGGACCCGGAGCCGGACCCGGACCCTTACCCGGACCCGGACCCGGACCCTTACCCGGACCCGGACCCGGACCCGGACCCGGACCCGGACCCGGACCCGGAACCAGACCCGGACCCTTACCCGGACCCGGACCCGGACCCGGACCCGGACCCGGACCCAGACCCTTACCCGGACCCGGACCCGGACCTGGACCCGGACCCTTACCCGGACCCGGACTCGGACCCGGACATTTACCCGGACCCTTACCCGGACCCGGACCCGGACCCGGACCCGGACCCGGACCCGGACCCAGACCCTTACCCGGACCCGGACCCGGACCCGGACCCGGACCCGGACCCGGACCCGGACCCTTACCCGGACCCGGACCCGGACCCGGACCGGACCCGGACCCGGACCCGGACCCTTACCCGGACCCGGACCCGGACCCGGACCCGGACACGGACCCGGACACGGACCAGGACACGGACACGGACCCGGACCCGGACACGGACCCGGACCCGGACACGGACACGGACACGGACACCGGAGGACACGGACCCGGACACGGACCCGGACACGGACCCTTACCCTGACCCGGACCCGGACCCGGACCCGGACCCGGACCCGGACCCTTACACGGACCCGGACCTGGACCCGGACCCTTACCTGGACCCGGACCCGGCCCCGGAACCGGACCCGGAACCGGACCCTTACCAGGACCCGGACCCGGACCCGGACCCGGACCCAGACACTTACCCGGACCCGGACCCGGACCAGGACCCGGACCCGGACCCGGACCCGGACCCGGACCCTTACCCGGACCCGGACCCTGACCCGGACATGGACATGGACCCTTACCCGGACCCGGACCGGGACCCGGACCCGGACCCGGAACCGGACCCAGACCCGGACACTTACCCGGACCCGGACCCCGACCCGGACCCGGACCCGGACCTTTACCCGGACCCGGACCCGGACCCTTACCCGGACCCGTACCCGGACCCAGACCCCGACCCGGACCCGGACCCGGACCCAGACACTTACCCGTACCGGAACCGGACCCGGACCCGGACCCGGACCCGGACCCGGACCCGGACCCGGACCCGGACCCGGACCCGGACCCGGACCTTTACCCAGACCCTTAGCCGGACCCGGACCCGGACCCGGACCCGGACCCTTACCCGGACCCGGACCTGGACCCGGACCCGGACCCGGAACCGGACCCTTACCAGGACCCGGACCCGGACCCAGACACTTACCCGGACCCGGACCCGGACCCTTACCCGGACCCGGACCCAGACCCTGACCCGGACCCGGACCCAGACCCCGACCCGGACCCGGAACCGGACTCTTACCAGCACCCGGACCCGGACCCGGACCCGGACCCAGACACTTACCCGGACCCGGACCGGACCCGGACCCCGACCCTTACCCGGACCCGGACCCGGACCTGGACCCGGACACTTACCCGGACCCGGACCCGGACCCGGACCCGGACCCGGACCCGGACCCGGACCCGGACCCGGACCCTTACCCGGACCCGGACCCGGACCCGGACCCTTACCCGGACCCGGACCCGGACCCAGACCCCGACCCGGACCCGGGACCCGGACCGGACCCCGACCCCGGACCCGGACCCGGACCGCGGACCCTTACCCGGACCCGGACCCGGACCCGGACCCGGACCCGGACCCGGACCCAGACCCGGAACTGGACCCTTACCAGGACCAGGACCCGGAACCTTACCCGGACCTTTACCCGGACATGGAACCGGAACCGGAACCGGACCCGGACCCGGACACGGACCCGGACACGGACCCGGACCCGGACCCAGACCCGGACCCTTACCCGGACCCGGACCCGGACCCGGAGCCTGACCCGGACCCTTACCCGGACCCGGACCCTTACCCGGACCCGGACCCGGACCCCGGACCCGGACCCCGGACCGGCCGGACCCGGACCCCGGACCCTTACCCGGACCCCGGACCCGGACCCGGACCCGGACCCGGACCCGGAGCCGGACCCGGACCCGGAGCCGGACCCGGACCCCGGACCCTTACCCGGACCCGGACCCGGGTCCGGGTCCGGGTCCGGGTCCGTAAGGGTCCGGGTCTGGGTCCGGGTCCGGGTCCGGACCGGAGCCGGACCCGGACCCGGACCCCGACCCTTACCCGGACCCGGACCCGGACCCGGACCCGGACCCCGGAACCAGACCCGGACCCTTACCCGGGACCCGGACCCGGACCCGGACCCGGACCCGGACCCAGACCCTTACCCGGACCCGGACCCGGACCTGGACCCGGACCCTTACCCCGGACCCCGGACTCGGACCCGGACATTTACCCGGAACCGGGACTCGGACCCGGACATTTACCCGGACTCTTACCCGGACCCGGACCCGGACCCTTACCCGGGACCCGGACCCGGACCCCGGACCTGGACCCGGACCCGGACCCGGACCCGGACCCTTACCCGGACCCGGACCCGGACCCGGACCCGGACCCGGACCCAGACCCTTACCCGGACCCCGGACCCAGACCCGGACCCGGACCCGGTCCCGGACCCGGACACGGAACCGGACCCGGACACGGACACGGACACGGACACGGACACGGGACACGGACACGGACACGGGACACGGACCCGGACACGGACCCTTACCCGGACCCGGACCCCGGACCCTTACACGGACCCGGACCCGGACCCGGACCCGGACCCTTACCCGCACCCGGACCCGGACCCGGAACCGGACCCGGAACCGGACCCTTACCAGGACCCCGGACCCGGACCCGGACCCGGACCCAGACACTTACCCGGACCCGGACCCGGACCAGGACCCGGACCCGGACCCGGACCCGGACCCTTACCCGGACCCGGACCCGGAACCGGACATGGACATGGACCCTTACCAGGACCCGGGACCCGGACCCGGACCCGGACCGCGGAACCGGACCCAGACACGGACACTTACCCGGACCCGGACACGGGCCTGGACCCGGACCCGGACCCTTACCCGGACCCGGACCCGGACCCGGACACGGGACACGGAACCGGACCCTTACCAGGACCCGGACCCGGACCCGGGACCCAGACACTTACCCGGACCCAGGACCTGGACCCGGATCCGGACCCGGACCCAGACCCGGACCCGGACACGGACCCTTACCCGGACCCGGACCCGGACCCGGACCCATACCCGGACCCATACCCGGACCCATACCCAGACCCGGACCCGGACCCGGACCCGGACCTGGACCCTTACCCGGACCCGGACCCGGACCCGGACCCGGACCCGGACCCTTACCCGGACCCGGACCCGGACCCAGACCCGACCCGGACCCGGACCCGGACCCCGACCCGGACCCAGACTCGGACACTTACCCGGACCAGGACCCGGACCCGGACCCGGAACCGGAACCGGAACCGGACCCTTACCAGGACCCGGACCCGGACCCGGACCCGGACCCAGACACTTACCCGGACCCGGACCCGGACCCGGACCCGGACCCGGACCCGGACCCGGACCCTGACCCTTACCCGGACCCGGACCCGGACCCGGACCCGGACCCGGACCCTTACCCGGACCCGGACCCGGACCCGGACCCGGACCCGGACCCGGACCCGGATCCTTACCCGGACCCGGACCCGGACCCTTACCCGGACCCGGACCCGGACCCGGACCCGGACCCGGACCCGGACCCGGACCCGGAACCGGACCCGGACCCGGACCCGGACCCGGACCCGGACCCCTTACCCGGACCCGGACCCGGACCCGGACCCGGACCCGGACCCGGACCCGGTCCCGGACCCGGACCCGGACCCGGACCCGGACCCGGACACGGACCCGGACCCGGACCCGGACCCGGACCCTTACCCGGACCCCGACCCGGACCCGGACCCGGACTCGGACCCGGACCCGGACCCGGACCCGGACCCTTACCCGGACCAGGACCCGGACCCGGACCCGGACCCGGACCCGGACCCGGACCCGGACCCAGACCCGGACCCTTACCCGGACCCGGACCCGGACCCGGACCCGGACCCGGACCCGGACCCGGACCCGGACACTTATCCGGACCCGGACCCGGACCCGGACATGGACCCGGACCCTTACCCGGACCCGGACCCGGACCCGGACCCGGACCCGGACCCGGACCAGGACCCGGACCCGGACCTTTACCCGGACCCAGACCCGGACCCGGACCCGGACCAGGACCCAGACCCGGACACTTACCCGGACCCGGACCCGGACCCGGACCCGGACCCGGACCCGGACCCGGACCCGGACCCGGACCCGGACCCGGACCCGGACCCGGACCCGGACATGGACCCGGACCCTTACCCGGACCCAGACCCGGACCCGGACCCGGACCACAATCCGGACCCGGACCCGGACCCGGACATGGACCCGGACCCAGACCCAGACCCGGACCCTTACCCGGACCCGGACCCGGACCCGGACGGAGACCCGGACACTTGCCCGGACCCGGACCCGGACCGTTGCCCGGACCCGGACCCGGACCCTGACCCGGACGCGGACACGGACCCGGACACGGACACGGACACGGACCCGGACCCGGACCTGAACCCGAACCCTTCCCCAGACCGGGACCCGGATCCTTACACGGACCCGGTCCCGGACCCGGACCTTTACCCGGACCCGGACCCGGAACCGGAACCGGAACCGGAACCGGACCCGGACCCGGACCCGGACCCGGACCCGGACCCGGACCCAGACCCGGACACTTACCCGGACCCGGACCCGGACCAGGACCCAGACCAGGACCCTTACCCGGACCCGGACCCGGACCCGGACCCGGACCCAGACCCGGACCCGGACCCTTACCCGGACCCGGACCCGGACCGGGACCCGGACCCGGACCCCGACCCGGACCCGGACCTGGACCCGGACCCTTACCCGGACCCGGACCCGGACCCGGACCCGGACCCGGACCCGGACCCGGACCCGGACCCGGACCCGGACACGGACCCGGACCCAGACCCGGACACTTACCCGGACCCGGACCCGGACCCGGACCTGGACCCGGATCCGGACCCTTACCCGGACCCGGACCCGGACCAGGACCCTTACCCTGACCCGGACCCGGACCCGGACATGGACCCGGACCCTTACCCGGACCCGGACCCGGACCCGGACCCGGACCCGGACCCGGACCCGGAACCGGAACCGGACCCTTACCCGGACCCAGACCGAGACCCGGACCCTTACCCGGACCCGGACCCGGACCCGGATGGAGACCCGGACACTTGCCCGGACCCGGACCCGGACCGTTGCCCGGACCCGGACCCGGACCCTGACCCGGACGCGGACACGGACCCGGACCCGGACACGGACACGGACACGGACCCGGACCCGGACCTGAACCCGAACCCTTCCCCAGACCGGGACACGGATCCTTACACGGACCCGGTCCCGGACCCGGACCTTTACCCGGACCCGGACCCGGACCCGGAACCGGAACCGGACCCGGACCCGGACCCGGACCCGGACCCGGACCCGGACCCGGACCCGGACCCAGACCCGGACACTTACCCGGACCCGGACCCGGACCAGGACCCAGACCAGGACCCTTACCCGGACCCGGACCCGGACACTTACCCGGACCCGGACCCGGACCCGGACCCGGACCCGGATCCGGACCCTTGCCCGGACCCGGACCCGGACCCGGACCCGGACCCGGACCCGGACCCGGACTCGGACCCGGACCCGGACCCGGACCCAGACCCGGACCCGGACCTGGACCCTTACCCGGACCCGGACCCGGACCAGGACCCTTACCCGGACCCGGACCCGGACCCGGACCCGGACCCGGACCCTTGCCCGGACCCGGACCTGGACCCGGACCCGGACCCGGACGCGGACCCGGACCCGGACCCGGACCCGGACCAGGACCCGAACCCTTACCCGGACCCGGACCCGGACCCTTACCCGGACCCGGACCCGGACCCCGACCCGGACCCGGACCCTTACCCGGACCTGGACCCGGACCCGGACCCGGACCCGGACCCGGACACTTACCCGGACCCGGACCCGGACCCGGACCCGGACCCGGACCCAGACCCGGACACTTACCCGGACCCGGACCCGGACCCGGACCCGGACCCGGACCCGGACCCGGACCCGGACGCTTATCCGGACCCGGACCCGGACCTGGACATGGACCCGGACCCTTACCCGGACCCAGACCCGGACCCGGAACCGGACCACTATCTGGACCCGGACCCGGACCCGGACATGGACCCGGACCCTTACCCGGACCCGGACCAGGACCCGGACCCGGACCCGGACCCTTACCCTGACCCGGAACCGGACCCGGACATGGACCCGGACCCTTACCCGGACCCGGACCCGGACCCGGACCCGGACCCGGACCCGGACCCGGACCCGGACCCGGACCCAGACCCAGACCCGGACCCTTACCCGGACCCAGACCCGGACCCGGACGGAGACCCGGACCCTTGCCCGGACCCGGACCCGGACCGTTGCCCGGACCCGGACCCGGACCCTGACCCGGACCCGGACCCGGACCCGGACACGGACACGGACACAGACCCGGACCCGGACCTGAACCCGAACCCTTCCCCAGACCGGGACCCGGATCCTTACACGGACCCGGTCCCGGACCCGGACCTTTACCCGGATCCAGACCCGGACCCCGACCCGGACCCGGACCTGGACCCGGACCCTTACCCGGACCCGGACCCGGACCCGGACCCGGACCCGGACCCGGACCCGGACCCGGACCCGGACCCGGACCCAGACCCGGACACTTACCCGGACCCGGACCCGGACCCGGACCCGGACCCGGACCCGGACCCGGACCCTTGCCCGGACCCGGACCCGGACCCGGACCCGGACCCGGACCCGGACCCGGACCCGGACCCGGACCCTTACCCGGTCCCAGACCCGGAACCGGACCTGGACCCGGACCCAGACCCGGACCCTTACCCGGACCCGGACCTGGACCCGGACCCGGACGCGGACCCGGATCCGGACCCGGACCCGGACCCAGACCCTTACCCGGACCCGGACCCGGACACGGACCTTTACCCGGACCCGGACCCGGACCCGGACACGGAACTGGACCCGGACCCGGACCCGGACCCGGACCCAGACCCGGACACTTACCCGGACCCGGACCCGGACCCGGACCCAGACCAGGACCCTTACCCGGACCCGGACCCGGACCCGGACCCGGATCCTTACCCGGACCAGGACCCGGACCCGGACCCCGACCCGGACCCGGACCCGGACCCGGACCCGGACCCGGACACTTACCCGGACCCGGACACGGACCCAGACCCGGACCCTTACCCGGACCCGGACCCAGACCCGGACCCGGACCCGGACCCGGACCCGGACCCGGACCCGGACCCCGACCCGGACCCGGACACTTACCCGGACCAGGACCCGGACCCGGACCCGGACCCAGACCCGGACCCGGACCCGGACCCGGACCCGGACCCGGACCTTTATCCGGACCCGGACCCGGACATGGACCCGGACCCTTACCCGGACCCGGACCCGGACCCGGACCCGGACCCGGACCCGGACCCGGACCTTTACCCGGACCCGGACCCGGACCCGGACGCTTATCCGGACCCGGACCCGGACCCGGACCCGGACATGGACCCGGACCCGGACCCTTACCCGGACCCGGACCCGGACCCGGACCCGGACCCGGACCCGGACCCTTACCCTGACACGGACCCGGACCCGGACATGGACCCGGACCCTTACCCGGACCCGGACCCGGACCCGGACCCGGACCCGGACCCGGACCCGGACCCGGACCCGGAACCGGACCCGGACCCAGACCCAGACCCGGACCCTTACCCGGACCCGGACCCGGACCCGGACCCGGACGGAGACCCGGACCCTTGCCCGGACCAGGACCCGGACCGTTGCCCGGACCCGGACCCGGACCCTGACCCGGACCCGGACCCGGACCCGGACACGGACACGGACACGGACCCGGACCCGGACCTGAACCCGAACCCTTCCCCAGACCAGGACCCGGATCCTTACACGGACCCGGTCCCGGACCCGGACCTTTACTCGGACCCGGACCCGGAACCGGAACCGGAACCGGACCCGGACCCGGACCCGGACCCGGACCCGGACCCGGACCCGGACCCGGACCCAGACCCGGACCCTTACCCGGACCCGGACCCGGACGCGGACCCGGACCCGGACCCGGACCCGGCCCCGGACCCGGACACTTACCCGGACCCGGACCCGGACCTGGACCCGGACCCGGACCCGGACCCGGACCCGGACCCGGACCCGGACCCGGACCCGGACCCGGACCCGGACGCTTATCCGGACCCGGACCCGGACCCGGACATGGACCCGGACCCTTACCCGGACCCGGACCCGGACCATTATCCGGACCCGGACCCGGACATGGACCCGGACCCTTACCCGGACCCTGACCCGGACACGGACCCGGACACGGACCCGGACCCGGACCTTTACCCGGACCCGGACCCTGACCCGGACGCTTATCCGGACCCGGACCCGGACCCGGACATGGACCCGGACCCTTACCAGGACCCAGACCCGGACCCGGACCCGGACCACTATCCGGACCCAGACCCGGACCCGGACATGGACACGGACCCTTACCCGGACCCGGACCCGGACCCGGACCCGGACCCGGACCCTTACCCTGACACGGACCCGGACCCGGACATGGACCCGGACCCTTACCCGGACCCGGACCCGGACCCGGACCCGGACCCTGACCCGGACCCGGAACCGGACCCGGACCCAGACCCAGACCCGGACCCTTACCCGGACCCGGACCCGGACCCGGACGGAGACCCGGACCCTTGCCCGGACCCGGACCCTGACCGTTGCCCGGACCCGGACCCGGACCCTGACCCGGACCCGGACCCGGACACGGACCCGGACACGGACCCGGACCCGGACCCGGACCTGAACCCGAACCCTTCCCCAGACCGGGACCCGGATCCTTACACGGACCCGGTCCCGGACCCGGACCTTTACCCGGACCCGGAACCGGACCCGGAACCGGACCCGGAACCGGAACCGGACCCGGACCCGGACCCGGACCCGGACCCGGACCCGGACCCAGACCCGGACACTTACCCGGACCCGGACCCGGACCAGGACCCAGACCAGGACCCTTACCCGGACCCGGACCTGGACCCGGACCCAGACCCGGACCCGGACCCTTACCCGGACCCGGACCCGGACCCGGACCCGGACCCGGATCCGGACCCTTGCCCGGACCCGGACCCGGACCCGGACCCGGACCCGGACCCGGACCCGGACCCTTACCCGGACCCGGACCCGGACCAGGACCCTTAACCGGACCCGGACCTGGACCCGGACCCGGACCCGGACCCGGACCCTTGCCCGGACCCGGACCTGGACCCGGACCCGGACCCGGACCCGGACCCGGACCCGGACCCGGACCCGGACCCGGACCAGGACCCGAACCCTTACCCGGACCTTTAACCGGAACCGGAACCGGAACCGGACCCGGACCCAGAGCCGGACCCAGACCCGGACCCTTACCCGGACCCGGACCCGGACCCGGACCTAGACCCGGAGCCGGACCCGGACCCGGACCCGGACCCGGACCCGGACCCTTACCCGGACCCGGACCCGGACCCGGTCCCGGACCCGGACCCGGACCCTTACCCGGACCCAGACCCGGACCCTTACCCGGAACCGGACCCGGACCCGGACCCGGACCCGGACCCGGACCCGGACCCGGACCCGGAACCGGACCCGGACCCGGACCCGGACCCGGACCCGGACCCGGACCCGGACCCTTACCCGGACCCGGACCCAGACCCGGACCCGGACCCTTACCCGGACCCGGACCCGGACCTGGACCCGGACCCTTACCCGGACCCAGACCCGGACCCGGAACCGGACCCGGAACCGGACCCTTACCAGGACCCGGACCCGGACCCGGACCCGGACCCAGACACTTACCCGGACCCGGACCCGGACCAGGACACGGACCCGGACCCGGACCCGGACCCTTACCCGGACCCGGACCCAGACCCGGACCCGGACCCTTACCCGGACCCGGACCCGGACCTGGACCCGGACCCTTACCCGGACCCAGACCCGGACCCGGAAACGGACCCGGAACCGGACCCTTACCAGGACCCGGACCCGGACCCGGACCCGGACCCAGACACTTACCCGGACCCGGACCCGGACCAGGACACGGACCAGGACCCGGACCCGGACCCTTACCAGGACCCGGACCCGGAACCGGACCCAGACCCGGACACTTACCCGGACCCGGACACGGGCCTGGACCCGGACCCGGACCCTTACCCGGACCCGGACCCGGACCCGGACCCGGACACGGAACCGGACCCTTACCAGGACCCGGACCCGGACCCGGACCCAGACACTTACCCGGACCCAGACCTGGACCCGGATCCGGACCCGGACCCGGACCCGGACCCGGACCCGGACCCTTACCCGGACCCGGACCCAGACCCGGACCCTTACCCGGACCCAGACCCGGACCCTTACCCGGACCTTTAACCGGAACCGGAACCGGACCCGGACCCGGACCCAGAGCCGGACCCAGACCCGGACCCTTACCCGGACCCGGACCCGGACCCGGACCTAGACCCGGAGCCGGACCCGGACCCGGACCCGGACCCGGACCCGGACCCTTACCCGGACCCGGACCCGGACCCGGTCCCGGACCCGGACCCGGACCCTTACCCGGACCCAGACCCGGACCCTTACCCGGAACCGGACCCGGACCCGGACCCGGACCCGGACCCGGACCCGGACCCGGACCCGGAACCGGACCCGGACCCGGACCCGGACCCGGACCCGGACCCGGACCCGGACCCTTACCCGGACCCGGACCCAGACCCGGACCCGGACCCTTACCCGGACCCGGACCCGGACCTGGACCCGGACCCTTACCCGGACCCAGACCCGGACCCGGAACCGGACCCGGAACCGGACCCTTACCAGGACCCGGACCCGGACCCGGACCCGGACCCAGACACTTACCCCGGACCCGGACCCGGACCAGGACACGGACCCGGACCCGGACCCGGACCCTTACCAGGACCCGGACCCGGAACCGGACCCAGACCCGGACACTTACCCGGACCCGGACACGGGCCTGGACCCGGACCCGGACCCTTACCCGGACCCGGACCCGGACCCAGACCCGGACACGGACACGGGCCTGGACCCGGACCCGGACCCTTACCCGGACCCGGACCCGGACCCGGACCCGGACACGGAACCGGACCCTTACCAGGACCCGGACCCGGACCCGGACCCAGACACTTACCCGGACCCAGACCTGGACCCGGATCCGGACCCGGACCCGGACCCGGACCCGGACCCGGACCCTTACCCGGACCCGGACCCGGACCCGGACCCATACCCGGACCCATACCCAGACCCGGACCCGGACCCGGACCCGGACCCGGACCCGGACCCTTACCCGGACACGGACCCGGACCCAGAACCGGACCCGGACCCTTACCCAGACCCGGACCCGGACCCGGACCCGGACCCGGACTCGGACGCTTACCCGGACCAGGACCCGGACCCGGACCCGGACCCGGAACCGGACCCTTACCAGGACCCGGACCCGGACCCGGACCCGGACCCAGACACTTACCCGGACACGGACCCGGACCCCGACCCTTACCCGGACCCGGACCCGGACCCGGACCCGGACCCTTACCCGGACCCGGACCCGGACCCGGACCCGGAACCGGACCCGGACACGGACACGGACCCGGAACCGGACCCGGACCCTTACCCGGACCCGGACCCGGACCCGGACCCGGACCCTTACCCGGACCCGGACCCGGACCCAGACGCCGACCCGGACCCGGACCCGGACCCGGAACCCGACCCGGACCCGGACCCGGACCCTTACCCGGACCCGGACACGGACCCGGACACGGACCCGGAACCGGACCCTTACCAGGACCAGGACCCGGAACCTTACCCGGACCTTTACCCGGACATGGAACCGGAACCGGAACCGGACCCGGACCCGGACCCGGACCCGGACCCGGACCCGGACCCAGACCCGGACCCAGACCCGGACCCTTACCCGGACCCGGACCCGGAGCCGGACCCGGACCCGGACCCGGACCTGGAGCCGGACCCGGACCCTTACCCGGACCCGGACCCTTACCCGGACCCGGACCCGGACCCTTACCCGGACCCGGACCCAGACCCGGACCCGGACCCTTACCCGGACCCGGACCCGGACCTGGACCCGGACCCTTACCCGGACCCAGACCCGGACCCGGAACCGGACCCGGAACCGGACCCTTACCAGGACCCGGACCCGGACCCGGACCCGGACCCAGACACTTACCCGGACCCGGACCCGGACCAGGACACGGACCCGGACCCGGACCCGGACCCTTACCAGGACCCGGACCCGGAACCGGACCCAGACCCGGACACTTACCCGGACCCGGACACGGGCCTGGACCCGGACCCGGACCCTTACCCGGACCCGGACCCGGACCCGGACCCGGACACGGACACGGGCCTGGACCCGGACCCGGACCCTTACCCGGACCCGGACCCGGACCCGGACCCGGACACGGAACCGGACCCTTACCAGGACCCGGACCCGGACCCGGACCCAGACACTTACCCGGACCCAGACCTGGACCCGGATCCGGACCCGGACCCGGACCCGGACCCGGACCCGGACCCTTACCCCGGACCCGGACCCGGACCCGGACCCATACCCGGACCCATACCCAGACCCGGACCCGGACCCGGACCCGGACCCGGACCCGGACCCTTACCCGGACACGGACCCGGACCCAGAACCGGACCCGGACCCTTACCCAGACCCGGACCCGGACCCGGACCCGGACCCGGACTCGGACGCTTACCCGGACCAGGACCCGGACCCGGACCCGGACCCGGAACCGGACCCTTACCAGGACCCGGACCCGGACCCGGACCCGGACCCAGACACTTACCCGGACACGGACCCGGACCCCGACCCTTACCCGGACCCGGACCCGGACCCGGACCCGGACCCTTACCCGGACCCGGACCCGGACCCGGACCCGGAACCGGACCCGGACACGGACACGGACCCGGAACCGGACCCGGACCCTTACCCGGACCCGGACCCGGACCCGGACCCGGACCCTTACCCGGACCCGGACCCGGACCCAGACGCCGACCCGGACCCGGACCCGGACCCGGAACCCGACCCGGACCCGGACCCGGACCCTTACCCGGACCCGGACACGGACCCGGACACGGACCCGGAACCGGACCCTTACCAGGACCAGGACCCGGAACCTTACCCGGACCTTTACCCGGACATGGAACCGGAACCGGAACCGGACCCGGACCCGGACCCGGACCCGGACCCGGACCCGGACCCAGACCCGGACCCAGACCCGGACCCTTACCCGGACCCGGACCCGGAGCCGGACCCGGACCCGGACCCGGACCTGGAGCCGGACCCGGACCCTTACCCGGACCCGGACCCTTACCCGGACCCGGACCCGGACCCGGACCCGGACCCGGACCCGGACCCGGACCCGGACCCGGACCCGGACCCGGACCCGGACCCTTACCCGGACCCGGACCCGGACCCGGACCCGGACCCGGACCCAGACCCTTACCTGGACCCGGACCCGGACCCGGACCTGGACCCGGACCCGGACCCGGACCCGGACCCGGACCCGGACCCGGACCCGGACCCGGACCTGGACCCGGACCCGGACCCGGACCCGGACCCAGACCCGGACCCTTACCCGGACCCAGACCCGGACCCTTACCCGGACCTTTAACCGGAACCGGAACCGGAACCGGACCCGGACCCGGACCCGGACCCGGAGCCGGACCCAGACCTGGACCCTTACCCGGACCCGGACCCGGACCCGGACCTGGACCCGGAGCCGGACCCGGACCCTTACCCGGACCCGGACCCGGACCCTTACCCGGACCCGGACCCGGACCCGGACCCGGACCCGGACCCGGACCCGGAACCAGACCCGGACCCTTACCCGGACCCGGACCCGGACCCGGACCCGGACCCGGACCCGGACCCAGACCCTTACCCGGACCCGGACCCGGACCTGGACCCGGACCCTTACCCGGACCCGGACTCGGACCCGGACATTTACCCGGACCCTTACCCGGACCCGGACCCGGACCCGGACCCGGACCCGGACCCGGACCCGGACCCGGACCCGGACCCTTACCCGGACCTTTACCCGGACACGGAACCGGAACCGGACCCGGACACGAACCCGGTCCCGGACCCAGACCCGGACCCTTACCCGGACCCGGACCCGGACCCGGACCCGGACCCGGACCTGGACCCGGACCCGGACCCGGACCCGGACCCGGACCCGGACCCGGACCCGGACCCGGACCCAGACCCGGACCCTTACCCGGACCCGGACCCGGACCCGGACCCGGACCCGGACCCGGACCCGGACCCAGACCCGGACCCGGACCCGGACCCGGACCCGGACCCGGACCCGGACCCGGACCCGGACCCGGACCCGGACCCAGACCCGGACCCTTACCCGGACCCGGACCCGGACCCGGACCCGGACCCGGACCCGGACCCAGACCCTTACCCGGACCCGGACCCGGACCCGGACCCGGACCCGGACCCGGACCCGGACCCTTACCCGGACCCGGACCCGGACCCGGACCCGGACCCGGACCCGGACCCTTACCCGGACCCGGACCCGGACCCGGACCCGGACACGGACCCGGACACGGACCAGGACACGGACACGGACCCGGACCCGGACACGGACCCGGACCCGGACACGGACACGGACACGGACACGGACACGGACCCGGACACGGACACGGACCCGGACACGGACCCGGACACGGACCCTTACCCTGACCCGGACCCGGACCCGGACCCGGACCCGGACCCGGACCCTTACACGGACCCGGACCTGGACCCGGACCCTTACCTGGACCCGGACCCGGCCCCGGAACCGGACCCGGAACCGGACCCTTACCAGGACCCGGACCCGGACCCGGACCCGGACCCAGACACTTACCCGGACCCGGACCCGGACCAGGACCCGGACCCGGACCCGGACCCGGACCCGGACCCTTACCCGGACCCGGACCCTGACCCGGACATGGACATGGACCCTTACCCGGACCCGGACCGGGACCCGGACCCGGACCCGGAACCGGACCCAGACCCGGACACTTACCCGGACCCGGACCCCGACCCGGACCCGGACCCGGACCTTTACCCGGACCCGGACCCGGACCCTTACCCGGACCCGTACCCGGACCCAGACCCCGACCCGGACCCGGACCCGGACCCAGACACTTACCCGTACCGGAACCGGACCCGGACCCGGACCCGGACCCGGACCCGGACCCGGACCCGGACCCGGACCCGGACCCGGACCCGGACCCGGACCTTTACCCAGACCCTTAGCCGGACCCGGACCCGGACCCGGACCCGGACCCTTACCCGGACCCGGACCTGGACCCGGACCCGGACCCGGAACCGGACCCTTACCAGGACCCGGACCCGGACCCAGACACTTACCCGGACCCGGACCCGGACCCTTACCCGGACCCGGACCCAGACCCTGACCCGGACCCGGACCCAGACCCCGACCCGGACCCGGAACCGGACTCTTACCAGCACCCGGACCCGGACCCGGACCCGGACCCAGACACTTACCCGGACCCGGACCCGGACCCGGACCCCGACCCTTACCCGGACCCGGACCCGGACCTGGACCCGGACACTTACCCGGACCCGGACCCGGACCCGGACCCGGACCCGGACCCGGACCCGGACCCGGACCCGGACCCTTACCCGGACCCGGACCCGGACCCGGACCCTTACCCGGACCCGGACCCGGACCCAGACCCCGACCCGGACCCGGACCCGGACCCGGAACCCGACCCGGACCCGGACCCGGACCCGGACCCTTACCCGGACCCGGACCCGGACCCGGACCCGGACCCGGACCCGGACCCAGACCCGGAACTGGACCCTTACCAGGACCAGGACCCGGAACCTTACCCGGACCTTTACCCGGACATGGAACCGGAACCGGAACCGGACCCGGACCCGGACACGGACCCGGACACGGACCCGGACCCGGACCCAGACCCGGACCCTTACCCGGACCCGGACCCGGACCCGGAGCCTGACCCGGACCCTTACCCGGACCCGGACCCTTACCCGGACCCGGACCCGGACCCGGACCCGGACCCGGACCCGGACCCGGACCCGGACCCGGACCCTTACCCGGACCCGGACCCGGACCCGGACCCGGACCCGGACCCGGAGCCGGACCCGGACCCGGAGCCGGACCCGGACCCGGACCCTTACCCGGACCCGGACCCGGGTCCGGGTCCGGGTCCGGGTCCGGGTAAGGGTCCGGGTCTGGGTCCGGGTCCGGGTCCGGACCCGGACCCGGACCCGGACCCGGACCCCGACCCTTACCCGGACCCGGACCCGGACCCGGACCCGGACCCGGAACCAGACCCGGACCCTTACCCGGACCCGGACCCGGACCCGGACCCGGACCCGGACCCAGACCCTTACCCGGACCCGGACCCGGACCTGGACCCGGACCCTTACCCGGACCCGGACTCGGACCCGGACATTTACCCGGAACCGGACTCGGACCCGGACATTTACCCGGACTCTTACCCGGACCCGGACCCGGACCCTTACCCGGACCCGGACCCGGACCCGGACCTGGACCCGGACCCGGACCCGGACCCGGACCCTTACCCGGACCCGGACCCGGACCCGGACCCGGACCCGGACCCAGACCCTTACCCGGACCCGGACCCAGACCCGGACCCGGACCCGGTCCCGGACCCGGACCCGGAACCGGACCCGGACACGGACACGGACACGGACACGGACACGGACACGGACACGGACACGGACACGGACCCGGACACGGACCCTTACCCGGACCCGGACCCGGACCCTTACACGGACCCGGACCCGGACCCGGACCCGGACCCTTACCCGGACCCGGACCCGGACCCGGAACCGGACCCGGAACCGGACCCTTACCAGGACCCGGACCCGGACCCGGACCCGGACCCAGACACTTACCCGGACCCGGACCCGGACCAGGACCCGGACCCGGACCCGGACCCGGACCCTTACCCGGACCCGGACCCGGAACCGGACATGGACATGGACCCTTACCAGGACCCGGACCCGGACCCGGACCCGGACGCGGAACCGGACCCAGACACGGACACTTACCCGGACCCGGACACGGGCCTGGACCCGGACCCGGACCCTTACCCGGACCCGGACCCGGACCCGGACACGGACACGGAACCGGACCCTTACCAGGACCCGGACCCGGACCCGGACCCAGACACTTACCCGGACCCGGACCTGGACCCGGATCCGGACCCGGACCCAGACCCGGACCCGGACACGGACCCTTACCCGGACCCGGACCCGGACCCGGACCCATACCCGGACCCATACCCGGACCCATACCCAGACCCGGACCCGGACCCGGACCCGGACCTGGACCCTTACCCGGACCCGGACCCGGACCCGGACCCGGACCCGGACCCTTACCCGGACCCGGACCCGGACCCAGACCCGACCCGGACCCGGACCCGGACCCCGACCCGGACCCAGACTCGGACACTTACCCGGACCAGGACCCGGACCCGGACCCGGAACCGGAACCGGAACCGGACCCTTACCAGGACCCGGACCCGGACCCGGACCCGGACCCAGACACTTACCCGGACCCGGACCCGGACCCGGACCCGGACCCGGACCCGGACCCGGACCCTGACCCTTACCCGGACCCGGACCCGGACCCGGACCCGGACCCGGACCCTTACCCGGACCCGGACCCGGACCCGGACCCGGACCCGGACCCGGACCCGGATCCTTACCCGGACCCGGACCCGGACCCTTACCCGGACCCGGACCCGGACCCGGACCCGGACCCGGACCCGGACCCGGACCCGGAACCGGACCCGGACCCGGACCCGGACCCGGACCCGGACCCTTACCCGGACCCGGACCCGGACCCGGACCCGGACCCGGACCCGGACCCGGTCCCGGACCCGGACCCGGACCCGGACCCGGACCCGGACACGGACCCGGACCCGGACCCGGACCCGGACCCTTACCCGGACCCCGACCCGGACCCGGACCCGGACTCGGACCCGGACCCGGACCCGGACCCGGACCCTTACCCGGACCAGGACCCGGACCCGGACCCGGACCCGGACCCGGACCCGGACCCGGACCCAGACCCGGACCCTTACCCGGACCCGGACCCGGACCCGGACCCGGACCCGGACCCGGACCCGGACCCGGACACTTATCCGGACCCGGACCCGGACCCGGACATGGACCCGGACCCTTACCCGGACCCGGACCCGGACCCGGACCCGGACCCGGACCCGGACCAGGACCCGGACCCGGACCTTTACCCGGACCCAGACCCGGACCCGGACCCGGACCAGGACCCAGACCCGGACACTTACCCGGACCCGGACCCGGACCCGGACCCGGACCCGGACCCGGACCCGGACCCGGACCCGGACCCGGACCCGGACCCGGACCCGGACATGGACCCGGACCCTTACCCGGACCCAGACCCGGACCCGGACCCGGACCACAATCCGGACCCGGACCCGGACCCGGACATGGACCCGGACCCAGACCCAGACCCGGACCCTTACCCGGACCCGGACCCGGACCCGGACGGAGACCCGGACACTTGCCCGGACCCGGACCCGGACCGTTGCCCGGACCCGGACCCGGACCCTGACCCGGACGCGGACACGGACCCGGACACGGACACGGACACGGACCCGGACCCGGACCTGAACCCGAACCCTTCCCCAGACCGGGACCCGGATCCTTACACGGACCCGGTCCCGGACCCGGACCTTTACCCGGACCCGGACCCGGAACCGGAACCGGAACCGGAACCGGACCCGGACCCGGACCCGGACCCGGACCCGGACCCGGACCCAGACCCGGACACTTACCCGGACCCGGACCCGGACCAGGACCCAGACCAGGACCCTTACCCGGACCCGGACCCGGACCCGGACCCGGACCCAGACCCGGACCCGGACCCTTACCCGGACCCGGACCCGGACCGGGACCCGGACCCGGACCCCGACCCGGACCCGGACCTGGACCCGGACCCTTACCCGGACCCGGACCCGGACCCGGACCCGGACCCGGACCCGGACCCGGACCCGGACCCGGACCCGGACACGGACCCGGACCCAGACCCGGACACTTACCCGGACCCGGACCCGGACCCGGACCTGGACCCGGATCCGGACCCTTACCCGGACCCGGACCCGGACCAGGACCCTTACCCTGACCCGGACCCGGACCCGGACATGGACCCGGACCCTTACCCGGACCCGGACCCGGACCCGGACCCGGACCCGGACCCGGACCCGGAACCGGAACCGGACCCTTACCCGGACCCAGACCGAGACCCGGACCCTTACCCGGACCCGGACCCGGACCCGGATGGAGACCCGGACACTTGCCCGGACCCGGACCCGGACCGTTGCCCGGACCCGGACCCGGACCCTGACCCGGACGCGGACACGGACCCGGACCCGGACACGGACACGGACACGGACCCGGACCCGGACCTGAACCCGAACCCTTCCCCAGACCGGGACACGGATCCTTACACGGACCCGGTCCCGGACCCGGACCTTTACCCGGACCCGGACCCGGACCCGGAACCGGAACCGGACCCGGACCCGGACCCGGACCCGGACCCGGACCCGGACCCGGACCCAGACCCGGACACTTACCCGGACCCGGACCCGGACCAGGACCCAGACCAGGACCCTTACCCGGACCCGGACCCGGACACTTACCCGGACCCGGACCCGGACCCGGACCCGGACCCGGATCCGGACCCTTGCCCGGACCCGGACCCGGACCCGGACCCGGACCCGGACCCGGACCCGGACTCGGACCCGGACCCGGACCCGGACCCAGACCCGGACCCGGACCTGGACCCTTACCCGGACCCGGACCCGGACCAGGACCCTTACCCGGACCCGGACCCGGACCCGGACCCGGACCCGGACCCTTGCCCGGACCCGGACCTGGACCCGGACCCGGACCCGGACGCGGACCCGGACCCGGACCCGGACCCGGACCAGGACCCGAACCCTTACCCGGACCCGGACCCGGACCCTTACCCGGACCCGGACCCGGACCCCGACCCGGACCCGGACCCTTACCCGGACCTGGACCCGGACCCGGACCCGGACCCGGACCCGGACACTTACCCGGACCCGGACCCGGACCCGGACCCGGACCCGGACCCAGACCCGGACACTTACCCGGACCCGGACCCGGACCCGGACCCGGACCCGGACCCGGACCCGGACCCGGACGCTTATCCGGACCCGGACCCGGACCTGGACATGGACCCGGACCCTTACCCGGACCCAGACCCGGACCCGGAACCGGACCACTATCTGGACCCGGACCCGGACCCGGACATGGACCCGGACCCTTACCCGGACCCGGACCAGGACCCGGACCCGGACCCGGACCCTTACCCTGACCCGGAACCGGACCCGGACATGGACCCGGACCCTTACCCGGACCCGGACCCGGACCCGGACCCGGACCCGGACCCGGACCCGGACCCGGACCCGGACCCAGACCCAGACCCGGACCCTTACCCGGACCCAGACCCGGACCCGGACGGAGACCCGGACCCTTGCCCGGACCCGGACCCGGACCGTTGCCCGGACCCGGACCCGGACCCTGACCCGGACCCGGACCCGGACCCGGACACGGACACGGACACAGACCCGGACCCGGACCTGAACCCGAACCCTTCCCCAGACCGGGACCCGGATCCTTACACGGACCCGGTCCCGGACCCGGACCTTTACCCGGATCCAGACCCGGACCCCGACCCGGACCCGGACCTGGACCCGGACCCTTACCCGGACCCGGACCCGGACCCGGACCCGGACCCGGACCCGGACCCGGACCCGGACCCGGACCCGGACCCAGACCCGGACACTTACCCGGACCCGGACCCGGACCCGGACCCGGACCCGGACCCGGACCCGGACCCTTGCCCGGACCCGGACCCGGACCCGGACCCGGACCCGGACCCGGACCCGGACCCGGACCCGGACCCTTACCCGGTCCCAGACCCGGAACCGGACCTGGACCCGGACCCAGACCCGGACCCTTACCCGGACCCGGACCTGGACCCGGACCCGGACGCGGACCCGGATCCGGACCCGGACCCGGACCCAGACCCTTACCCGGACCCGGACCCGGACACGGACCTTTACCCGGACCCGGACCCGGACCCGGACACGGAACTGGACCCGGACCCGGACCCGGACCCGGACCCAGACCCGGACACTTACCCGGACCCGGACCCGGACCCGGACCCAGACCAGGACCCTTACCCGGACCCGGACCCGGACCCGGACCCGGATCCTTACCCGGACCAGGACCCGGACCCGGACCCCGACCCGGACCCGGACCCGGACCCGGACCCGGACCCGGACACTTACCCGGACCCGGACACGGACCCAGACCCGGACCCTTACCCGGACCCGGACCCAGACCCGGACCCGGACCCGGACCCGGACCCGGACCCGGACCCGGACCCCGACCCGGACCCGGACACTTACCCGGACCAGGACCCGGACCCGGACCCGGACCCAGACCCGGACCCGGACCCGGACCCGGACCCGGACCCGGACCTTTATCCGGACCCGGACCCGGACATGGACCCGGACCCTTACCCGGACCCGGACCCGGACCCGGACCCGGACCCGGACCCGGACCCGGACCTTTACCCGGACCCGGACCCGGACCCGGACGCTTATCCGGACCCGGACCCGGACCCGGACCCGGACATGGACCCGGACCCGGACCCTTACCCGGACCCGGACCCGGACCCGGACCCGGACCCGGACCCGGACCCTTACCCTGACACGGACCCGGACCCGGACATGGACCCGGACCCTTACCCGGACCCGGACCCGGACCCGGACCCGGACCCGGACCCGGACCCGGACCCGGACCCGGAACCGGACCCGGACCCAGACCCAGACCCGGACCCTTACCCGGACCCGGACCCGGACCCGGACCCGGACGGAGACCCGGACCCTTGCCCGGACCAGGACCCGGACCGTTGCCCGGACCCGGACCCGGACCCTGACCCGGACCCGGACCCGGACCCGGACACGGACACGGACACGGACCCGGACCCGGACCTGAACCCGAACCCTTCCCCAGACCAGGACCCGGATCCTTACACGGACCCGGTCCCGGACCCGGACCTTTACTCGGACCCGGACCCGGAACCGGAACCGGAACCGGACCCGGACCCGGACCCGGACCCGGACCCGGACCCGGACCCGGACCCGGACCCAGACCCGGACCCTTACCCGGACCCGGACCCGGACGCGGACCCGGACCCGGACCCGGACCCGGCCCCGGACCCGGACACTTACCCGGACCCGGACCCGGACCTGGACCCGGACCCGGACCCGGACCCGGACCCGGACCCGGACCCGGACCCGGACCCGGACCCGGACCCGGACGCTTATCCGGACCCGGACCCGGACCCGGACATGGACCCGGACCCTTACCCGGACCCGGACCCGGACCATTATCCGGACCCGGACCCGGACATGGACCCGGACCCTTACCCGGACCCTGACCCGGACACGGACCCGGACACGGACCCGGACCCGGACCTTTACCCGGACCCGGACCCTGACCCGGACGCTTATCCGGACCCGGACCCGGACCCGGACATGGACCCGGACCCTTACCAGGACCCAGACCCGGACCCGGACCCGGACCACTATCCGGACCCAGACCCGGACCCGGACATGGACACGGACCCTTACCCGGACCCGGACCCGGACCCGGACCCGGACCCGGACCCTTACCCTGACACGGACCCGGACCCGGACATGGACCCGGACCCTTACCCGGACCCGGACCCGGACCCGGACCCGGACCCTGACCCGGACCCGGAACCGGACCCGGACCCAGACCCAGACCCGGACCCTTACCCGGACCCGGACCCGGACCCGGACGGAGACCCGGACCCTTGCCCGGACCCGGACCCTGACCGTTGCCCGGACCCGGACCCGGACCCTGACCCGGACCCGGACCCGGACACGGACCCGGACACGGACCCGGACCCGGACCCGGACCTGAACCCGAACCCTTCCCCAGACCGGGACCCGGATCCTTACACGGACCCGGACCTTTACCCGGACCCGGAACCGGACCCGGAACCGGACCCGGAACCGGAACCGGACCCGGACCCGGACCCGGACCCGGACCCGGACCCGGACCCAGACCCGGACACTTACCCGGACCCGGACCCGGACCAGGACCCAGACCAGGACCCTTACCCGGACCCGGACCTGGACCCGGACCCAGACCCGGACCCGGACCCTTACCCGGACCCGGACCCGGACCCGGACCCGGACCCGGATCCGGACCCTTGCCCGGACCCGGACCCGGACCCGGACCCGGACCCGGACCCGGACCCGGACCCTTACCCGGACCCGGACCCGGACCAGGACCCTTAACCGGACCCGGACCTGGACCCGGACCCGGACCCGGACCCGGACCCTTGCCCGGACCCGGACCTGGACCCGGACCCGGACCCGGACCCGGACCCGGACCCGGACCCGGACCCGGACCCGGACCAGGACCCGAACCCTTACCCGGACCCGGACCCGGACCCTTACCCGGACCCGGACCCGGACCCCGACCCGGACCCGGACCCTTACCCGGTCCCCAGACCCGGAACCGGACCTGGACCCGGACCCAGACCCGGACCCTTACCCGGACCCGGACCCGGACCCGGACCCGGACCCTTACCCGGACCAGGACCCGGACCCGGACCCCGACCCGGACCCGGACCCGGACCCGGACACTTACCCGGACCCGGACACGGACCCAGACCCGGACCCTTACCCGGACCCGGACCCGGACCCGGACCCGGACCCGGACCCGGACCCGGACCCGGACCCGGACCCGGACCCCGACCCCGACCCGGACCCGGACACTTACCCGGACCAGGATCCGGACCCGGACCCGGACCCGGACCCGGACCCGGACCCGGACCATTATCCGGACCCGGACCCGGACATGGACCCGGACCCTTACCCGGACCCGGACCCGGACCCGGACCCGGACCCGGACCCGGACCCGGACCCGGACCCGGACCTTTACCCGGACCCGGACCCGGACCCGGACGCTTATCCGGACCCGGACCCGGACCCGGACCCGGACATGGACCCGGACACTGACCCGGACCCAGACCCGGACCCGGACCCGGACCACTATCCGGACCCGGACCCGGACCCGGACATGGACCCGGACCCTTACCCGGACCCGGACCCGGACCCGGACCCGGACCCGGACCCTTACCCTGACACGGACCCGGACCCGGACATGGACCCGGACCCTTACCCGGACCCGGACCCGGACCCGGACCCGGACCCGGACCCGGACCCGGACCCGGACCCGGACCCGGAACCGGACCCGGACCAAGACCCAGACCCGGACCCTTACCCGGACCCGGACCCGGACCCGGACGGAGACCCGGACCCTTGCCCGGACCCGGACCCGGACCGTTGCCCGGACCCGGACCCGGACCCTGACCCGGACCCGGACCCGGACACGGACACGGACACGGACACGGACCCGGACCCGGACCCGGACCTGAACCCGAACCCTTCCCCAGACCGGGACCCGGATCCTTACACGGACCCGGTCCCGGACCCGGACCTTTACTCGGACCCGGACCCGGAACCGGAACCGGAACCGGAACCGGACCCGGACCCGGACACGGACCCAGACCCGGACACTTACCCGGACCCGGACCCGGACCCGGACCCGGACCCGGATCCGGACCCTTGCCCGGACCCGGACCCGGACCCGGACCCGGACCCGGACCCGGACCCGGACCCGGACCCTTACCCGGACCCGGACCCGGACCAGGTCCCTTACCCGGACCCGGACCTGGACCCGGACCCGGACCCGGACCCGGACCCGGACCCGGACCCGGACCCTTGCCCGGACCCGGACCTGGACCCGGACCCGGACCCGGACCCGGACCCGGACCCGGACCCGGACCAGGACCCGAACCCTTACCCGGACCCAGACCCGGACCCTTACCCGGACCCGGACCCGGACCCCGACCCGGACCCGGACCCTTACCCGGTCCCAGACCCGGAACCGGACCTGGACCCGGACCCAGACCCGGACCCTTACCCGGACCCGGACCTGGACCCGGACCCGGCCGCGGACCCGGATCCGGACCCGGACCCGGACCCAGACCCTTACCCGGACCCGGACCCGGACACGGACCTTTACCCGGACCCGGACCCGGACCCGGACACGGAACTGGACCCGGACCCGGACCCGGACCCGGACCCAGACCAGGACACTTACCCGGACCCGGACCCGGACCCGGACCCAGACCAGGACCCTTACCCGGACCCGGACCCGGACCCGGACCCGGACCCTTACCCGGACAAGGACCCGGACCCGGACCCCGACCCGGACCCGGACCCGGACCCGGACCCGGACACTTACCCGGACCCGGACACGGACCCGGACCCTTACCCGGACCCGGACCCAGACCCGGACCCGGACCCGGACCCGGACCCGGACCCGGACCCCGACCCGGACCCGGACACTTACCCGGACCAGGACCCGGACCCGGACCCGGACCCGGACCCGGACCCGGACCCGGACCCGGACCCGGACCTTTACTCGGACCCGGACCCGGAACCGGAACCGGAACCGGACCCGGACCCGGACCCGGACCCGGACCCGGACCCGGACCCGGACCCGGACCCGGACCCGGACCCTTACCCGGACCCGGACCCGGACGCGGACCCGGACCCGGACCCGGACCCGGACCCGGACCCGGACACTTACCCGGACCCGGACCTGGACCCGGACCCGGACCCGGACCCGGACCCGGACCCGGACCCGGACCCGGACCCGGACCCGGACCCGGACGCTTATCCGGACCCGGACCCGGACCCGGACATGGACCCGGACCCTTACCCGGACCCGGACCCGGACCCGGACCCGGACCCGGACCCGGACCATTATCCGGACCCGGACCCGGACATGGACCCGGACCCTTACCCGGACCCTGACCCGGACACGGACCCGGACACGGACCCGGACCCGGACCTTTACCCGGACCCGGACACTGACCCGGACGCTTATCCGGACCCGGACCCGGACCCGGACATGGACCCGGACCCTTACCAGGACCCAGACCCGGACCCGGACCCGGACCACTATCCGGACCCAGACCCGGACCCGGACATGGACACGGACCCTTACCCGGACCCGGACCCGGACCCGGACCCGGACCCGGACCCTTACCCTGACACGGACCCGGACCCGGACATGGACCCGGACCCTTACCCGGACCCGGACCTGGACCCGGACCCGGACCCGGACCCGGACCCGGAACCGGACCCGGACCCAGACCCAGACCCGGACCCTTACCCGGACCCGGACCCGGACCCGGACGGAGACCCGGACCCTTGCCCGGACCCGGACCCTGACCGTTGCCCGGACCCGGACCCGGACCCTGACCCGGACCCGGACCCGGACACGGACCCGGACACGGACCCGGACCCGGACCCGGACCTGAACCCGAACCCTTCCCCAGACCGGGACCCGGATTCTTACACGGACCCGGTCCCGGACCCGGACCTTTACCCGGACCCGGAACCGGACCCGGAACCGGAACCGGAACCGGAACCGGACCCGGACCCGGACCCGGACCCGGACCCGGACCCAGACCCGGACACTTACCCGGACCCGGACCCGGACCAGGACCCAGACCAGGACCCTTACCCGGACCCGGACCCGGACCCGGACCCGGACCCAGACCCGGACCCGGACCCGGACCCTTACCCGGACCAGGACCCGGACCCGGACCCCGACCCGGACCCGGACCCGGACCCGGACACTTACCCGGACCCGGACACGGACCCAGACCCGGACCCGGACCCGGACCCTTGCCCGGACCCGGACCTGGACCCGGACCCGGACCCGGACCCGGACCCGGACCCGGACCCGGACCCGGACCAGGACCCGAACCCTTACCCGGACCCGGACCCGGACCCTTACCCGGACCCGGACCCGGACCCCGACCCGGACCCGGACCCTTACCCGGTCCCAGACCCGGAACCGGACCTGGACCCGGACCCAGACCCGGACCCTTACCCGGACCCGGACCTGGACCCGGACCCGGACGCGGACCCGGATCCGGACCCGGACCCGGACCCAGACCCTTACCCGGACCCGGACCCGGACACGGACCTTTACCCGGACCCGGACCCGGACCCGGACACGGAACTGGACCCGGACCCGGACCCGGACCCGGACCCAGACCCGGACACTTACCCGGACCCGGACCCGGACCCGGACCCAGACCAGGACCCTTACCCGAACCCGGACCCGGACCCGGACCCGGACCCTTACCCGGACCAGGACCCGGACCCGGACCCCGACCCGGACCCGGACCCGGACCCGGACACTTACCCGGACACGGACACGGACCCAGACCCGGACCCTTACCCGGACCCGGACCCAGACCCGGACCCGGACCCGGACATTTACCCGGACCCGGACCCGGACCCGGACGCTTATCCGGACCCGGACCCGGACCCGGACCCGGACATGGACCCGGACCCTTACCCGGACACAGACCCGGACCCGGACCCGGACCACTATCCGGACCCGGACCCGGACCCGGACATGGACCCGGACCATTACCCGGACCCGGACCCGGACCCGGACCCGGACCCGGACCCTTACCCTGACACGGACCCGGACCCGGACATGGACCCGGACCCTTACCCGGACCCGGACCCGGACCCGGACCTTTACCCGGACCCGGACCCGGACCCGGACGCTTATCCGGACCCGGACCCGGACCCGGACCCGGACATGGACCCGGACCCGGACCCTTACCCGGACACAGACCCGGACCCGGACCCGGACCACTATCCGGACCCGGACCCGGACCCGGACATGGACCCGGACCATTACCCGGACCCGGACCCGGACCCGGACCCGGACCCGGACCCTTACCCTGACACGGACCCGGACCCGGACATGGACCCGGACCCTTACCCGGACCCGGACCCGGACCCGGACCCGGACCCGGACCCGGACCCGGACCCGGAACCGGACCCTGACCAAGACCCAGACCCGGACCCTTACCCGGACCCGGACCCGGACCCGGACGGAGACCCGGACCCTTGCCCGGACCCGGACCCGGACCGTTGCCCGGACCCGGACCCGGACCCTGACCCGGACCCGGACCCGGACACGGACACGGACACGGACACGGACCCGGACCCGGACCCGGACCCGGACCTGAACCCGAACCCTTCCCCAGACCGGGACCCGGATCCTTACACGGACCCGGTCCCGGACCCGGACCTTTACTCGGACCCGGACCCGTAACCGGAACCGGAACCGGAACCGGACCCGGACCCGGAACCGGAACCGGACCCGGACCCGGACCCGGACCCGGACCCGGACCCGGACCCGGACCCAGACCCGGACCCTTACCCGGACCCGGACCCGGACGTGGACCCGGACGCGGACCCGGACCCGGACCCGGACCCGGACACTTACCCGGACCCGGACCCGGACCTGGACCCCGACCCGGACCCTTAGCCGCACCCGGACCCGGACCCGGACCCGGACGCTTATCCGGACCCGGACCCGGACCCGGACATGGACCCGGACCCTTACCCGGACCCGGACCCTGACCCGGACCCGGACCCGGACCCGGACCATTATACGGACCCGGACCCGGACATGGACCCGGACCCTTACCCGGACCCTGACCCGGACCAGGACCCTTACCCGGACCCGGACCTGGACCCGGACCCGGACCCGGACCCGGACCCTTACCCGGACCCGGACCTGGACCCGGACCCGGACCCGGACCCGGACCCTTGCCCGGACCCGGACCTGGACCCGGACCCGGACCCGGACCCGGACCCGGACCCGGACCAGGACCCGAACCCTTACCCGGACCCGGACCCGGACCCTTACCCGGACCCGGACCCGGACCCCGACCCGGACCCGGACCCTTACCCGGTCCCAGACCCGGAACCGGACCTGGACCCGGACCCAGACCCGGACCCTTACCCGGACCCGGACCTGGACCCGGACCCGGACGCGGACCCGGACCCGGACCCGGACCCGGACCCAGACCCTTACCCGGACCCGGACCCGGACACGGACCTTTACCCGGACCCGGACCCGGACACGGACACGGAACTGGACCCGGACCCGGACCCGGACCCGGACCCAGACCCGGACACTTACCCGGACCCGGACCCGGACCCGGACCCAGACCAGGACCCTTACCCGGACCCGGACCCGGACCCGGACCCGGACCCTTACCCGGACCAGGACCCGGACCCGGACCCCGACCCGGACCCGGACCCGGACCCGGACACTTACCCGGACCCGGACACGGACCCAGACCCGGACCCTTACCCGGACCCGGACCCAGACCCGGACCCGGACCCGGACCCGGACCCGGACCCGGACCCGGACCCGGACCCGGACCCCGACCCGGACCCGGACACTTACCCGGACCAGGACCCGGACCCGGACCCGGACCCGGACCCGGACCCGGACCCGGACCCGGACCCGGACCCGGACCATTATCCGGACCCGGACCCGGACATGGACCCGGACCCTTACCCGGACCCGGACCCGGACCCGGACCCGGACCCGGACCCGGACCCGGACCCGGACCCGGACCCGGACCTTTACCTGGACCCGGACGCTTCTCCGGACCCGGACCCGGACCCGGACCCGGACATGGACCCGGACCCTTACCCGGACCCAGACCCGGACCCGGACCCGGACCACTATCCGGACCCGGACCCGGACCCGGACATGGACCCGGACCCTTACCCGGACCCGGACCCGGACCCGGACCCGGACCCGGACCCGGACCCTTACCCTGACACGGACCCGGACCCGGACATGGACCCGGACCCTTACCCGGACCCGGACCCGGACCCGGACCCGGACCCGGACCTTTACCCGGACCCGGACCCTTGCCCGGACCCGGACCCTTACCCGGACCCAGACCCGGACCCGGACCCGGACCACTATCCGGACCCGGACCCGGACCCGGACATGGACCCGGACCATTACCCGGACCCGGACCCGGACCCGGACCCGGACCCGGACCCTTACCCTGACACGGACCCGGACCCGGACATGGACCCGGACCCTTACCCGGACCCGGACCCGGACCCGGACCCGGACCCGGACCCGGACCCGGACCCGGACCCGGAACCGGACCCGGACCAAGACCCAGACCCGGACCCTTAC
Organism: Arizona elegans; assembly: GCA_022577455.1. Taxonomy (NCBI): domain Eukaryota; kingdom Metazoa; phylum Chordata; class Lepidosauria; order Squamata; family Colubridae; genus Arizona; species Arizona elegans. The sequence goes on from JAKOOJ010000114.1 coordinate 33,248, forward strand.
CCGGACCCGGACCCGGACCCGGACGGAGACCCGGACCCTTGCCCGGACCCGGACCCGGACCGTTGCCCGGACCCGGACCCGGACCCTGACCCGGACCCGGACCCGGACACGGACACGGACACGGACACGGACACGGACCCGGACCCGGACCCGGACCTGAACCCGAACCCTTCCCCAGACCGGGACCCGGATCCTTACACGGACCCGGTCCCGGACCCGGACCTTTACTCGGACCCGGACCCGTAACCGGAACCGGAACCGGAACCGGACCCGGACCCGGAACCGGAACCGGACCCGGACCCGGTCCCGGACCCGGACCCGGACCCGGACCCGGACCCAGACCCGGACCCTTACCCGGACCCGGACCCGGACGTGGACCCGGACGCGGACCCGGACCCGGACCCGGACCCGGACACTTACCCGGACCCGGACCCGGACCTGGACCCCGACCCGGACCCTTAGCCGCACCCGGACCCGGACCCGGACCCGGACGCTTATCCGGACCCGGACCCGGACCCGGACATGGACCCGGACCCTTACCCGGACCCGGACCCGGACCCGGACCCGGACCCGGACCCGGACCATTATCCGGACCCGGACCCGGACATGGACCCGGACCCTTACCCGGACCCTGACCCGGACCAGGACCCTTACCCGGACCCGGACCTGGACCCGGACCCGGACCCGGACCCGGACCCTTACCCGGACCCGGACCTGGACCCGGACCCGGACCCGGACCCGGACCCTTGCCCGGACCCGGACCTGGACCCGGACCCGGACCCGGACCCGGACCCGGACCCGGACCAGGACCCGAACCCTTACCCGGACCCGGACCCGGACCCTTACCCGGACCCGGACCCGGACCCCGACCCGGACCCGGACCCTTACCCGGTCCCAGACCCGGAACCGGACCTGGACCCGGACCCAGACCCGGACCCTTACCCGGACCCGGACCTGGACCCGGACCCGGACGCGGACCCGGATCCGGACCCGGACCCGGACCCAGACCCTTACCCGGACCCGGACCCGGACACGGACCTTTACCCGGACCCGGACCCGGACCCGGACACGGAACTGGACCCGGACCCGGACCCGGACCCGGACCCAGACCCGGACACTTACCCGGACCCGGACCCGGACCCGGACCCAGACCAGGACCCTTACCCGGACCCGGACCCGGACCCGGACCCTTACCCGGACCAGGACCCGGACCCGGACCCCGACCCGGACCCGGACCCGGACCCGGACACTTACCCGGACCCGGACACGGACCCAGACCCGGACCCTTACCCGGACCCGGACCCAGACCCGGACCCGGACCCGGACCCGGACCCGGACCCGGACCCGGACCCGGACCCGGACCCCGACCCGGACCCGGACACTTACCCGGACCAGGACCCGGACCCGGACCCGGACCCGGACCCGGACCCGGACCCGGACCCGGACCATTATCCGGACCCGGACCCGGACATGGACCCGGACCCTTACCCGGACCCGGACCCGGACCCGGACCCGGACCCGGACCCGGACCCGGACCCGGACCCCGACCCGGACCCGGACACTTACCCGGACCAGGACCCGGACCCGGACCCGGACCCGGACCCGGACCCGGACACGGACCCGGACCATTATCCGGACCCGGACCCGGACATGGACCCGGACCCTTACCCGGACCCGGACCCGGACCCGGACCCGGACCCGGACCCGGACCCGGACCCGGACCTTTACCCGGACCCGGACCCGGACCCGGACGCTTATCCGGACCCGGACCCGGACCCGGACCCGTACATGGACCCGGACACTTACCCGGACCCAGACCCGGACCCGGACCCGGACCACTATCCGGACCCGGACCCGGACCCGGACATGGACCCGGACCCTTACCCGGACCCGGACCCGGACCCGGACCCGGACGCTTATCCGGACCCTGACACGGACCCGGACCCGGACATGGACCCGGACCCTTACCCGGACCCGGACCCGGACCCGGACCCGGACCCGGACCCGGACCCGGACCCGGACCCGGACCCGGAACCGGACCCGGACCAAGACCCAGACCCGGACCCTTACCCGGACACGGACCCGGACCCGGACGGAGACCCGGACCCTTGCCCGGACCCGGACCCGGACCATTATCCGGACCCGGACCCGGACATGGACCCGGACCCTTACCCGGACCCTGACCCGGACACGGACCCGGACACGGACCCGGACCCGGACCTTTACCCGGACCCGGACCCTGACCCGGACGCTTAACCGGACCCGGACCCGGACCCGGACATGGACCCGGACCCTTACCAGGACCCAGACCCGGACCCGGACCCGGACCACTATCCGGACCCAGACCCGGACCCGGACATGGACACGGACCCTTACCCGGACCCGGACCCGGACCCGGACCCTTACCCTGACACGGACCCGGACCCGGACGCTTATCCGGACCCGGACCCGGACCCGGACATGGACCAGGACCCTTACCCGGACCCGGACCCGGACCCGGACCCGGACCCGGACCCGGACCATTATCCGGACCGGGACCCGGACATGGACCCGGACCCTTACCCGGACCCTGACCCGGACCAGGACCCTTACCCGGACCCGGACCTGGACCCGGACCCGGACCCGGACCCGGACCCTTACCCGGACCCGGACCTGGACCGGGACCCGGACCCGGACCCGGACCCTTGCCCGGACCCGGACCTGGACCCGGACCCGGACCCGGACCCGGACCCGGACCCGGACCAGGACCCGAACCCTTACCCGGACCCGGACCCGGACCCTTACCCGGACCCGGACCCGGACCCCGACCCGGACCCGGACCCTTACCCGGTCCCAGACCCGGAACCGGACCTGGACCCGGACCCAGACCCGGACCCTTACCCGGACCCGGACCTGGACCCGGACCCGGACGCGGACCCGGATCCGGACCCGGACCTGGACCCAGACCCTTACCCGGACCCGGACCCGGACACGGACCTTTACCCGGACCCGGACCCGGACCCGGACACGGAACTGGACCCGGACCCGGACCCGGACCCGGACCCAGACCCGGACACTTACCCGGACCCGGACCCGGACCCGGACCCAGACCAGGACCCTTACCCGGACCCGGACCCGGACCCGGACCCGGACCCTTACCCGGACCAGGACCCGGACCCGGACCCCGACCCGGACCCGGACCCGGACCCGGACACTTACCCAGACCCGGACACGGACCCAGACCCGGACCCTTACCCGGACCCGGACCCAGACCCGGACCCGGACCCGGACACGGACCCGGACCCGGACCCGGACCCGGATCCCGACCCGGACCCGGACACTTACCCGGACCAGGACCCGGACCCGGACCCGGACCCGGACCCGGACCCGGACCCGGACCCGGACCATTATCCGGACCCGGACCCGGACATGGACCCGGACCCTTACCCGGACCCGGACCCGGACCCGGACCTGGACCCGGACCCGGACCCGGACCCGGACCTTTACCCGGACCCGGACCCGGACCCGGACGCTTATCCGGACCCGGACCCGGACCCGGACCCGGACATGGACCCGGACCCTTACCCGGACCCAGACCCGGACCCGGACCCGGACCACTATCCGGACCCGGACCCGGACCCGGACATGGACCCGGACCCTTACCCGGACCCGGACCCGGACCCGGACCCGGACCCGGACCCTTACCCTGACACGGACCCGGACCCGGACATGGACCCGGACCCTTACCCGGACCCGGACCCGGACCCGGACCCGGACCCGGACCCGGACCCGGACCCGGACCCGGAACCGGACCCGGACCAAGACCCAGACCCGGACCCTTACCTGGACCCGGACCCGGACCCGGACGGAGACCCGGACCCTTGCCCGGACCCGGACCCGGACCCGGACCTGAACCCGAACCCTTCCCCAGACCGGGACCCGGATTCTTACACGGACCCGGTCCCGGACCCGGACCTTTACTCGGACCCGGACCCGGAACCGGAACCGGAACCGGAACCGGACCCGGACCCGGACCCGGACCCGGACCCGGACCCGGACCCGGACCCGGACCCGGACCCAGACCCGGACCCTTACCCCGACCCGGACCCGGACGCGGACCCGGACGCGGACCCGGACCCGGACCCGGACCCAGACACTTACCCGGACCCGGACCCGGACATGGACCCGGACCCGGACCCGGACCCGGACCCGGACCCGGACCCGGACCCGGACCCGGATGCTTATCCGGACCCGGACCCGGACCCGGACATGGACCCGGACCCTTACCCGGACCCGGACCCGGACCCGGACCCGGACCCGGACCCGGACCCGGACCATTATCCGGACCCGGACCCGGACATGGACCCGGACCCTTACCCGGACCCTGACCCGGACACGGACCCGGACACGGACCCGGACCCGGACCTTTACCCGGACCCGGACCCTGACCCGGACGCTTAACCGGACCCGGACCCGGACCCGGACATGGACCCGGACCCTTACCAGGACCCAGACCCGGACCCGGACCCGGACCACTATCCGGACCCAGACCCGGACCCGGACATGGACACGGACCCTTACCCGGACCCGGACCCGGACCCGGACCCGGACCCTTACCCTGACACGGACCCGGACCCGGACATGGACCCGGACCCTTACCCGGACCCGGACCCGGACCCGGACCCGGACCCGGAACCGGACCCGGACCCAGACCCAGACCCGGACCCTTACCCGGACCCGGAACCGGACCCGGACGGAGACCCGGACCCTTGCCCGGACCCGGACCCTGACCGTTGCCCGGACCCGGACCCGGACCCTGACCCGGACCCGGACCCGGACCCGGACCCGGACACGGACCCGGACCCGGACCCGGACCTGAACCTGAACCCTTCCCCAGACCGGGACCCGGATCCTTACACGGACCCGGTCCCGGACCCGGACCTTTACCCGGACCCGGACCCGGAACCGGAACCGGAACCGGACCCGGTCCCGGACCCGGACCCGGACCCGGACCCGGACCCAGACCCGGACACTTACCCGGACCCGGACCCGGACCAGGACCCAGACCAGGACCCTTACCCGGACCCGGACCCGGACCCGGACCCAGACCCGGACCCGGACCCTTACCCGGACCCGGACCCGGACCTGGACCCGGACCCGGACCCGGACCCGGACCCGGACCCGGACCCAGACCCGGACACTTACCCGGACCCGGACCCGGACCCGGACCCGGACCCAGACCCGGACCCGGACACTTATCCGGACCCGGACCCGCACCCGGACATGGACCCGGACCCTTACCCGGACCCGGACCCGGACCTGGACCCGGACCCGGACCCGGACCCGGACCAGGACCAGGACCCGGACCTTTACCCGGACCCGGACCCGGACCCGGAACCGGACCCGGACCCGGACCTGGACCCATACCCGGACACTTACCCGGACCCGGACCCGGACCCGGACCCCGACCCAGACCAGGACCCTTACCCAGACCCGGACCCGGACCCGGACCCGGACCCTTACCCGGACCAGGACCCGGACCCGGACCCCGACCCGGACCCGGACCCGGACCCGGACACTTACCCGGACCCGGACCCGGACCCGGACCCGGACCCAGACCCGGACCCTTACCCGGACCCGGACCCGGACCCGGACCCGGACCCGGACCCGGACCCGGACCCGGACCCGGACCCGGACCCGGACCCCGACACTTACCCGGACCCGGACCCGGACCCGGACCCGGACCCGGACCCGGACCTGGACCCGGACCCGGACCCAGACCCGGACGCTTATCCGGACCCTGACCCGGACCCGGACATGGACCTGGACCCTTACCCGGACCCGGACCCGGACCCGGACCCGGACCCGGACCCGGACCCGGACATGGACCCGGACCCTTACCCGGACCCGGACCCGGACACGGACACGGACACGGACCCGGACCCGGACCCGGACCCGGACCCGGACCCGGACCCGGACCCGGACCCGGACCCGGACCCGGACCTTTACCCGGACCCGGACCCGGACCCGGACGCTTATCCGGACCCGGACCCGGGCCCGGACATGGACCCGGACCCTTACCCGGACCCAGACCCGGACCCGGACCCGGACCACTATCCGGACCCGGACCCGGACCCGGACATGGACCCGGACCCTTACCCGGACCCGGACCCGGACCCGGACCCGGACCCGGACCCGGACCCGGACCCTTACCCTGACCCGGACCCGGATCCGGACATGGACCCGGACCCTTACCCGGACCAGGACCAGGACCCGGACCTTTACCCGGACCCGGACCCGGACCCGGAACCGGACCCGGACCCGGAACCGGACCCGGACCCGGACCTGGACCCATACCCGGACACTTACCCGGACCCGGACCCGGACCCGGACCCCGACCCAGACCCGGACCCTTACCCGGACCAGGACCCGGACCCGGACCCCGACCCGGACCCGGACCCGGACCTGGACACTTACCCGGACCCGGACCCGGACCCGGACCCGGACCCGGACCCGGACCCAGACCCGGACCCTTACCCGGACCCAGACCCGGACCCGGACCCGGACCCGGACCCGGACCCGGACCCGGACCTGGAACCGGACCCGGACCCGGACCCCGACACTTACCCGGACCCGGACCCGGACCCGGACCCGGACCCGGACCCAGACCCGGACCCTTACCCGGACCCGGAACCGGACCCGGACGGAGACCCGGACCCTTGCCCGGACCCGGACCCTGACCGTTGCCCGGACCCGGACCCGGACCCTGACCCGGACCCGGACCCGGACCCGGACCCGGACACGGACCCGGACCCGGACCCGGACCTGAACCTGAACCCTTCCCCAGACCGGGACCCGGATCCTTACACGGACCCGGTCCCGGACCCGGACCTTTACCCGGACCCGGACCCGGAACCGGAACCGGAACCGGACCCGGTCCCGGACCCGGACCCGGACCCGGACCCGGACCCAGACCCGGACACTTACCCGGACCCGGACCCGGACCAGGACCCAGACCAGGACCCTTACCCGGACCCGGACCCGGACCCGGACCCAGACCCGGACCCGGACCCTTACCCGGACCCGGACCCGGACCTGGACCCGGACCCGGACCCGGACCCGGACCCGGACCCGGACCCAGACCCGGACACTTACCCGGACCCGGACCCGGACCCGGACCCGGACCCAGACCCGGACCCGGACACTTATCCGGACCCGGACCCGCACCCGGACATGGACCCGGACCCTTACCCGGACCCGGACCCGGACCTGGACCCGGACCCGGACCCGGACCCGGACCAGGACCAGGACCCGGACCTTTACCCGGACCCGGACCCGGACCCGGAACCGGACCCGGACCCGGACCTGGACCCATACCCGGACACTTACCCGGACCCGGACCCGGACCCGGACCCCGACCCAGACCAGGACCCTTACCCAGACCCGGACCCGGACCCGGACCCGGACCCTTACCCGGACCAGGACCCGGACCCGGACCCCGACCCGGACCCGGACCCGGACCCGGACACTTACCCGGACCCGGACCCGGACCCGGACCCGGACCCAGACCCGGACCCTTACCCGGACCCGGACCCGGACCCGGACCCGGACCCGGACCCGGACCCGGACCCGGACCCGGACCCGGACCCCGACACTTACCCGGACCCGGACCCGGACCCGGACCCGGACCCGGACCCGGACCTGGACCCGGACCCGGACCCAGACCCGGACGCTTATCCGGACCCTGACCCGGACCCGGACATGGACCTGGACCCTTACCCGGACCCGGACCCGGACCCGGACCCGGACCCGGACCCGGACCCGGACATGGACCCGGACCCTTACCCGGACCCGGACCCGGACACGGACACGGACACGGACCCGGACCCGGACCCGGACCCGGACCCGGACCCGGACCCGGACCCGGACCCGGACCCGGACCCGGACCTTTACCCGGACCCGGACCCGGACCCGGACGCTTATCCGGACCCGGACCCGGGCCCGGACATGGACCCGGACCCTTACCCGGACCCAGACCCGGACCCGGACCCGGACCACTATCCGGACCCGGACCCGGACCCGGACATGGACCCGGACCCTTACCCGGACCCGGACCCGGACCCGGACCCGGACCCGGACCCGGACCCGGACCCTTACCCTGACCCGGACCCGGATCCGGACATGGACCCGGACCCTTACCCGGACCAGGACCAGGACCCGGACCTTTACCCGGACCCGGACCCGGACCCGGAACCGGACCCGGACCCGGAACCGGACCCGGACCGGACCTGGACCCATACCCGGACACTTACCCGGACCCGGACCCGGACCCGGACCCCGACCCAGACCCGGACCCTTACCCGGACCAGGACCCGGACCCGGACCCCGACCCGGACCCGGACCCGGACCTGGACACTTACCCGGACCCGGACCCGGACCCGGACCCGGACCCGGACCCGGACCCAGACCCGGACCCTTACCCGGACCCAGACCCGGACCCGGACCCGGACCCGGACCCGGACCCGGACCCGGACCTGGAACCGGACCCGGACCCGGACCCCGACACTTACCCGGACCCGGACCCGGACCCGGACCCGGACCCGGACCCGGACCTGGACCCGGACCCGGACCCAGACACGGACGCTTATCCGGACCCTGACCCGGACCCGGACATGGACCCGGACCCTTACCCGGACCCGGACCCGGACCCGGACCATTATCCGGACCCGGACCCGGACATGGACCCGGACCCTTACCCGGACCCGGACCCGGACCCGGACCCGGACCCGGACCCGGACCCGGACCCGGACCCGGACCCGGACCCGGACCCGGACCCGGACCTTTACCCGGACCCGGACCCGGACGCTTATCCGGACCCGGACCCGGGCCCGGACATGGACCCGGACCCTTACCCGGACCCAGACCCGGACCCGGACCCGGACCACTATCCGGACCCGGACCAGGACCCGGACATGGACCCGGACCCTTACCCGGACCCGGACCCGGACCCGGACCCGGACCCTTACCCTGACCCGGACCCGGACCCGGACATGGACCCGGACCCTTACCCGGACCCGGACCCGGACCCGGACCCGGACCCGGACCCGGAACCGGACCCGGACCCAGACCCAGACCCGGACCGTTACCCGGACCCGGACCCGGACCCGGACCCTTGCCCGGACCCGGACCCGGACCGTTGCCCGGACCCGGACCCGGACCGTTGCCCGGACCCGGACCCGGACCCTGACCCGGACCCGGACCCGGACCCGGACCCGGACCCGGACCCGGACCCAGACCCGGACACTTACCCGGACCCGGACCCGGACCAGGACCCAGACCAGGACCCTTACCCGGACCCAGACCCGGACCCGGACCCAGACCCGGACCCGGACACTTACCCGGACCCGGACCCGGACCCGGATCGGGACCCGGACCCGGACCCCGACCCGGACCCGGACCCGGACCCGGACCCTTACCCGGACCCGGACCCGGACCCTCACCCGGACCCGGACCCGGACCCGGACCCGGACCCGGACCCGGACCCGGACCCGGACCCGGACCCGGACACTTACCCGGACCCGGACCCGGACCCGGACCCGGACCCGGACACTTACCCGGACCCGGACCCGGACCCGGACATGGACCCGGACCCTTACCCGGACCCGGACCCGGACCCGGACCCGGACCCGGACCCGGACCATTATCCGGACCCGGACCCGGACATGGACCCGGACCCTTACCCGGACCCGGACCCGGACACGGACCCGGACCCGGACCCGGACCCGGACCCGGACCCGGACCCGGAACCGGACCCGGACCCAGACCCAGACCCGGACCCTTACCCGGACCCGGACCCGGACCCGGACGGAGACCCGGACCCTTGCCCGGACCCGGACCCTGACCGTTGCCCGGACCCGGACCCGGACCCTGACCCGGACCCGGACCCGGACCCGGACCCGGACACGGACCCGGACCCGGACCCGGACCTGAACCTGAACCCTTCCCCAGACCGGGACCCGGATCCTTACACGGACCCGGTCCCGGACCCGGACCTTTACCCGGACCCGGACCCGGAACCGGAACCGGAACCGGTCCCGGACCCGGACCCGGACCCGGACCCGGACCCGGACCCAGACCCGGACACTTACCCGGACCCGGACCCGGACCAGGACCCAGACCAGGACCCTTACCCGGACCCGGACCCGGACCCGGACCCAGACCCGGACCCGGACCCTTACCCGGACCCGGACCCGGACCCGGACCCGGACCCGGACCCGGACCCAGACCCAGACCCGGATCCTTACCCGGACCCGGACCCGGACCCGGACGGAGACCCGGACCCTTGCCCGGACCCGGACCCTGACCGTTGCCCGGACCCGGACCCGGACCCTGACCCGGACCCGGACCCGGACCCGGACCCGGACACGGACCCGGACCCGGACCGGGACCTGAACCTGAACCCTTCCCCAGACCGGGACCCGGATCCTTACACGGACCCGGTCCCGGACCCGGACCTTTACCCGGACCCGGACCCGGAACCGGAACCGGAACCGGACCCGGACCCGGACCCGGATCCGGACCCGGACCCGGACCCAGACCCGGACACTTACCCGGACCCGGACCCGGACCAGGACCCAGACCAGGACCCTTACCCGGACCCGGACCCGGACCCGGACCCAGACCCGGACCCGGACCCTTACCCGGACCCGGACCCGGACCTGGACCCGGACCCGGACCCGGACCCGGACCCGGACCCGGACCCAGACCCGGACACTTACCCGGACCCGGACCCGGACCCGGACCCGGACCCGGACACTTATCCGGACCCGGACCCGCACCCGGACATGGACACGGACCCTTACCCGGACCCGGACCCGGACCTGGACCCGGACCCGGACCCGGACCCGGACCAGGACCAGGACCCGGACCTTTACCCGGACCCGGACCCGGACCCGGAACCGGACCCGGACCCAGACCTGGACCCATACCCGGACACTTACCCGGACCCGGACCCGGACCCGGACCCCGACCCAGACCAGGACCCATACCCAGACCCGGACCCGGACCCGGACCCGGACCCTTACCCGGACCAGGACCCAGACCCGGACCCCGACCCGGACCCGGACCCGGACCCGGACACTTACCCGGACCCGGACCCGGACCCGGACCCGGACCCGGACCCTTACCCGGACCCGGACCCGGACCCGGACCCGGACCCGGACCCGGACCCGGACCCGGACCCGGACCCGGACCCGGACCCGGACCCCGACACTTACCCGGACCCGGACCCGGACCCGGACCCGGACCCGGACCCGGACCTGGACCCGGACCCGGACCCAGACCCGGACGCTTATCCGGACCCTGACCCGGACCCGGACATGGACCCGGACCCTTACCCGGACCCGGACCCGGACCCGGACCCGGACCCGGACCCGGACCATTATCCGGACCCGGACCCGGACATGGACCCGGACCCTTACCCGGACCCGGACCCGGACACGGACACGGACACGGACCCGGACCCGGACCCGGACCCGGACCCGGACCCGGACCCGGACCCGGACCCGGACCCGGACCCGGACCCGGACCTTTACCCGGACCCGGACCCGGACCCGGACTCTTATCCGGACCCGGACCCGGGCCCGGACATGGACCCGGACCCTTACCCGGACCCAGACCCGGACCCGGACCCGGACCACTATCCGGACCCGGACCCGGACCCGGACATGGACCCGGACCCTTACCCGGACCCGGACCCGGACCCGGACCCGGACCCGGACCCTTACCCTGACCCGGACCCGGACCCGGACATGGACCCGGACCCTTACCCGGACCAGGACCAGGACCCGGACCTTTACCCGGACCCGGACCCGGACCCGGACCCGGAACCGGACCCGGACCCGGAACCGGACCCGGACCCGGACCTGGACCCATACCCGGACACTTACCCGGACCCGGACCCGGACCCCGACCCAGACCCGGACCCTTACCCGGACCAGGACCCGGACCCGGACCCCGACCCGGACCCGGACCCGGACCTGGACACTTACCCGGACCCGGACCCGGACCCGGACCCGGACCCGGACCCGGACCCAGACCCGGACCCTTACCCGGACCCAGACCCGGACCCGGACCCGGACCCGGACCCGGACCCGGACCCGGACCCGGACCTGGAACCGGACCCGGACCCGGACCCCGACACTTACCCGGACCCGGACCCGGACCCGGACCCGGACCCGGACCCGGACCTGGACCCGGACCCGGACCCAGACCCGGACGCTTATCCGGACCCTGACCCGGACCCGGACATGGACCCGGACCCTTACCCGGACCCGGACCCGGACCCGGACCATTATCCGGACCCGGACCCGGACCCGGACATGGACCCGGACCCTTACCCGGACCCGGACCCGGACACGGACACGGACACGGACCCGGACCCGGACCCGGACCCGGACCCGGACCCGGACCCGGACCCGGACCCGGACCCGGACCCGGACCTTTACCCGGACCCGGACCCGGACCCGGACCCGGACCCGGGCCCGGACATGGACCCGGACCCTTACCCGGACCCAGACCCGGACCCGGACCCGGACCACTATCCGGACCCGGACCAGGACCCGGACCACTATCCGGACCCGGACCAGGACCCGGACATGGACCCGGACCCTTACCCGGACCCGGACCCGGACCCGGACCCGGACCCGGACCCGGACCCTTACCCTGACCCGGACCCGGACCCGGACATGGACCCGGACCCTTACCCGGACCCGGACCCGGACCCGGACCCGGACCCGGACCCGGAACCGGACCCGGACCCAGACCCAGACCCGGACCGTTACCCGGACCCGGACCCGGACCCGGACCCATGCCCGGACCCGGACCCGGACCGTTGCCCGGACCCGGACCCGGACCGTTGCCCGGACCCGGACCCGGACCCTGACCCGGACCCGGACCCGGACCCGGACCCGGACCCGGACCCGGACCCAGACCCGGACACTTACCCGGACCCGGACCCGGACCAGGACCCAGACCAGGACCCTTACCCGGACCCAGACCCGGACCCGGACCCAGACCCGGACCCGGACACTTACCCGGACCCGGACCCGGACCCGGACCGGGACCCGGACCCGGACCCCGACCCGGACCCGGACCCGGACCCGGACCCTTACCCGGACCCGGACCCGGACCCTCACCCGGACCCGGACCCGGACCCGGACCCTTACCCGGACCCGGACCCGGACCCTCACCCGGACCCGGACCCGGACCCGGATCCGGACCCTTGCCCGGACCCGGACCCGGACCCGGACCCGGACCCGGACCCGGACCCGGACCCGGACCCGGACCCGGACCCGGACCCGGACCTGGACGCGGACCCTTACCCGGACCCGGACCCGGACCAGGACCCGGACCCAGACCCGGACACTTACCCGGACCCGGACCCGGACCAGGACCCAGACCAGGACCCTTACCCGGACCCAGACCCGGACCCGGACCCAGACCCGGACCCGGACCCTTACCCGGACCCGGACCCGGACCCGGACCCGGACCCGGACCGGGACCCGGACCCGGACCCCGACCCGGACCCGGACCCGGACCCGGACCCTTACCCGGACCCGGACCCGGACCCTCACCCGGACCCGGACCCGGACCCGGACCCGGACCCAGACCCCGACACTTACCCGGACCCGGACCCGGACCCGGACCCGGACCCGGACCCGGATCCGGACCCTTGCCTGGACCCGGACCCGGACCCGGACCCGGACCTGGACCCGGACCCTTGCCCGGACCCGGACCTGGACCCGGACCCGGACCCGGACCCGGACCCGGACCCGGACCCGGACCCTTACCCGGACCCGGACCCGGACCCGGACCCGGACCCGGACCCGGACCCGGACCCTTACCCGGACCAGGACCCGGACCCGGACCCCGACCCGGACCCGGACCCGGACCCGGACACTTACCCGGACCCGGACCCGGACCCGGAACCGGACCCGGACCCGGACCCGGACCCGGACCCGGACCCGGACCCGGACCCGGACCCGGACCCGGACCCCGACACTTACCCGGACCCGGACACGGACCCGGACCCGGACCCGGACCCGGACCTGGACCCGGACCCGGACCCGGACCCGGACACTTATCCGGACCCGGACCCGGACCCGGACATGGACCCGGACCCTTACCCGGACCCGGACCCGGACCCGGACCCGGACCCGGACCGTTGCCCGGACCCGGACCCGGACCCTGACCCGGACCCGGACCCGGACCCGGACCTGGACCCGGACCCGGACCCAGACCCGGACACTTACCCGGACCCGGACCCGGACCAGGACCCAGACCAGGACCCTTACCCGGACCCAGACCCGGACCCGGACCCAGACCCGGACCCGGACACTTACCCGGACCCGGACACGGACCCGGACCGGGACCCGGACCCGGACCCCGACCCGGACCCGGACCCGGACCCGGACCCTTACCCGGACCCGGACCCGGACCCTCACCCGGACCCGGACCCAGACCCAGACCCGGACCCGGACCCGGACCCGGACCCGGACCCGGACACTTACCCGGACCCGGACCCGGACCCGGACCCGGACCCGGATCCGGACCCTTGCCCGGACCCCGGACCCGGACCCGGACCCGGACCCGGACCCGGACCCGGACCCGGACCCGGACCCGGACCCGGACGCGGACCCTTACCCGGACCCGGACCCGGACCAGGACCCGGACCCAGACCCGGACACTTACCCGGACCCGGACCCGGACCAGGACCCAGACCAGGACCCTTACCCGGACCCAGACCCGGACCCGGACCCAGACCCGGACCCGGACCCTTACCCGGACCCGGACCCGGACCCGGACCGGGACCCGGACCCGGACCCCGACCCGGACCCGGACCCGGACCCGGACCCTTACCCGGACCCGGACCCGGACCCTCACCCGGACCCGGACCCGGACCCGGACCCGGACCCGGACCCAGACCCCGACACTTACCCGGACCCGGACCCGGACCCGGACCCGGACCCGGACCCGGACCCGGATCCGGACCCTTGCCTGGACCCGGACCCGGACCCGGACCCGGACCTGGACCCGGACCCTTGCCCGGACCCGGACCTGGACCCGGACCCGGACCCGGACCCGGACCCGGACCCGGACCCGGACCCTTACCCGGACCCGGACCCGGACCCGGACCCCGGACCCGGACCCGGACCCGGACCCGGACCCGGACCCAGACCCGGACACTTACCCGGACCCGGACCCGGACCCGGACCCCGGACCCGGACCCGGACCCGGACACTTATCCGGACCCGGACCCGGACCCGGACATGGACCCGGACCCTTACCCGGACCCGGACCCGGACCCGGACCCGGACCCGGACCCGGACCAGGACACGAACCCTTACCCGGACCCGGACAAGGACCCTTACCCGGAACCGGACCTGGACCCGGACCCAGACCCGGACCCTTACCCGGACCCGGACCCTGGACCCGGACCCGGACCCGGACCCGGACCCGGACCCGGACCGGACCCGGACCCGGACCCTTACCCGGAACCGGACACGGACACGGACCTTTACCCGGACCCGGACCCGGACCCGGAACCGGACCCGGACCCGGACCCGGAACCGGACCCAGACCCGGACACTTACCCGGACCCGGACCCGGACCATTCTCCAGACCCGGACCCGGACATGGACCCGGATCCTTACCCGGACCCGGACCCGGACCCGGACCCGGACCCGGACCCGGACACGGACACGGACCCGGACACGGACCCGGACCCGGAACTTTACCTGGACGCGGACCCGGACCCGGAACCGGACCCGGACCCGGACCCGGAACCGGACCCAGACCCCGACACTTACCCGGACCCGGACCCGGACCCGGACCCGGACCCGGACCCGGACCTAGACCAGGACCCTTACCCGGACCCGGACCGGACCCGGACCCGGACCCGGACCCGGACCCTTATCCGGACCCGGACCCGGACCCGGAACCGGAACCGGAACCGGACCCCGGACCGGGACCAGGACCCAGACCAGGACCCTTACCCGGACCCGGACCCGGACCCGGACCCTGACCCAGATCTGGACGCGGACCCGGACCCGGACACGGACCTTTACCCGGACCCGGACCCGGAACCAGAACCGGAACCGGACCCGGACCCGAACCGGACCCCAGACCCGGACACTTACCCCGGACCCCGGACCCGGACCATTATCCGGACCCGGACCCGTACATGGACCCGGACCCTTACCCCCGGACCCGGACCCAGACCCGGACCCGGACCCGGACCCGGACCGGACACGGACACGGACACGGACCCGAACCCGGACCCGGACCTTTACCTGGACGCGGACCCGGAACCGGAACCGGACCCGGACCCGGAACCGGAACCGGACCCAGACCCGGACACTACCCGGACCCGGACCCGGACCCGGACACAGACCCGGACCCGGTCCCTTACCCGGACCCGGACCCCGGACCGGGACCCGGACCCGGACCCCGACCCGGACACTTACCCGGACCCGGACCCGGACCCGGACCCGGACCCGGACCCGGACCTAGACCAGGACCCTTACCCGGACCCAGACCCGGACCCGGTCCCTTACCCGGACCCGGACCCGGACCGGGACCCGGACCCGGACCCCCGACCCGGACCCGGACCCGGACCGGGACCCGGACCCGGACCCCGACCCGGACCCGGACCCGGACCCGGACCCTTACCCGGACCCGGACCCGGACCCGGACCCGGACCCGGACCCGGACCCGGACCCGGACCCGGACCAGGACCCGGACCCGGACCCGGACCCTTACCCGGACCCGGACACGGACCCGGACACGGACACGGACCCGGACCCGGACCCGGGACCCGGACACCGGACCCGGACCCGGACCCGGACCCGGACCCCGGACCCGGACCCGGACGCGGACCCTTACCCGGACCCGGACCCGGACCAGGACCCGGACCCAAACCCGGACACTTACCCCGGACCCGGACCCGGACCAGGACCCGGACCAGGACCCTTACCCCGGACCCAGACCCGGACCCGGACCCAGACCCAGACCCGGACCCTTACCCGGACCCGGACCCGGACCCGGACCGGGACCCGGACCCGGACCCCGACCCGGACCCGGACCCGGACCCTTACCCCGCGACCCGGACCCGGACCCTCACCCGGACCCGGACCCGGACCCGGACCCGGGACCCGGACCCAGACCCCGACACTTACCCGGACCCGACCCGGACCCGGACCCGGACCCGGACCCGGATCCGGACCCTTGCCTGGACCCGGACCCGGACCCGGACCCGGACCTGGACCCGGACCCTTGCCCGGACCCGGACCTGGACCCGGACCCGGACCCGGACCCGGACCCGGACCCGGACCCGGACCCTTACCCGGACCCGGACCCGGACCCGGACCCGGACCCCGGACCCGGACCCGGACCCGGACCCGGACCCGGACCCAGACCCGGACACTTACCCGGACCCGGACCCGGACCCGGACCCGGACCCGGACCCGGACCCGGACACTTATCCGGACCCGGACCCAGACCCGGACATGGACCCGGACCCTTACCCGGACCCGGACCCGGACCCGGACCCGGACCCGGACCCGGACCCGGACCCGGACCAGGACCAGGACCGGACCTTTACCCGGACCCGGACCCGGACCCGGAACCGGACCCGGACCCGGACCTGGACCCATACCCGGACACTTACCCGGACCCGGACCCGGACCCGGACCCCGACCCAGACCAGGACCCTTACCCAGACCCGGACCCGGACCCCGGACCCGGACCCTTACCCGGACCAGGACCCGGACCCGGACCCCGACCCGGACCCGGACCCGGACCCGGACACTTACCCGGACCCGGACCCGGACCCGGACCCGGACCCGGACCCGGACCCGGACCCGGACCCGGACCCGGACCGACCCAGACCCGGACCCGGACCCGGACCCGGACCCGGACCCCGACACTTAACCGGTCCCGGACCCGGACCCGGACCCGGACCCGGACCCGGACCCGGACCCGGACCCGGACCTGGACCCGGACCCGGACCCGGACGCTTATCCGGACCCGGACCCGGACCCGGACATGGACCCGGACCAGGACCCGGACCCTTTACCCGGACCCGGACCCGGACCCGGACCATTATCCGGACCCGGACCCGGACATGGACCCGGGACCCTTACCCGGACCCGGACACGGACACGGACACGGACACGGACCCGGACCCGGACCCGGACCCGGACCCGGACCCTTACCCGGACCCGGACCTGGACCCGGACCCGGACGCGGACCCGGACCCGGACCCGGACACGGACCCGGACCCCGGACCCTTACCCGGACCCGGACCCGGACCCGGACCCGGACCGGACCCGGACCCGGACCCGGACCCCGACACTTAACCGGTCCCGGACCCGGACCCGACCCGGACCCGGACCCGGACCCCGACACTTAACCGGTCCCGGACCCGGACCCGGACCCGGACCCGGACCCGGACCCGGACCTGGACCCGGACCCGGACCCGGACCCGGACCTGGACCCGGACCCGGACCCGGACCCGGACATGGACCCGGACCCTTACCCGGACCCGGACCCGGACCCGGACCCGGACCCGGACCATTATCCGGACCCGGACCCGGACATGGACCCGGACCCTTACCCGGACCCGGACCCGGACACGGACACGGACACGGACCCGGACCCGGACCCGGACCCGGACCCGGACCCGGACCCGGACCCGGACCCGTACCTTTACCCGGACCCGGACCCGGACCTGGACCCGGACCCTTGCCCGGACCCGGACCTGGACCCGGACCCAGACCCGGACCCGGACCCGGACCCGGACCCGGACCCGGACCCGGACCCGGACCCGGACCCGGACCAGGACACGAACCCTTACCCGGACCCGGACAAGGACCCTTACCCGGAACCGGACCTGGACCCGGACCCAGACCCGGACCCTTACCCGGACCCGGACCTGGACCCGGACCCGGACGCGGACCCGGACCCGGACCCGGACACGGACCCGGACCCGGACCCTTACCCGGACACGGACACGGACACGGACCTTTACCCGGACCCGGACCCGGACCCGGAACCAGACCCGGACCCGGACCCGGAACCGGACCCAGACCCGGACACTTACCCGGACCCGGACCCGGACCATTATCCAGACCCGGACCCGGACATGGACCCGGACCCTTACCCGGACCCGGACCCGGACACGGACACGGACCCGGACACGGACCCGGACACGGACCCGGACACGGACCCGGACCCGGAACTTTACCTGGACGCGGACCCGGACCCGGAACCGGACCCGGACCCGGACCCGGAACCGGACCCAGACCCGGACACTTACCCGGACCCGGACCCGGACCCGGACCCGGACCCGGACCTAGACCAGGACCCTTACCCGGACCCGGACCCGGACCCGGACCCGGACCCGGACCCGGACCCTTACCCGGACCCGGACCCGGACCCGGACCCGGACCCTTACCCGGACCCGGACCCGGACCCGGACCGGGACCCGGACCCGGACCCCGACCCGGACCCTTACCCGGACCCGGACCCAGACCCGGACCCGGACCCTTACCCGGACCCGGACCCGGACCCGGACCGGGACCCGGACCCGGACCCCGACCCGGACCCGGACCCGGACCCTTACCCGGACCCGGACCCGGACCCTCACCCGGACCCGGACCCGGACCCGGACCCGGACCCGGACCCAGACCCCGACACTTACCCGGACCCGGACCCGGACCCGGACCCGGACCCGGACCCGGATCCAGACCCTTGCCTGGACCCGGACCCGGACCCGGACCCGGACCTGGACCCGGACCCTTGCCCGGACCCGGACCTGGACCCGGACCCGGACCCGGACCCGGACCCGGACCCGGACCCGGACCCTTACCCGGACCCGGACCCGGACCCGGACCCAGACCCAGACCCGGACACTTACCCGGACCCGGACCCGGACCCGGACCCGGACCCGGACCCGGACCCGGACCCGGACCCGGACACTTATCCGGACCCGGACCCGGACCCGGACATGGACCCGGACCCTTACCCGGACCCGGACCCGGACCCGGACCCGGACCCGGACCCGGACCTGGACCCGGACCCGGACCCGGACGCTTATCCGGACCCGGACCCGGACCCGGACATGGACCCGGACCCTTACCCGGACCCGGACCCGGACCCGGACCCGGACCCGGACCATTATCCGGACCCGGACCCGGACATGGACCCGGACCCTTACCCGGACCCGGACCCGGACACGGACACGGACACGGACACGGACCCGGACCCGGACCCGGACCCGGACCCGGACCCGGACCCGGACCCGGACCCGGACCTTTACCCGGACCCGGACCCGGACCTGGACCCGGACCCTTGCCCGGACCCAGACCTGGACCCGGACCCAGACCCGGACCCGGACCCGGACCCGGACCCGGACCCGGACCCGGACCCGGACCTGGACCCGGACCCGGACCCGGACCAGGACACGAACCCTTACCCGGACCCGGACAAGGACCCTTACCCGGAACCGGACCTGGACCCGGACCCAGACCCGGACCCTTACCCGGACCCGGACCTGGACCCGGACCCGGACGCGGACCCGGACCCGGACCCGGACACGGACCCAGACCCGGACCCTTACCCGGACACGGACACGGACACGGACCTTTACCCGGACCCGGACCCGGACCCGGAACCGGACCCGGACCCGGACCCGGAACCGGACCCAGACCCGGACACTTACCCGGACCCGGACCCGGACCATTATCCAGACCCGGACCCGGACATGGACCCGGACCCTTACCCGGACCCGGACCCGGACCCGGACACGGACCCGGACACGGACCCGGACACGGACCCGGACACGGACCCGGACCCGGAACTTTACCTGGACGCGGACCCGGACCCGGAACCGGACCCGGACCCGGACCCGGAACCGGACCCAGACCCGGACACTTACCCGGACCCGGACCCGGAACCGGACCCAGACCCGGACACTTACCCGGACCCGGACCCGGACCATTATCCGGACCCGGACCCGTACATGGACCCGGACCCTTACCCGGACCCGGACCCAGACCCGGACCCGGACCCGGACCCGGACACGGACCCGGACACGGACACGGACCCGAACCCGGACCCGGACCTTTACCTGGACGCGGACCCGGAACCGGAACCGGACCCGGACCCGGAACCGGAACCGGACCCAGACCCGGACACTTACCCGGACCCGGACCCGGACCCGGACCCAGACCCGGACCCGGTCCCTTACCCGGACCCCGACCCGGACCCGGACCCGGACCGGGACCCGGACCCGGACCCCCGACCCGGACCCGGACCTGGACCCGGACCCTTACCCGGACCCGGACCCGGACCCGGACCCTTACCCGGACCCGGACCCGGACCCGGACCCGGACCCGGACCAGGACCCGGACCCGGACCCGGACCCCGACCCGGACATGGACCCGGACCCTTACCCGGACCCGGACCCGGACCCGGACCCGGACCCGGACCCGGACCCGGACCCGGACCCGGACCCGGACCAGGACCAGGACCCGGACCTTTACCCGGACCCGGACCCGGACCCGGAACCTGACCCGGACCCGGACCTGGACCCATACCCGGACACTTACCCGGACCCGGACCCGGACCCGGACCCCGACCCAGACCAGGACCCTTACCCAGACCCGGACCCGGACCCGGACCCGGACCCTTACCCGGACCAGGACCCGGACCCGGACCCGGACCCCGACCCGGACCCGGACCCGGACCCGGACACTTACCCGGACCCGGACCCGGACCCGGACCCGGACCCGGACCCGGACCCGGTCCCGGACCCGGACCCAGACCCGGACCCGGACCCGGACCCGGACCCGGACCCCGACACTTACCCGGTCCCGGACCCGGACCCGGACCCGGACCCGGACCCGGACCCGGACCCGGACCCGGACCTGGACCCGGACCCGGACCCGGACGCTTATCCGGACCCGGACCCGGACCCGGACATGGACCCGGACCCTTACCCGGACCCGGACCCGGACCCGGACCCGGACCCGGACCATTATCCGGACCCGGACCCGGACATGGACCCGGACCCTTACCCGGACCCGGACCCGGACCCGGACACGGACACGGACACGGACCCGGACCCGGACCTGGACCCGGACCCGGACCCGGACCCGGACCCGGACCCGGACCCGTACCCGGACCCGGACCTTTACCCGGACCCGGACCCGGACCTGGACCCGGACCCTTGCCCGGACCCGGACCTGGACACGGACCCTGACCCGGACCCGGACCTGGACCCGGACCCGGACCCGGACCCGGACCCGGACCCGGACCCGGACCAGGACACGAACCCTTACCCGGACCCGGACAAGGACCCTTACCCGGAACCGGACCTGGACCCGGACCCAGACCCGGACCCTTACCCGGACCCGGACCCGGACCTGGACCCGGACCCGGACGCGGACCCGGACCCGGACACGGACACGGACCCGGACCCGGACCCTTACCCGGACACGGACACGGACACGGACCTTTACCCGGACCCGGACCCGGACCCGGAACCGGACCCGGACCCGGACCCGGAACCGGACCCAGACCCGGACACTTACCCGGACCCGGACCCGGACCCGGACCCGGACCCGGACCTAGACCAGGACCCTTACCCGGACCCGGACCCGGACCCGGACCCGGACCCGGACCCGGACCCGGACCCGGACCCGGACCCGGACCCTTACCCGGACCCGGACCCGGACCCGGACCCGGACCCTTACCCGGACCCGGACCCGGACCCGGACCCCGACCCGGACCCTTACCCGGACCCGGACCCAGACCCGGACCCGGACCCTTACCCGGACCCGGACCCGGACCCGGACCGGGACCCGGACCCGGACCCCGACCCGGACCCGGACCCGCACCCTTACCCGGACCCGGACCCGGACCCTCACCCGGACCCGGACCCGGACCCGGACCCGGACCCGGACCCAGACCCCGACACTTACCCGGACCCGGACCCGGACCCGGACCCGGACCCGGACCCTGATCCGGACCCTTGCCTGGACCCGGACCCGGACCCGGACCCGGACCTGGACCCGGACCCTTGCCCGGACCCGGACCTGGACCCGGACCCGGACCCGGACCCGGACCCGGACCCGGACCCGGACCCTTACCCGGACCCGGACCCGGACCCGGACCCGGACCCGGACCCGGACCCGGACCCGGACCCGGACCCAGACCCGGACACTTACCCGGACCCGGACCCGGACCCGGACCCGGACCCGGACCCGGACCCGGACCCGGACACTTATCCGGACCCGGACCCGGACCCGGACATGGACCCGGACCCTTACCCGGACCCGGACCCGGACCCGGACCCGGACCCGGACCCGGACCCGGACCCGGACCCGGACCTGGACCCGGACCCGGACCCGGACGCTTATCCGGACCCGGACCCGGACCCGGACATGGACCCGGACCCTTACCCGGACCCGGACCCGGACCCGGACCCGGACCCGGACCATTATCCGGACCCGGACCAGGACATGGACCCGGACCCTTACCCGGACCCGGACCCGGACCCGGACACGGACACGGACCCGGACCCGGACCCGGACCCGGACCCGGACCCGGACCCGGACCTTTACCCGGACCCGGACCCGGACCTGGACCCGGACCCTTGCCCGGACCCAGACCTGGACCCGGACCCAGACCCAGACCCGGACCCGGACCCGGACCCGGACCCGGACCCGGACCCGGACCCGGACCCGGACCCGGACCAGGACACGAACCCTTACCCGGACCCGGACAAGGACCCTTACCCGGAACCGGACCTGGACCCGGACCCAGACCCGGACCCTTACCCGGACCCGGACCTGGACCCGGACCCGGACGCGGACCCGGACCCGGACCCGGACACGGACCCGGACCCGGACCCTTACCCGGACACGGACACGGACACGGACCTTTACCCGGACCCGGACCCGGACCCGGAACCGGACCCGGACCCGGACCCGGAACCGGACCCAGACCCGGACACTTACCCGGACCCGGACCCGGACCATTATCCAGACCCGGACCCGGACATGGACCCGGACCCTTACCCGGACCCGGACCCGGACCCGGACACGGACCCGGACACGGACCCGGACACGGACCCGGACACGGACCCGGACCCGGAACTTTACCTGGACGCGGACCCGGACCCGGAACCGGACCCGGACCCGGACCCGGAACCGGACCCAGACCCGGACACTTACCCGGACCCGGACCCGGACCCGGACCCGGACCCGGACCTAGACCAGGACCCTTACCCGGACCCGGACCCGGACCCGGACCCGGACCCGGACCCGGACCCTTACCCGGACCCGGACCCGGACCCGGACCCGGAACCGGACCCGGACCCGGACCGGGACCAGGACCCAGACCAGGACCCTTACCCGGACCCGGACCCGGACCCGGACCCGGACCCAGACCCGGACCCGGACCCTTACCCGGACCCGGACCCGGACCGGGACCCGGACCCGGACCCCGACCCGGACCCGGACACGGACCTTTACCCGGACCCGGACCCGGACCCGGAACCGGAACCGGACCCGGACCCGGAACCGGACCCAGACCCGGACACTTACCCGGACCCGGACCCGGACCATTATCCGGACCCGGACCCGTACATGGACCCGGACCCTTACCCGGACCCTGACCCAGACCCGGACCCGGACCCGGACCCGGACACGGACCCGGACACGGACACGGACCCGAACCCGGACCCGGACCTTTACCTGGACGCGGACCCGGAACCGGAACCGGACCCTTGCCCGGAACCGGAACCGGACCCAGACCCGGACACTTACCCGGACCCGGACCCGGACCCGGACCCAGACCCGGACCCGGTCCCTTACCCGGACCCGGACCCGGACCGGGACCCGGACCCGGACCCCGACCCGGACCCGGACCCGGACCGGGACCCGGACCCGGACCCCGACCCGGACCCGGACCTGGACCCGGACCCTTACCCGGACCCGGACCCGGACCCGGACCCGGACCCGGACCCGGACCCGGACCCGGACCCGGACCCGGACCAGGACCCGGACCCGAACCCTTACCCGGACCCGGACCCGGACCCCGACCCGGACCCGGACCCTTACCCGGTCCCGGACCCGGAACCGGACCTGGACCCGGACCCAGACCCGGACCCTTACCCGGACCCGGACCTGGACCCGGACCCGGACCCGGACCCGGACGCGGACCCGGACCCGGACACGGACCTTTACCCGGACCCGGACCCGGACCCGGACCCGGAACCAGACCCAGACCCGGACACTTACCCGGACCCGGACCCGGACCATTATCCGGACCCGGACCCGGACCCAGACCCCGACACTTACCCGGACCCGGACCCGGACCCGGACCCGGACCCGGACCCGGATCCGGACCCTTGCCTGGACCCGGACCCGGACCCGGACCCGGACCTGGACCCGGACCCTTGCCCGGACCCGGACCTGGACCCGGACCCGGACCCGGACCCGGACCCGGACCCGGACCCGGACCCTTACCCGGACCCGGACCCGGACCCGGACCCGGACCCGGACCCGGACCCGGACCCGGACCCGGACCCGGACCCGGACCCGGACCCAGACCCGGACACTTACCCGGACCCGGACCCGGACCCGGACCCGGACCCGGACCCGGACCCGGACCCGGACACTTATCCGGACCCGGACCCGGACCCGGACATGGACCCGGACCCTTACCCGGACCCGGACCCGGACCCGGACCCGGACCCGGACCCGGACCTGGACCCGGACCCGGACCCGGACGCTTATCCGGACCCGGACCCGGACCCGGACATGGACCCGGACCCTTACCCGGACCCGGACCCGGACCCGGACCCGGACCCGGACCATTATCCGGACCCGGACCAGGACATGGACCCGGACCCTTACCCGGACCCGGACCCGGACCCGGACACGGACACGGACCCGGACCCGGACCCGGACCCGGACCCGGACCCGGACCCGGACCCGGACCTTTACCCGGACCCGGACCCGGACCTGGACCCGGACCCTTGCCCGGACCCAGACCTGGACCCGGACCCAGACCCAGACCCGGACCCGGACCCGGACCCGGACCCGGACCCGGACCAGGACACGAACCCTTACCCGGACCCGGACAAGGACCCTTACCCGGAACCGGACCTGGACCCGGACCCAGACCCGGACCCTTACCCGGACCCGGACCTGGACCCGGACCCGGACGCGGACCCGGACCCGGACCCGGACACGGACCCGGACCCGGACCCTTACCCGGACACGGACACGGACACGGACCTTTACCCGGACCCGGACCCGGACCCGGAACCGGACCCGGACCCGGACCCGGAACCGGACCCAGACCCGGACACTTACCCGGACCCGGACCCGGACCATTATCCAGACCCGGACCCGGACATGGACCCGGACCCTTACCCGGACACGGACCCGCACCCGGACACGGACCCGGACACGGACCCGGACACGGACCCGGACACGGACCCGGACCCGGAACTTTACCTGGACGCGGACCCGGACCCGGAACCGGACCCGGACCCGGACCCGGAAC
This sequence comes from Arizona elegans, assembly GCA_022577455.1. NCBI lineage: Eukaryota > Metazoa > Chordata > Lepidosauria > Squamata > Colubridae > Arizona > Arizona elegans. Next base: position 59,867 of record JAKOOJ010000114.1, read on the forward strand.
CGGACCCAGACCCGGACACTTACCCGGACCCGGACCCGGACCCGGACCCAGACCCGGACCCGGTCCCTTACCCGGACCCGGACCCGGACCGGGACCCGGACCCGGACCCCGACCCGGACCCGGACCCGGACCGGGACCCGGACCCGGACCCCGACCCGGACCCGGACCTGGACCCGGACCCTTACCCGGACCCGGACCCGGACCCGGACCCGGACCCGGACCCGGACCCGGACCCGGACCCGGACCCGGACCAGGACCCGGACCCGAACCCTTACCCGGACCCGGACCCGGACCCCGACCCGGACCCGGACCCTTACCCGGTCCCGGACCCGGAACCGGACCTGGACCCGGACCCAGACCCGGACCCTTACCCGGACCCGGACCTGGACCCGGACCCGGACCCGGACCCGGACGCGGACCCGGACCCGGACCCGGACCTTTACCCGGACCCGGACCCGGACCCGGACCCGGAACCGGACCCAGACCCGGACACTTACCCGGACCCGGACCCGGACCATTATCCGGACCCGGACCCGGACATGGACCCGGACCCTTACCCGGACCCGGACCCGGACCCGGACCCGGACCCGGACCCGGACCCGGACCCGGACCCGGACCCGGACCCGTACCCGGACCCGGACACGGACCCGGACCCGAACCCGGACCCGGACCTTTACCTGGACGCGGACCCGGACCCGGAACCGGAACCGGACCCGGAACCGGAACCGGACCCAGACCCGGACACTTACCCGGACCCGGACCCGGACCCGGACCCGGACCCGGACCCGGACCCGGACCTAGATCAGGACCCTTACCCGGACCCGGACCCGGACCCGGACCCGGACCCGGACCCGGACCCGGACCCTTACCCAGACCCGGACCCGGACCCGGAACCGGACCCGGACCCGGACCCGGACCCTTACACGGACCCGGACCAGGACCCGGACCCGGACCCGGACCCGGAACCGGAACCGGAACCGGACCCTTACCCGGACCCGGACCCGGACCCGGACCCGGACCCGGACCCATACCCGGACACTTACCCGGACCCGGACCCGGACCCGGACCCGGACCCAGACCAGGACCCTTACCCGGACCCGGACCCGGACCCGGACCCGGACCCGGACCCGGACCCAGATCCGGACACTTACCCGGACCCGGACCCGGACCCGGACCCGGACCCAGACCAGGAACCTTACCCGGACCTGGACCCGGACCCGGACCCGGACCCGGACCCGGACACTTACCCGGACCCGGACCCGGACCCGGACCCAGACCCGGACCCAGACCCGGATACTTACCCGGACCCGGACCCGGACCCGGACCCTTACCCGGACTCGAACCCAGACCCGGACCCTTACCCGGACCCGGACCCGGACACGGACACGGACCCGGACCCTTACCCGGACCCGGACCCGGACACGGACCTTTACCCGGACTCGGACCCGGACCCGGACGGAGACCTGGACCCTTGCCCGGACCCGGACCCGGACCGTTGCCCGGACCCGGACCCGGACCCTGACCCGGACACGGACCCGGACCCGGACACGGACCCGGACCCGGACCCGGACCCGGACCTGAACCCAAACCCTTCCCCAGACCGGGACCCGGATCCTTACACGGACCCGGTCCCGGACCCGGACCTTTACCCGGACCCGGACCCGGAACCGGAACCGGACCCGGACCCGGACCCGGACCCAGACCCGGACACTTACCCGGACACGGACCCGGACACGGACCCAGACCAGGAACCTTACCCGGACCCGGACCCGGACCCGGACCCAGACCCGGACCCGGACCCTTACCCGGACCCGGACCCGGACCCGGACCCGGACCCGGACCCGGACCCCGACCCGGACCCGGACCCGGACCCGGACCCCGACCCGGACCCGGACCCGGACCCGGACCCTTACCAGGACCCGGACCCGGACCCTCACCCGGACCCGGACCCGGACCCGGACCCGGACCCGGACCCCGACCCGGACCCAGACCCGGACACTTACCCGGACCCGGACCCGGACCCGGACCTTTACCCGGACCCGGACCCGGAACCGGAACCGGACACGGACCCGGACCCAGACCCGGACACTTACCCGGACACGGACCCGGACCCGGACCCAGACCAGGACCCTTACCCGGACCCGGACCCGGACCCAGACCCGGACCCAGACCCTTACCCGGACCCGGACCCGGACCCGGACCCTTACCCGGACCCGGACCCGGACCCGGACCCTTGCCCGGACCCGGACCCGGACCCGGACCCGGACCCAGACCCGGACCCGGACCCGGACCCGGACCCGGACCCGGACCCTTACCCGGACCCGGACCCGGACCCCGACCCGGACCCGGACCCTTACCCGGTCCCGCACCCGGAACCGGACCTGGACCCGGACCCAGACCCGGACCCTTACCCGGACCCGGACCTGGACCCGGACCCGGACCCGGACGCGGACCCGGACCCGGACCCGGACCCGGACCCTTACCCGGACCCGGACCCGGACACGGACCTTTACCCGGACCCGGACCCGGACACGGAACCGGACCCGGACCCGGAACCGGACCCAGACCCGGACACTTACCCGGACCCGGACCCGGACCCGGACCCGGACCCGGAACCGGACCCGGACCCGGAACCGGACCCAGACCAGGACCCTTACCCGGACCCGGACCCGGACCCGGACCCTTACCCGGACCAGGACCCGGACCCGGACCCCGACCCGGATCCGGACCCGGACACTTACCCGGACCCGGACCCGGACCCGGACCCGGACCCGGACCCGGACCCTTACCCGGACCCGGACCCGGACCCGGAACCGGACCCGGACCCGGACCCGGACCCGGACCCATACCCGGACACTTACCCGGACCCGGACCCGGACCCGGACCCAGACCAGGACCCGGACCCAGACCCGGACACTTACCCGGACCCGGACCCGGACCCGGTCCCGGACCCGGACCCGGACACGGACCCGGACCCGGACCCGGACCCGGACCCGGACCCGGACCCGGACGCTTATCCGGACCCGGACCCGGACCCGGACATGGACCCGGACCCTTACCCGGACCCAGACCCGGACCCGGACCCGGACCACTATCCGGACACGGACCCGGACCCGGACATGGACCCGGACCCTTACCCGGACCCGGACCCGGACCCGGACCCGGACCCTTACCCTGACCCGGACCCGGACCCGGACATGGTCCCGGACCCTTACCCAGACCCGGACCCGGACACGGACCCGGACACGGAACCGGAACCGGACCCGGACCCAGACCCAGACCCCGACCCTTACCCGGACCCAGACCCGGACCCGGACGGAGACCCGGACCCTTGCCCGGACCCGGACCCGGACCGTTGCCCGGACCCGGACCCGGACCCTGACCCGGACCCGGACCCGGACACGGTCCCGGACCCGGACCCGGACCCGGACCCGGACCCGGACCTGAACCAGAACCCTTCCCCAGACCGGGACCCGGATCCTTACAAGGACCCGGTCCCGGACCCGGATCTTTACCCGGACCCGGACCCGGACCCGGACCCGGACCCGGACCCGGACCCGGAACCGGACCCAGACCCGGACACTTACCCGGACCCGGACCCGGAAAACGACACAGACCAGGACCCTTACCCGGAACCGGACCCGGACCCAGACCCGGACCCGGACCCTTACCCGGACCCGGATCCGGACCCAGACCCGGACCCGGACCCCGACCCGGACCCGGACCCGGACCCGGACCCGGACCCTTACCCGGACCCGGACCCGGAACCTTACCCGGACCCGGACCCGGACCCGGACCCTCACCCGGACCCGGACCCGGACCCGGACCCGGACCCGGACCCGGACCCGGATCCGGACCCGGACCCTTGCCCGGACCCGGACCTGGACCCGGACCCGGACCCGGACCCGGACCTGAACCAGAACCCTTCCCCAGACCGGGACCCGGATCCTTACACGGACCCGGTCCCGGACCCGGATCTTTACCCGGACCCGGACCCGGACCCGGACCCTTACCCGGACCCGGACCCGGACCCGGACCCTTACCCGGACCCGGACCCGGACCCGGACCAGGACCCTTACCCGGACCCGGACCCGGACCCGGACCCGGACCCGGACCCGGACCTGGACCCGGACCCGGACCCGGACCCGGACCCGGACCCGGATCCGGACCCGGACCCTTGCCCGGACCCGGACCTGGACCCGGACCCGGACCCGGACCCGGACCTGAACCAGAACCCTTCCCCAGACCGGGACCCGGATCCTTACACGGACCCGGTCCCGGACCCGGATCTTTACCCGGACCCGGACCCGGACCCGGACCCGGACCCAGACCAGGACCCTTACCCGGACCCGGACCCGGACCCGGACCCTTACCCGGACCAGGACCCGGACCCGGACCCCGACACGGACCCGGACCCGGACACTTACCCGGACCTGGACCCGGACCCGGACCCGGACCCGGACCCGGACCCTTACCCGGACCCGGACCCGGACCCGGAACCGGACCCGGACCCGGACCCGGACCCGGACCCATACCCGGACCCTTACCCTTACCCGGACCCGGACCCGGACCCTTACCCGGACCCGGTCCCGGACCCCGACCCAGACCCGGACCCTTACCCGGTCCCGGACCCGGAACCGGACCTGGACCCGGACCCAGACGCGGACCCTTACCCGGACCCGGACCTGGACCCGGACCCGGACGCGGACCCGGACCCGGACCCGGACCCGGACCCGGACCCTTACCAGGACCCGGACCCGGACCCGGACACGGACCTTTACCCGGACCCAGACCCGGACCCGGACCCGGACCCGGACCCGGACCCGGACCCGGACCCGGACCCGGACCTGGACCCGGACCCATACCCGGACCCGGACCCGGACACTTATCCGGACCCGGACCCGGACCCGGACCCGGACATGGACCCGGACCCTTACCCGGACCCGGACCCTTACCCGGACCCGGACCCGGACCCCTACCCAGACCCGGACCCGGACCCGGACCAGGACCCGGACCCGGACCTTTACCCGGACCCGGACCCGGACCCGGAACCGGACCCGGACCCGGACCCGGACCCGGACCCGGACCCGGACCCGGACCCGGACCCATACCCGGACACTTACCCGGACCCGGACCCGGACCCGGACCCGGACCCGGACCCAGACCAGGACCCTTACCCGGACCCGGACCCGGACCCGGACCCGGACCCGGACCCGGACCCGGACCCAGACCCAGACACTTACCCGGACCCGGACCCGGACCCGGACCCGGACCCAGACCAGGACCCTTACCCGGACCTGGACCCGGACCCGGACCCGGACCCGGACACTTACCCGGACCCGGACCCGGACCCGGACCCGGACCCGGACCCGGACCCAGACCCGGACACTTACCCGGACCCGGACCCGGACCCGGACCCGGACCCGGACCCGGACCCGGACCCGGACCCGGACCCGGACGCTTATCCGGACCCGGACCCAGACCCGGACATGGACCCGGACCCTTACCCGGACCCAGACCCGGACCCAGACCCGGACCACTATCCGGACCCGGACCCGGACCCGGACATGGACCCGGACCCTTACCCGGACTCGGACCCAGACCCGGACCCTTACCCGGACACGGACCCGGACACGGACACGGACCCGGACCCTTACCCGGACCAGGACCCGGACACGGACCTTTACCCGGACCCGGACCCCGACCAGGACCCTTACCCGGACCCGGACCCGGACCCGGACCCGGACCTGGACCCGGACCCGGACCCGGACCCGGACCCTTACCCGGACCAGGACCCGGACCCGGACCCCGACCCGGACCCGGACCCGGACCCGGACACTTACCTGGACCCGGACCCGGACCCAGACCCAGACCCTTACCCGGACCCGGACCCGGACCCGGACCCTGACCCGGACCCGGACCCGGACACGGACCCGGACCCGGACCCGGACCTGGACACTTATCCGGACCCGGACCCGGACCCGGACATGGACCCGGACCCTTACCCGGACCCGGACCCGGACCCGGACCCGGACCCGGACCCGGACCAGGACCCGGACCCGGACTTTTACCCGGACCCGGACCCGGACCCGGAACCGGACCCGGACCCGGACCCGGACCCGGACCCGGACCCGGACCCGGACCCATACCCGGACACTTACCCGGACCCGGACACTTACCCGGACCCGGACCCGGACCCGGACCCGGACCAGGACCCTTAACAAGACCCGGACACTTACCCGGACCCGGACCCGGACCCGGACCCGGACTCGGACCTGGACCCGGACCCGGACCCGGTCCCAGACCCGGACACTTACCCGGACCCGGACCCGGACCCGGACACGGACCCGGACCCGGACCCAGACCCGGACACTTACCCGGACCCGGACACGGACCCGGACCCGGACCCGGACCCGGACCCGGACCCGGACCCGGACCCGGACATGGACCCGGACCCTTACCGGGACCCAGACCCGGACCCGGACCCGGACCACTATCCGGACCCGGACCCGGACCCGGACATGGACCCGGACCCTTACCCGGACTCGGACCCGGACCCGGACCCTTACCCGGACCCGGACCCGGACACGGACCCGGACCCGGACACTTACCCGGAACCGGACCCAGACCCGGACACTTACCCGGACCCGGACCCGGACCCGGACCCGGACCCAGACCAGGACCCTTACCCGGACCTGGACCCGGACCCGGACCCGGACACTTACCCGGACCCGGACCCGGACCCGGACCCGGACCCGGACCCGGACCCGGACCCGGACCCAGACCCGGACACTTACCCGGACCCGGACCCGGACCCGGACCCGGACCCGGACCCGGACCCGGACCCGGACCCGGACGCTTATCCGGACCCGGACCCAGACCCGGACATGGACCCGGACCCTTACCCGGACCCAGACCCGGACCCGGACCCGGACCCTTACCCGGACTCGGACCCAGACCCGGACCCTTACCCGGACCCGGACACGGACACGGACACGGACCCGGACCCTTACCCGGACCAGGACCCGGACCCGGAACCCAACCAGGACCCGGACCCGGACCCGGACACTTACCCGAACCCGGACCCGGACCCAGACCCAGACCCTTACCCGGACCCGGACCCGGACCCGGACCCGGACCCGGACCCGGACCCGGACCCGGACCCGGACCCGGACACTTATCCGGACCCGGACCCGGACATGGACCTGGACCCTTACCCGGACCTGGACCCGGACCCGGACCCGGACCCGGACCCGGACCCGGGCCAGGACCCGGACCCGGACCTTTACCCGGACCCGGACCCGGACCCTGAACCGGACCCGGACCCGGACCCGGACCCGGACCCGGACCCGGACCCATACCCGGACACTTACCCGGACCAGGACCCGGACCCGGACCCGGACCCAGACCAGGACCCTTACCCGGACCCGGACCCGGACCCGGACCCGGACCCGGACCCAGACCAGGACCCTTACCCGGACCTGGACCCGGACCCGGACCCGGTCCCGGACCCGGACATTTACCCGGAACCGGACCCGGACCCGGACATTTACCCGGACCCGGACCCGGACCCGGACCCGGACCCGGACCCGGACCCGGACCCGGACCCGGACCCAGACCCGGACACTTACCCGGACCCGGACCCGGACCCGGACCCACACCCGGACCCGGACCCGGACCCGGACATGGACCCGGACCCTTACCCGGACACAGACAAGGACCCGGACCCGGACCCGGACCACTATCCGGACCCGGACCCGGACCCGGACATGGACCCGGACCCTTACCCGGACTCGGACCCAGACCCGGACCCTTACCCGGACCCGGACCCAGACACGGACCCGGACCCGGACCCTTACCCGGACACGGACCCGGACACGGACCTTTACCCGGACCCGGACCCGGACCCGGACCCGGACCCGGACCCTTACACGGACCCGGACCAGGACCCGGACCCGGACCCGGACCCGGACCCGGACCCGGACCCGGACCCGGACCCGGAACCGGACCCTTACCCGGACCCGGACCCGGACCCGGACCAGGACCTGGACCCTTACCCTTACCCGGACCCGGACCCGGACCCGGACCCGGACCCGGACCCGGAACCAGACACGGACCCAGACCCAGACCCGGACCCTTACCCGGACTCGGACCCGGACCCGGACGGAGACCTGGACCCTTGCCCGGACCCGGACCCGGACCGTTGCCCGGACCCGGACCCGGACCCTGACCCGGACACGGACCCGGACCCGGACCCGGACACGGACCCGGACCCGGACACGGACCCGGACCTGAACCCAAACCCTTCCCCAGACCGGGACCCGGATCCTTACACGGACCCGGTCCCGGACCCGGAACTTTACCCGGACCCGGAACCGGAACCGGAACCGGACCCGGACCCGGACCCGGACCCAGACCCGGACACTTACCCGGACACGGACCCGGACACGGACCCAGACCACGACCCTTACCCGGACCCGGACCCGGACCCGGACCCGGACCCGGACCCAGACCCGGACACTTACCCGGACCCGGACCCGGACCCGGACCTTTACCCGGACCCGGACCCGGAACCGGAACCGGACACGGACACGGACACGGACCCGGACCCAGACCCGGACACTTACCCGGACACGGACCCGGACCCGGACCCAGACCAGGACCCTTACCCGGACCCGGACCCGGACCCAGACCCGGACCCGGACCCTTACCCGGACCCGGACCCGGACCCGGACCCGGACACTTACCCGGACCCGGACCCGGACCCGGACCCGGATCCGGACCCTTGCCCGGACCCGGACCCGGACCCGGACCCGGACCCGGACCCGGACCCGGACCCGGACCCGGACCCGGACCCGGACCCTTACCCGGACCCGGACCCGGACCAGGACCCTTACCCGGACCCGGACCCGGACCCGGACCCGGACCCTTGCCCGGACCCGGACCTGGACACGGACCCGGACCCGGACCCGGACCCGGACCCGGACCCGGACCCGGACCCTTACCCGGACCCGGACCCGGACCCGGAACCGGACCCGGACCCGGACCCGGACCCGGACCCATACCCGGACCCTTACCCTTACCCGGACCCGGACCCGGACCCTTACCCGGACCCGGTCCCGGACCCCGACCCAGACCCGGACCCTTACCCGGTCCCGGACCCGGAACCGGACCTGGACCCGGACCCAGACGCGGACCCTTACCCGGACCCGGACCTGGACCCGGACCAGGACGCGGACCCGGACCCGGACCCGGACCCGGACCCGGACCCGGACCCTTACCAGGACCCGGACACGGACACGGACACGGACCTTTACCCGGACCCGGACCCGGACCCGGACCCGGACCCGGAACCGGACCCGGACCCGGACCCGGACCCGGAACCGGACCCAGACCCGGACACTTACCCAGACCCGGACCCGGACCCGGACCCAGACCAGGACCCTTACCCGGACCCGGACCCGGACCCGGACCCTTACCCGGACCAGGACCCGGACCCGGACCCCGACCCGGACACGGACACGGACCCGGAACCGGACCCGGACCCAGACCCGGACCCGGACCCGGACCCGGACCCGGACCCGGACCCGGACCTGGACCCGGACCCATACCCGGACCCGGACCCGGACACTTATCCGGACCCGGACCCGGACCCGGACCCGGACATGGACCCGGACCCTTACCCGGACCCGGACCCTTACCCGGACCCGGACCCGGACCCCTACCCAGACCCGGACCCGGACCCGGACCAGGACCCGGACCCGGACCTTTACCCGGACCCGGACCCGGACCCGGAACCGGACCCGGACCCGGACCCGGACCCGGACCCGGACCCGGACCCGGACCCGGACCCATACCCGGACACTTACCCGGACCCGGACCCGGACCCGGACCCGGACCCGGACCCGGACCCGGACCCAGACCAGGACCCTTACCCGGACCCGGACCCGGACCCGGACCCGGACCCGGACCCGGACCCAGACCCAGACACTTACCCGGACCCGGACCCGGACCCGGACCCGGACCCAGACCAGGACCCTTACCCGGACCTGGACCCGGACCCGGACCCGGACCCGGACACTTACCCGGACCCGGACCCGGACCCGGACCCGGACCCGGACCCGGACCCAGACCCGGACACTTACCCGGACCCGGACCCGGACCCGGACCCGGACCCGGACCCGGACCCGGACCCGGACCCGGACCCGGACCCGGACCCGGACCCGGACCCGGACGCTTATCCGGACCCGGACCCAGACCCGGACATGGACCCGGACCCTTACCCGGACCCAGACCCGGACCCAGACCCGGACCACTATCCGGACCCGGACCCGGACCCGGACATGGACCCGGACCCTTACCCGGACTCGGACCCAGACCCGGACCCTTACCCGGACATGGACCCGGACACGGACACGGACCCGGACCCTTACCCGGACCAGGACCCGGACACGGACCTTTACCCGGACCCGGACCCGGACCCGGAACCGGACCCGGACCCGGACCCGGAACCGGACCCAGACCCGGACACTTACCCGGACCCGGACCCGGACCCGGACCCCGACCAGGACCCTTACCCGGACCCGGACCCGGACCCGGACCCCGACCCGGACCCGGACCCGGACCCGGACACTTACCTGGACCCGGACCCGGACCCAGACCCAGACCCTTACCCGGACCCGGACCCGGACCCGGACCCGGACCCGGACCCGGACCCGGACCCGGACCCGGACCCGGACCTGGACACTTATCCGGACCCGGACCCGGACCCGGACATGGACCCGGACCCTTACCCGGACCCGGACCCGGACCCGGACCCGGACCCGGACCCGGACCCGGACCCGGACCCGGACCAGGACCCGGACCCGGACTTTTACCCGGACCCGGACCCGGACCCGGAACCGGACCCGGACCCGGACCCGGACCCGGACCCGGACCCGGACCCGGACCCATACCCGGACACTTACCCGGACCCGGACACTTACCCGGACCCGGACCCGGACCAGGACCCTTAACAAGACCCGGACACTTACCCGGACCCGGACCCGGACCCGGACCCGGACCCGGACCTGGACCCTGACCCGGACCCGGTCCCAGACCCGGACCCTTACCCGGACCCGGACACGGACCCGGACACGGACCCGGACCCGGACCCGGACCCTTACCCGGACCCGGACCCGGACCCGGACCCAGAACCGGACCCGGACCCGGACCCGGACCCGGACCCGGACCCGGACCCGGACCCGGACCCGGACCCTTACCCAGACCCGGACCCGGACCCTTACCCGGACCCGGACCCGGACCCGGACCAGGACCCGGACCCGGATCCTTACCCGGAACCAGAACCGGAACCGGAACCGGACCCGGACCCGGACCCGGACCCGGACCTGGACCCTTACCTGGACCCGGACCCGGACCCGGACCCGGACCCTTACCCGGACCCGGACCCGGAACCTTACCCGGACCCGGACCCGGACCCTTACCCGGAACCGGAACCGGAACCGGAACCGGACCTGGACCCGGACCCTGACACGGACCCGGACCCTTACCCGGACCCGGACCCGGACCCAGACCCGGACCCTTACCCGGACCCGGACCCGGACCCGGACCCCGAACCGGACCCGGACCCGGACCCGGACCCGGACCCGGACCCGGACCCTTACCCGGACCCGGACCCGGACCCTTACCCAGACCCGGACCCGGACCCGGACCAGGACCCGGACCTGGACCCTTACCCGGAACCGGAACCGGAACCGGAACCGGACCCGGACCCGGACCCGGACCCGGACCCGGACCCTTACCCGGACCCTTACCCGGACCCGGACCCGGACCCGGACCCGGACCCGGACCCGGACCCATACCCGGACCCGGACCCGGACCCGGACCCGGACCAGGACCCGGACCTGGACCCTTACCCGGAACCGGAACCGGACCCGGACCCGGACCCGGACCCGGACCCGGACCCGGACCCGGACCCGGACCTGGACCCTTACCTGGACCCGGACCCGGACCCGGACCCAGACCCTTACCTGGACCCGGACCCGGACCCGGACCCGGACCCGGACCCGGACCCTTACCCGGACCCTTACCCGGACCCGGACCCGGACCCGGACCCGGACCCGGACCCTGACCCGGACCCGGACCCGGACCCGGACCTTTACCCAGACCCGGAACCGGAACCAGACCCGGACCCGGACCCGGACCCGGACCCGGACCCGGACCCGGACCCAGACCCGGACCCTTACCCGGACCCAGACCCGGACCCGGAGCCGGAGCCGGAGCCGGACCTTTATCCGGACCCGGACCCTTACCCGGACCCGGACCCGGACCCGGACCCGGACCCGGACCCGGACCCGGACCCTTACCCGGACCCAGACCCGGACCCGGAGCCGGAGCCGGAGCCGGACCTTTATCCGGACCCGGACCCTTACCGGGACCCGGACCCGGACCCGGACCCGTATCCGGACCCGGACCCTTACCCGGACCCATACCAGGACCCGGACCCGGACCCGGACCCGGACCCGGACCCGGACCCGGACCCGGACCCGGACCCTTACCCGGACCCTTACCCGGACCCGGACACAGACCCGGACACGGACCCGGACCCGGACCCGGACTCTTACCCGGACCCGGACCCGGACCCGGACCCAGAACCGGACCCGGACCCGGACCCGGACCCGGACCCGGACCCGGACCCGGACCCGGACCCGGACCCGGACCCGGACCCGGACCCTTACCCGGACCCGGACCCGGACCCTTACCCGGACCCGGACCCGGACCCGGACCAGGACCCGGACCCAGATCCTTACCCGGAACCAGAACCGGAACCGGAACCGGACCCGGACCCGGACCCGGACCCGGACCTGGACCCTTACCTGGACCCGGACCCGGACCCGGACCCGGACCCGGACCCTTACCCGGACCCGGACCCGGAACCTTACCCGGACCCGGACCCGGACCCGGACCCGGACCTGGAACCGGACCCTTACCCGGAACCGGAACCGGAACCGGAACCGGACCTGGACCCGGACCCTGACACGGACCCGGACCCTTACCCGGACCCGGACCCGGACCCAGACCCGGACCCTTACCCGGACCCGGACCCGGACCCGGACCCCGAACCGGACCCGGACCCGGACCCGGACCCGGACCCGGACCCGGACCCGGACCCTTACCCGAACCCGGACCCGGACCCTTACCCAGACCCGGACCCGGACCCGGACCAGGACCCGGACCTGGACCCTTACCCGGAACCGGAACCGGAACCGGACCCGGACCCGGACCCGGACCCGGACCCGGACCCGGACCTGGACCCTTACCTGGACCCGGACCCGGACCCGGACCCGGACCCGGACCCTTACCCGGACCCGGAACCGGACCCTTACCCGGAACCGGACCCGGACCCGGACCCGGACCCGGACCCGGAACCGGACCCTTACCCGGAACCGGAACCGGAACCGGAACCGGACCTGGACCCGGACACTGACCCGGACCCGGACCCTTACCCGGACCCGGACCCGGACCCGGACGCGGACCCAGACCCGGACCCGGACCCGGACCCGGACCCGGACCCGGACCCTTACACGGACCCGGACCCGGACCCGGACCCAGACCCGGACCCTGACCCGGACCCAGACCCGGACCAGGACCCGGACCTGGACCCTTACCCGGAACCGGAACCGGACCCGGACCCGGACCCGGACCCGGACCCGGACCCGGACCCGGACCTGGACCCTTACCTGGACCCGGACCCGGACCCGGACCCAGACCCGGACCCGGAGCCGGAGCCGGAGCCGGACCTTTATCCGGACCCGGACCCTTACCGGGACCCGGACCCGGACCCGGACCCGGACCCGGACCCGGACCCGGACCCTTACCCGGACCCTTACCAGGACCCGGACCCGGACCCGGACCCGGACCCGGACCCGGACCCGGACCCGGACCCGGACCCTTACCCGGACCCTTACCCGGACCCGGACACGGACCCGGACACGGACCCGGACCCGGACCCGGACCCTTACCCGGACCCGGACCCGGACCCGGACCCAGAACCGGACCCGGACCCGGACCCGGACCCGGACCCAGACCCTTACCCGGACCTGGACCCGGACCCGGACCCGGTCCCGGACCCGGACATTTACCCGGAACCGGACCCGGACCCGGACATTTACCCGGACCCGGACCCGGACCCGGACCCGGACCCGGACCCGGACCCGGACCCGGACCCAGACCCGGACACTTACCCGGACCCGGACCCGGACCCGGACCCACACCCGGACCCGGACCCGGACCCGGACATGGACCCGGACCCTTACCCGGACCCAGACAAGGACCCGGACCCGGACCCGGACCACTATCCGGACCCGGACCCGGACCCGGACATGGACCCGGACCCTTACCCGGACTCGGACCCAGACCCGGACCCTTACCCGGACCCGGACCCAGACACGGACCCGGACCCGGACCCTTACCCGGACACGGACCCGGACACGGACCTTTACCCGGACCCGGACCCGGACCCGGACCCGGACCCGGACCCTTACACGGACCCGGACCAGGACCCGGACCCGGACCCGGACCCGGACCCGGACCCGGACCCGGACCCGGACCCGGAACCGAACCCTTACCCGGACCCGGACCCGGACCCGGACCAGGACCTGGACCCTTACCCTTACCCGGACCCGGACCCGGACCCGGACCCGGACCCGGAACCAGACACGGACCCAGACCCAGACCCGGACCCTTACCCGGACTCGGACCCGGACCCGGACGGAGACCTGGACCCTTGCCCGGACCCGGACCCGGACCGTTGCCCGGACCCGGACCCGGACCCTGACCCGGACACGGACCCGGACCCGGACCCGGACCCGGACACGGACCCGGACCCGGACACGGACCCGGACCTGAACCCAAACCCTTCCCCAGACCGGGACCCGGATCCTTACACGGACCCGGTCCCGGACCCGGAACTTTACCCGGACCCGGACCCGGAACCGGAACCGGACCCGGACCCGGACCCGGACCCAGACCCGGACACTTACCCGGACACGGACCCGGACACGGACCCAGACCACGACCCTTACCCGTACCCGTACCCGGACCCGGAACCGGACCCGGACCCGGACCCAGACCCGGACACTTACCCGGACCCGGACCCGGACCCGGACCTTTACCCGGACCCGGACCCGGAACCGGAACCGGACCCGGACACGGACACGGACCCGGACCCAGACCCGGACACTTACCCGGACACGGACCCGGACCCGGACCCAGACCAGGACCCTTACCCGGACCCGGACCCGGACCCAGACCCGGACCCGGACCCTTACCCGGACCCGGACCCGGACCCGGACCCGGACACTTACCCGGACCCGGACCCGGACCCGGACCCGGATCCGGACCCTTGCCCGGACCCGGACCCGGACCCGGACCCGGACCCGGACCCGGACCCGGACCCGGACCCGGACCCGGACCCGGACCCTTACCCGGACCCGGACCCGGACCAGGACCCTTACCCGGACCCGGACCCGGACCCGGACCCGGACCCTTGCCCGGACCCGGACCTGGACACGGACCCGGACACGGACCCGGACCCGGACCCGGACCCGGACCCGGACCCTTACCCGGACCCGGACCCGGACCCGGAACCGGACCCGGACCCGGACCCGGACCCGGACCCATACCCGGACCCTTACCCTTACCCGGACCCGGACCCGGACCCTTACCCGGACCCGGTCCCGGACCCCGACCCAGACCCGGACCCTTACCCGGTCCCGGACCCGGAACCGGACCTGGACCCGGACCCAGACGCGGACCCTTACCCGGACCCGGACCTGGACCCGGACCCGGACGCGGACCCGGACCCGGACCCGGACCCGGACCCGGACCCTTACCAGGACCCGGACCCGGACCCGGACACGGACCTTTACCCGGACCCGGACCCGGACCCGGAACCGGACCCGGACCCGGACCCGGACCCGGAACCGGACCCAGACCCGGACACTTACCCAGACCCGGACCCGGACCCGGACCCAGACCAGGACCCTTACCCGGACCCGGACCCGGACCCGGACCCTTACCCGGACCAGGACCCGGACCCGGACCCCGACCCGGACACGGACACGGACCCGGAACCGGACCCGGACCCAGACCCAGACCCGGACCCGGACCCGGACCCGGACCCGGACCCGGACCCGGACCCGGACCTGGACCCGGACCCATACCCGGACCCGGACCCGGACACTTATCCGGACCCGGACCCGGACCCGGACCCGGACATGGACCCGGACCCTTACCCGGACCCGGACCCTTACCCGGACCCGGACCCGGACCCCTACCCAGACCCGGACCCGGACCCGGACCAGGACCCGGACCCGGACCTTTACCCGGACCCGGACCCGGACCCGGAACCGGACCCGGACCCGGACCCGGACCCGGACCCGGACCCGGACCCGGACCCGGACCCGGACCCATACCCGGACACTTACCCGGACCCGGACCCGGACCCGGACCCGGACCCGGACCCGGACCCAGACCAGGACCCTTACCCGGACCCGGACCCGGACCCGGACCCGGACCCGGACCCGGACCCAGACCCAGACACTTACCCGGACCCGGACCCGGACCCGGACCCGGACCCAGACCAGGACCCTTACCCGGACCTGGACCCGGACCCGGACCCGGACCCGGACACTTACCCGGACCCGGACCCGGACCCGGACCCGGACCCGGACCCGGACGCTTATCCGGACCCGGACCCAGACCCGGACATGGACCCGGACCCTTACCCGGACCCAGACCCGGACCCAGACCCGGACCACTATCCGGACCCGGACCCGGACCCGGACATGGACCCGGACCCTTACCCGGACTCGGACCCAGACCCGGACCCTTACCCGGACATGGACCCGGACACGGACACGGACCCGGACCCTTACCCGGACCAGGACCCGGACACGGACCTTTACCCGGACCCGGACCCGGACCCGGAACCGGACCCGGACCCGGACCCGGAACCGGACCCAGACCCGGACACTTACCCGGACCCGGACCCGGACCCGGACCCCGACCAGGACCCTTACCCGGACCCTTACCCGGACCAGGACCCGGACCCGGACCCCGACCCGGACCCGGACCCGGACCCGGACACTTACCTGGACCCGGACCCGGACCCAGACCCAGACCCTTACCCGGACCCGGACCCGGACCCGGACCCGGACCCGGACCCGGACCCGGACCCGGACCCGGACCCGGACCCGGACCTGGACACTTATCCGGACCCGGACCCGGACCCGGACATGGACCCGGACCCTTACCCGGACCCGGACCCGGACCCGGACCCGGACCCGGACCCGGACCCGGACCAGGACCCGGACCCGGACTTTTACCCTGACCCGGACCCGGACCCGGAACCGGACCCGGACCCGGACCCGGACCCGGACCCGGACCCGGACCCGGACCCGGACCCGGACACTTACCCGGACCCGGACACTTACCCGGACCCGGACCCGGACCAGGACCCTTAACAAGACCCGGACACTTACCCGGACCCGGACCCGGACCCGGACCCGGACCCGGACCTGGACCCTGACCCGGACCCGGTCCCAGACCCGGACCCTTACCCGGACCCGGACACGGACCCGGACACGGACCCGGACCCGGACCCGGACCCTTACCCGGACCCGGACCCGGACCCGGACCCAGAACCGGACCCGGACCCGGACCCGGACCCGGACCCGGACCCGGACCCGGACCCGGACCCGGACCCGGACCCGGACCCTTACCCGGACCCGGACCCGGACCCTTACCCGGACCCGGACCCGGACCCGGACCAGGACCCGGACCCGGATCCTTACCCGGAACCAGAACCGGAACCGGAACCGGACCCGGACCCGGACCCGGACCCGGACCTGGACCCTTACCTGGACCCGGACCCGGACCCGGACCCGGACCCTTACCCGGACCCGGACCCGGACCCTTACCCAGACCCGGACCCGGACCCGGACCAGGACCCGGACCTGGACCCTTACCCGGAACCGGAACCGGAACCGGAACCGGAACCGGACCCGGACCCGGACCCGGACCCGGACCCGGACCCTTACCCGGACCCTTACCCGGACCCGGACCCGGACCCGGACCCGGACCCGGACCCGGACCCATACCCGGACCCGGACCCGGACCCGGACCCGGACCAGGACCCGGACCTGGACCCTTACCCGGAACCGGAACCGGACCCGGACCCGGACCCGGACCCGGACCCGGACCCGGACCCGGACCCGGACCCGGACCTGGACCCTTACCTGGACCCGGACCCGGACCCGGACCCTTACCCGGACCCGGACACGGACCCGGACACGGACCCGGACCCGGACCCGGACCCTTACCCGGACCCGGACCCGGACCCGGACCCAGAACCGGACCCGGACCCGGACCCGGACCCGGACCCGGACCCGGACCCGGACCCGGACCCGGACCCGGACCCGGACCCTTACCCGGACCCGGACCCGGACCCTTACCCGGACCCGGACCCGGACCCGGACCAGGACCCGGACCCGGATCCTTACCCGGAACCAGAACCGGAACCGGAACCGGACCCGGACCCGGACCCGGACCCGGACCTGGACCCTTACCTGGACCCGGACCCGGACCCGGACCCGGACCCTTACCCGGACCCGGACCCGGAACCTTACCCGGACCCGGACCCGGACCCTTACCCGGAACCGGAACCGGAACCGGAACCGGACCTGGACCCGGACCCTGACACGGACCCGGACCCTTACCCGGACCCGGACCCGGACCCAGACCCGGACCCTTACCCGGACCCGGACCCGGACCCGGACCCCGAACCGGACCCGGACCCGGACCCGGACCCGGACCCGGACCCGGACCCTTACCCGGACCCGGACCCGGACCCTTACCCAGACCCGGACCCGGACCCGGACCAGGACCCGGACCTGGACCCTTACCCGGAACCGGAACCGGAACCGGAACCGGACCCGGACCCGGACCCGGACCCGGACCCGGACCCGGACCCGGACCCTTACCCGGACCCTTACCCGGACCCGGACCCGGACCCGGACCCGGACCCGGACCCTGACCCGGACCCGGACCCGGACCCGGACCTTTACCCAGACCCGGAACCGGAACCAGACCCGGACCCGGACCCGGACCCGGACCCGGACCCGGACCCGGACCCAGACCCGGACCCTTACCCGGACCCAGACCCGGACCCGGAGCCGGAGCCGGAGCCGGACCTTTATCCGGACCCGGACCCTTACCCGGACCCGGACCCGGACCCGGACCCGGACCCGGACCCGGACCCTTACCCGGACCCAGACCCGGACCCGGAGCCGGAGCCGGAGCCGGACCTTTATCCGGACCCGGACCCTTACCGGGACCCGGACCCGGACCCGGACCCGTATCCGGACCCGGACCCTTACCCGGACCCATACCAGGACCCGGACCCGGACCCGGACCCGGACCCGGACCCGGACCCGGACCCGGACCCGGACCCTTACCCGGACCCTTACCCGGACCCGGACACAGACCCGGACACGGACCCGGACCCGGACCCGGACTCTTACCCGGACCCGGACCCGGACCCGGACCCAGAACCGGACCCGGACCCGGACCCGGACCCGGACCCGGACCCGGACCCGGACCCGGACCCGGACCCGGACCCTTACCCGGACCCGGACCCGGACCCTTACCCGGACCCGGACCCGGACCCGGACCAGGACCCGGACCCAGATCCTTACCCGGAACCAGAACCGGAACCGGAACCGGACCCGGACCCGGACCCGGACCCGGACCTGGACCCTTACCTGGACCCGGACCCGGACCCGGACCCGGACCCGGACCCTTACCCGGACCCGGACCCGGAACCTTACCCGGACCCGGACCCGGACCCGGACCCGGACCCGGAACCGGACCCTTACCCGGAACCGGAACCGGAACCGGAACCGGACCTGGACCCGGACCCTGACACGGACCCGGACCCTTACCCGGACCCGGACCCGGACCCAGACCCGGACCCTTACCCGGACCCGGACCCGGACCCGGACCCCGAACCGGACCCGGACCCGGACCCGGACCCGGACCCGGACCCGGACCCGGACCCTTACCCGAACCCGGACCCGGACCCTTACCCAGACCCGGACCCGGACCCGGACCAGGACCCGGACCTGGACCCTTACCCGGAATCGGAACCGGAACCGGACCCGGACCCGGACCCGGACCCGGACCCGGACCCGGACCTGGACCCTTACCTGGACCCGGACCCGGACCCGGACCCGGACCCGGACCCGGACCCTTACCCGGAACCGGAACCGGAACCGGAACCGGACCTGGACCCGGACCCTGACACGGACCCGGACCCTTACCCGGACCCGGACCCGGACCCAGACCCGGACCCTTACCCGGACCCGGACCCGGACCCGGACCCCGAACCGGACCCGGACCCGGACCCGGACCCGGACCCGGACCCGGACCCTTACCCGGACCCGGACCCGGACCCTTACCCAGACCCGGACCCGGACCCGGACCCGGACCCTTACCCGGACCCGGACCCGGACCCTTACCCGGACCCGGACCCGGACCCGGACCAGGACCCGGACCCAGATCCTTACCCGGAACCAGAACCGGAACCGGAACCGGACCCGGACCCGGACCCGGACCCGGACCTGGACCCTTACCTGGACCCGGACCCGGACCCGGACCCGGACCCGGACCCTTACCCGGACCCGGACCCGGAACCTTACCCGGACCCGGACCCGGACCCGGACCCGGACCCGGACCCGGAACCGGACCCTTACCCGGAACCGGAACCGGAACCGGAACCGGACCTGGACCCGGACCCTGACACGGACCCGGACCCTTACCCGGACCCGGACCCGGACCCAGACCCGGACCCTTACCCGGACCCGGACCCGGACCCGGACCCCGAACCGGACCCGGACCCGGACCCGGACCCGGACCCGGACCCGGACCCGGACCCTTACCCGAACCCGGACCCGGACCCTTACCCAGACCCGGACCCGGACCCGGACCAGGACCCGGACCTGGACCCTTACCCGGAATCGGAACCGGAACCGGAACCGGACCCGGACCCGGACCCGGACCCGGACCCGGACCCGGACCTGGACCCTTACCTGGACCCGGACCCGGACCCGGACCCGGACCCGGACCCGGACCCTTACCCGGAACCGGAACCGGAACCGGAACCGGACCTGGACCCGGACCCTGACACGGACCCGGACCCTTACCCGGACCCGGACCCGGACCCAGACCCGGACCCTTACCCGGACCCGGACCCGGACCCGGACCCCGAACCGGACCCGGACCCGGACCCGGACCCGGACCCGGACCCGGACCCTTACCCGGACCCGGACCCGGACCCTTACCCAGACCCGGACCCGGACCCGGACCAGGACCCGGACCTGGACCCTTACCCGGAACCGGAACCGGAACCGGAACCGGACCCGGACCCGGACCCGGACCCGGACCCGGACCCTTACCCGGACCCTTACCCGGACCCGGACCCGGACCCGGACCCGGACCCGGACCCGGACCCATACCCGGACCCGGACCCGGACCCGGACCCGGACCAGGACCCGGACCTGGACCCTTACCCGGAACCGGAACCGGACCCGGACCCGGACCCGGACCCGGACCCGGACCCGGACCCGGACCCGGACCCAGACCTGGACCCTTACCTGGACCCGGACCCGGACACGGACCCAGACCCTTACCTGGACCCGGACCCGGACCCGGACCCGGACCCGGACCCGGACCCGGACCCTTACCCGGACCCTTACCCGGACCCGGACCCGGACCCGGACCCGGACCCGGACCCTGACCCGGACCCGGACCCGGACCCGGACCTTTACCCAGACCCGGAACCGGAACCAGACCCGGACCCGGACCCGGACCCGGACCCGGACCCGGACCCGGACCCAGACCCGGACCCTTACCCGGACCCAGACCCGGACCCGGAGCCGGAGCCGGAGCCGGACCTTTATCCGGACCCGGACCCTTACCCGGACCCGGACCCGGACCCGGACCCGGACCCGGACCCGGACCCTTACCCGGACCCAGACCCGGACCCGGACCCGGAGCCGGAGCCGGACCTTTATCCGGACCCGGACCCTTACCGGGACCCGGACCCGGACCCGGACCCGTATCCGGACCCGGACCCTTACCCGGACCCATACCAGGACCCGGACCCAGACCCGGACCCGGACCCGGACCCGGACCCGGACCCGGACCCGGACCCGGACCCTTACCCGGACCCTTACCCGGACCCGGACACAGACCCGGACACGGACCCGGACCCGGACCCGGACTCTTACCCGGACCCGGACCCGGACCCGGACCCAGAACCGGACCCGGACCCGGACCCGGACCCGGACCCGGACCCGGACCCGGACCCGGACCCGGACCCGGACCCGGACCCGGACCCGGACCCGGACCCTTACCCGGACCCGGACCCGGACCCTTACCCGGACCCGGACCCGGACCCGGACCAGGACCCGGACCCAGATCCTTACCCGGAACCAGAACCGGAACCGGAACCGGACCCGGACCCGGACCCGGACCCGGACCTGGACCCTTACCTGGACCCGGACCCGGACCCGGACCCGGACCCGGACCCTTACCCGGACCGGGACCCGGAACCTTACCCGGACCCGGACCCGGACCCGGACCCGGACCCGGAACCGGACCCTTACCCGGAACCGGAACCGGAACCGGAACCGGACCTGGACCCGGACCCTGACACGGACCCGGACCCTTACCCGGACCCGGACCCGGACCCAGACCCGGACCCTTACCCGGACCCGGACCCGGACCCGGACCCCGAACCGGACCCGGACCCGGACCCGGACCCGGACCCGGACCCGGACCCGGACCCGGACCCTTACCCGAACCCGGACCCGGACCCTTACCCAGACCCGGACCCGGACCCGGACCAGGACCCGGACCTGGACCCTTACCCGGAACCGGAACCGGAACCGGACCCGGACCCGGACCCGGACCCGGACCCGGACCCGGACCTGGACCCTTACCTGGACCCGGACCCGGACCCGGACCCGGACCCTTACCCGGACCCGGAACCGGACCCTTACCCGGAACCGGACCCGGACCCGGACCCGGACCCGGACCCGGAACCGGACCCTTACCCGGAGCCGGACCCGGAACCTTACCCGGACCCGGACCCGGACCCTTACCCGGAACCGGAACCGGAACCGGAACCGGACCTGGACCCGGACCCTGACACGGACCCGGACCCTTACCCGGACCCGGACCCGGACCCAGACCCGGACCCTTACCCGGACCCGGACCCGGACCCGGACCCCGAACCGGACCCGGATCCGGACCCGGACCCGGACCCGGACCCGGACCCTTACCCGGACCCGGACCCGGACCCTTACCCAGACCCGGACCCTGACCCGGACCAGGACCCGGACCTGGACCCTTACCCGGAACCGGAACCGGAACCGGAACCGGACCCGGACCCGGACCCGGACCCGGACCCGGACCCTTACCCGGACCCTTACCCGGACCCGGACCCGGACCCGGACCCGGACCCGGACCCGGACCCATACCCGGACCCGGACCCGGACCCGGACCCGGACCAGGACCCGGACCTGGACCCTTACCCGGAACCGGAACCGGACCCGGACCCGGACCCGGACCCGGACCCGGACCCGGACCCGGACCCGGACCTGGACCCTTACCTGGACCCGGACCCGGACCCGGACCCAGACCCTTACCTGGACCCGGACCCGGACCCGGACCCGGACCCGGACCCGGACCCTTACCCGGACCCTTACCCGGACCCGGACCCGGACCCGGACCCGGACCCGGACCCTGACCCGGACCCGGACCCGGACCCGGACCTTTACCCAGACCCGGAACCGGAACCAGACCCGGACCCGGACCCGGACCCGGACCCGGACCCGGACCCGGACCCAGACCCGGACCCTTACCCGGACCCAGACCCGGACCCGGAGCCGGAGCCGGAGCCGGACCTTTATCCGGACCCGGACCCTTACCCGGACCCGGACCCGGACCCGGACCCGGACCCGGACCCGGACCCTTACCCGGACCCAGACCCGGACCCGGAGCCGGAGCCGGAGCCGGACCTTTATCCGGACCCGGACCCTTACCGGGACCCGGACCCGGACCCGGACCCGTATCCGGACCCGGACCCTTACCCGGACCCATACCAGGACCCGGACCCGGACCCGGACCCGGACCCGGACCCGGACCCGGACCCGGACCCGGACCCTTACCCGGACCCTTACCCGGACCCGGACACAGACCCGGACACGGACCCGGACCCGGACCCGGACTCTTACCCGGACCAGGACCCGGACCCAGAACCGGACCCGGACCCGGACCCGGACCCGGACCCGGACCCGGACCCGGACCCGGACCCGGACCCGGACCCGGACCCGGACCCTTACCCGGACCCGGACCCGGACCCTTACCCGGACCCGGACCCGGACCCGGACCAGGACCCGGACCCAGATCCTTACCCGGAACCAGAACCGGAACCGGAACCGGACCCGGACCCGGACCCGGACCCGGACCTGGACCCTTACCTGGACCCGGACCCGGACCCGGACCCGGACCCGGACCCTTACCCGGACCCGGACCCGGAACCTTACCCGGACCCGGACCCGGACCCGGACCCGGACCCGGAACCGGACCCTTACCCGGAACCGGAACCGGAACCGGAACCGGACCTGGACCCGGACCCTGACACGGACCCGGACCCTTACCCGGACCCGGACCCGGACCCAGACCCGGACCCTTACCCGGACCCGGACCCGGACCCGGACCCCGAACCGGACCCGGACCCGGACCCGGACCCGGACCCGGACCCGGACCCGGACCCTTACCCGGACCCTTACCAGGACCCGGACCCGGACCCGGACCCGGACCCGGACCCGGACCCGGACCCGGACCCGGACCCTTACCCGGACCCTTACCCGGACCCGGACACGGACCCGGACACGGACCCGGACCCGGACCCGGACCCTTACCCGGACCCGGACCCGGACCCGGACCCAGAACCGGACCCGGACCCGGACCCGGACCCGGACCCGGACCCAGACCAGGACCCTTACCCGGACCTGGACCCGGACCCGGACCCGGTCCCGGACCCGGACATTTACCCGGAACCGGACCCGGACCCGGACATTTACCCGGACCCGGACCCGGACCCGGACCCGGACCCGGACCCGGACCCGGACCCGGACCCAGACCCGGACACTTACCCGGACCCGGACCCGGACCCGGACCCACACCCGGACCCGGACCCGGACCCGGACATGGACCCGGACCCTTACCCGGACCCAGACAAGGACCCGGACCCGGACCCGGACCACTATCCGGACCCGGACCCGGACCCGGACATGGACCCGGACCCTTACCCGGACTCGGACCCAGACCCGGACCCTTACCCGGACCCGGACCCAGACACGGACCCGGACCCGGACCCTTACCCGGACACGGACCCGGACACGGACCTTTACCCGGACCCGGACCCGGACCCGGACCCGGACCCGGACCCTTACACGGACCCGGACCAGGACCCGGACCCGGACCCGGACCCGGACCCGGACCCGGACCCGGACCCGGACCCGGAACCGGACCCTTACCCGGACCCGGACCCGGACCCGGACCAGGACCTGGACCCTTACCCTTACCCGGACCCGGACCCGGACCCGGACCCGGACCCGGAACCAGACACGGACCCAGACCCAGACCCGGACCCTTACCCGGACTCGGACCCGGACCCGGACGGAGACCTGGACCCTTGCCCGGACCCGGACCCGGACCGTTGCCCGGACCCGGACCCGGACCCTGACCCGGACACGGACCCGGACCCGGACCCGGACACGGACCCGGACCCGGACACGGACCCGGACCTGAACCCAAACCCTTCCCCAGACCGGGACCCGGATCCTTACACGGACCCGGTCCCGGACCCGGAACTTTACCCGGACCCGGACCCGGAACCGGAACCGGACCCGGACCCGGACCCGGACCCAGACCCGGACACTTACCCGGACACGGACCCGGACACGGACCCAGACCACGACCCTTACCCGGACCCGGACCCGGACCCGGACCCGGACCCGGACCCAGACCCGGACACTTACCCGGACCCGGACCCGGACCCGGACCTTTACCCGGACCCGGACCCGGAACCGGAACCGGACCCGGACACGGACACGGACCCGGACCCAGACCCGGACACTTACCCGGACACGGACCCGGACCCGGACCCAGACCAGGACCCTTACCCGGACCCGGACCCGGACCCAGACCCGGACCCGGACCCTTACCCGGACCCGGACCCGGACCCGGACCCGGACACTTACCCGGACCCGGACCCGGACCCGGACCCGGATCCGGACCCTTGCCCGGACCCGGACCCGGACCCGGACCCGGACCCGGACCCGGACCCGGACCCGGACCCGGACCCGGACCCGGACCCTTACCCGGACCCGGACCCGGACCAGGACCCTTACCCGGACCCGGACCCGGACCCGGACCCGGACCCTTGCCCGGACCCGGACCTGGACACGGACCCGGACCCGGACCCGGACCCGGACCCGGACCCGGACCCGGACCCTTACCCGGACCCGGACCCGGACCCGGAACCGGACCCGGACCCGGACCCGGACCCGGACCCATACCCGGACCCTTACCCTTACCCGGACCCGGACCCGGACCCTTACCCGGACCCGGTCCCGGACCCCGACCCAGACCCGGACCCTTACCCGGTCCCGGACCCGGAACCGGACCTGGACCCGGACCCAGACGCGGACCCTTACCCGGACCCGGACCTGGACCCGGACCCGGACGCGGACCCGGACCCGGACCCGGACCCGGACCCGGACCCTTACCAGGACCCGGACCCGGACCCGGACACGGACCTTTACCCGGACCCGGACCCGGAACCGGAACCGGACCCGGACCCGGACCCGGACCCGGAACCGGACCCAGACCCGGACACTTACCCAGACCCGGACCCGGACCCGGACCCAGACCAGGACCCGGACCCGGACACGGACACGGACCCGGAACCGGACCCGGACCCAGACCCGGACCCGGACCCAGACCAGGACCCTTACCCGGACCCGGACCCGGACCCGGACCCGGACCCGGACCCGGACCCAGACCAGGACCCTTACCCGGACCCGGACCCGGACCCGGACCCGGACCCGGACCCGGACCCAGACCCAGACACTTACCCGGACCCGGACCCGGACCCGGACCCGGACCCAGACCAGGACCCTTACCCGGACCTGGACCCGGACCCGGACCCGGACCCGGACACTTACCCGGACCCGGACCCGGACCCGGACCCGGACCCGGACCCGGACCCAGACCCGGACACTTACCCGGACCCGGACCCGGACCCGGACCCGGACCCGGACCCGGACCCGGACCCGGACGCTTATCCGGACCCGGACCCAGACCCGGACATGGACCCGGACCCTTACCCGGACCCAGACCCGGACCCAGACCCGGACCACTATCCGGACCCGGACCCGGACCCGGACATGGACCCGGACCCTTACCCGGACTCGGACCCAGACCCGGACCCTTACCCGGACATGGACCCGGACACGGACACGGACCCGGACCCTTACCCGGACCAGGACCCGGACACGGACCTTTACCCGGACCCGGACCCGGACCCGGAACCGGACCCGGACCCGGACCCGGAACCGGACCCAGACCCGGACACTTACCCGGACCCGGACCCGGACCCGGACCCCGACCAGGACCCTTACCCGGACCCGGACCCGGACCCGGACCCGGACCCGGACCTGGACCCGGACCCGGACCCGGACCCGGACCCTTACCCGGACCAGGACCCGGACCCGGACCCGACCCGGACCCGGACCCGGACCCGGACACTTACCTGGACCCGGACCCGGACCCAGACCCAGACCCTTACCCGGACCCGGACCCGGACCCGGACCCGGACCCGGACCCGGACCCGGACCCGGACCCGGACCCGGACCTGGACACTTATCCGGACCCGGACCCGGACCCGGACATGGACCCGGACCCTTACCCGGACCCGGACCCGGACCCGGACCCGGACCCGGACCCGGACCCGGACCCGGACCCGGACCAGGACCCGGACCCGGACTTTTACCCGGACCCGGACCCGGACCCGGAACCGGACCCGGACCCGGACCCGGACCCGGACCCGGACCCGGACCCGGACCCGGACCCGGACCCATACCCGGACACTTACCCGGACCCGGACACTTACCCGGACCCGGACCCGGACCAGGACCCTTAACAAGACCCGGACACTTACCCGGACCCGGACCCGGACCCGGACCCGGACCCGGACCTGGACCCTGACCCGGACCCGGTCCCAGACCCGGACCCTTACCCGGACCCGGACACGGACCCGGACACGGACCCGGACCCGGACCCGGACCCTTACCCGGACCCGGACCCGGACCCGGACCCAGAACCGGACCCGGACCCGGACCCGGACCCGGACCCGGACCCGGACCCGGACCCGGACCCGGACCCTTACCCGGACCCGGACCCGGACCCTTACCCGGACCCGGACCCGGACCCGGACCAGGACCCGGACCCGGATCCTTACCCGGAACCAGAACCGGAACCGGAACCGGACCCGGACCCGGACCCGGACCCGGACCTGGACCCTTACCTGGACCCGGACCCGGACCCGGACCCGGACCCTTACCCGGACCCGGACCCGGAACCTTACCCGGACCCGGACCCGGACCCTTACCCGGAACCGGAACCGGAACCGGAACCGGACCTGGACCCGGACCCTGACACGGACCCGGACCCTTACCCGGACCCGGACCCGGACCCAGACCCGGACCCTTACCCGGACCCGGACCCGGACCCGGACCCCGAACCGGACCCGGACCCGGACCCGGACCCGGACCCGGACCCGGACCCTTACCCGGACCCGGACCCGGACCCTTACCCAGACCCGGACCCGGACCCGGACCAGGACCCGGACCTGGACCCTTACCCGGAACCGGAACCGGAACCGGAACCGGACCCGGACCCGGACCCGGACCCGGACCCGGACCCTTACCCGGACCCTTACCCGGACCCGGACCCGGACCCGGACCCGGACCCGGACCCGGACCCATACCCGGACCCGGACCCGGACCCGGACCCGGACCAGGACCCGGACCTGGACCCTTACCCGGAACCGGAACCGGAACCGGACCCGGACCCGGACCCGGACCCGGACCCGGACCCGGACCCGGACCCGGACCTGGACCCTTACCTGGACCCGGACCCGGACCCGGACCCAGACCCTTACCTGGACCCGGACCCGGACCCGGACCCGGACCCGGACCCGGACCCTTACCCGGACCCTTACCCGGACCCGGACCCGGACCCGGACCCGGACCCGGACCCTGACCCGGACCCGGACCCGGACCCGGACCTTTACCCAGACCCGGAACCGGAACCAGACCCGGACCCGGACCCGGACCCGGACCCGGACCCGGACCCGGACCCAGACCCGGACCCTTACCCGGACCCAGACCCGGACCCGGAGCCGGAGCCGGAGCCGGACCTTTATCCGGACCCGGACCCTTACCCGGACCCGGACCCGGACCCGGACCCGGACCCGGACCCGGACCCTTACCCGGACCCAGACCCGGACCCGGAGCCGGAGCCGGAGCCGGACCTTTATCCGGACCCGGACCCTTACCGGGACCCGGACCCGGACCCGGACCCTTACCCAGACCCGGACCCGGACCCGGACCAGGACCCGGACCTGGACCCTTACCCGGAACCGGAACCGGAACCGGAACCGGACCCGGACCCGGACCCGGACCCGGACCCTTACCCGGACCCTTACCCGGACCCGGACCCGGACCCGGACCCGGACCCGGACCCGGACCCATACCCGGACCCGGACCCGGACCCGGACCCGGACCAGGACCCGGACCTGGACCCTTACCCGGAACCGGAACCGGACCCGGACCCGGACCCGGACCCGGACCCGGACCCGGACCCGGACCCGGACCTGGACCCTTACCTGGACCCGGACCCGGACCCGGACCCAGACCCTTACCTGGACCCGGACCCGGACCCGGACCCGGACCCGGACCCGGACCCTTACCCGGACCCTTACCCGGACCCGGACCCGGACCCGGACCCGGACCCTGACCCGGACCCGGACCCGGACCCGGACCTTTACCCAGACCCGGAACCGGAACCAGACCCGGACCCGGACCCGGACCCGGACCCGGACCCGGACCCGGACCCAGACCCGGACCCTTACCCGGACCCAGACCCGGACCCGGAGCCGGAGCCGGAGCCGGACCTTTATCCGGACCCGGACCCTTACCCGGACCCGGACCCGGACCCGGACCCGGACCCGGACCCGGACCCTTACCCGGACCCAGACCCGGACCCGGAGCCGGAGCCGGAGCCGGACCTTTATCCGGACCCGGACCCTTACCGGGACCCGGACCCGGACCCGGACCCGTATCCGGACCCGGACCCTTACCCGGACCCATACCAGGACCCGGACCCGGACCCGGACCCGGACCCGGACCCGGACCCGGACCCGGACCCGGACCCGGACCCTTACCCGGACCCTTACCCGGACCCGGACACAGACCCGGACACGGACCCGGACCCGGACCCGGACTCTTACCCGGACCCGGACCCGGACCCGGACCCAGAACCGGACCCGGACCCGGACCCGGACCCGGACCCGGACCCGGACCCGGACCCGGACCCGGACCCGGACCCGGACCCGGACCCGGACCCTTACCCGGACCCGGACCCGGACCCGGACCAGGACCCGGACCCAGATCCTTACCCGGAACCAGAACCGGAACCGGAACCGGACCCGGACCCGGACCCGGACCCGGACCCGGACCCTTACCTGGACCCGGACCCGGACCCGGACCCGGACCCGGACCCTTACCCGGACCCGGACCCGGACCCAGACCCGGACCCGGACCCGGACCCGGACCCGGACCCGGAACCGGACCCTTACCCGGAACCGGAACCGGAACCGGACCTGGACCCGGACCCTGACACGGACCCGGACCCTTACCCGGACCCGGACCCGGACCCAGACCCGGACCCTTACCCGGACCCGGACCCGGACCCGGACCCCGAACCGGACCCGGACCCGGACCCGGACCCGGACCCGGACCCGGACCCGGACCCTTACCCGAACCCGGACCCGGACCCTTACCCAGACCCGGACCCGGACCCGGACCAGGACCCGGACCTGGACCCTTACCCGGAACCGGAACCGGAACCGGACCCGGACCCGGACCCGGACCCGGACCCGGACCCGGACCTGGACCCTTACCTGGACCCGGACCCGGACCCGGACCCGGACCCTTACCCGGACCCGGAACCGGACCCTTACCCGGAACCGGACCCGGACCCGGACCCGGACCCGGACCCGGAACCGGACCCTTACCCGGAACCGGAACCGGAACCGGAACCGGACCTGGACCCGGACACTGACCCGGACCCGGACCCTTACCCGGACCCGGACCCGGACCCGGACGCGGACCCAGACCCGGACCCGGACCCGGACCCGGACCCGGACCCGGACCCTTACACGGACCCGGACCCGGACCCGGACCCAGACCCGGACCCTGACCCGGACCCAGACCCGGACCAGGACCCGGACCTGGACCCTTACCCGGAACCGGAACCGGACCCGGACCCGGACCCGGACCCGGACCCGGACCCGGACCCGGACCCGGACCTGGACCCTTACTTGGACCCGGACCCGGACCCGGACCCAGACCCGGACCCGGAGCCGGAGCCGGAGCCGGACCTTTATCCGGACCCGGACCCTTACCGGGACCCGGACCCGGACCCGGACCCGGACCCGGACCCGGACCCGGACCCTTACCCGGACCCTTACCAGGACCCGGACCCGGACCCGGACCCGGACCCGGACCCGGACCCGGACCCGGACCCTTACCCGGACCCTTACCCGGACCCGGACCCGGACCACTATCCGGACCCGGACCCGGACCCGGACATGGACCCGGACCCTTACCCGGACTCGGACCCGGACCCGGACCCTTACCCGGACCCGGACCCGGACACGGACCCGGACCCGGACCCTTACCCGGAACCGGACCCAGACCCGGACACTTACCCGGACCCGGACCCGGACCCGGACCCGGACCCAGACCAGGACCCTTACCCTGACCTGGACCCGGACCCGGACCCGGACACTTACCCGGACCCGGACCCGGACCCGGACCCGGACCCGGACCCGGACCCGGACCCGGACCCGGACCCGGACCCAGACCCGGACACTTACCCGGACCCGGACCCGGACCCGGACCCGGACCCGGACCCGGACCCGGACCCGGACCCGGACCCGGACGATTATCCGGACCCGGACCCAGACCCGGACATGGACCCGGACCCTTACCCGGACCCAGACCCGGACCCGGACCCGGACCCTTACCCGGACTCGGACCCAGACCCGGACCCTTACCCGGACCCGGACACGGACACGGACACGGACCCGGACCCTTACCCGGACCAGGACCCGGACCCGGAACCCGACCAGGACCCGGACCCGGACCCGGACACTTACCCGGACCCGGACCCGGACCCAGACCCAGACCCTTACCCGGACCCGGACCCGGACCCGGACCCGGACCCGGACCCGGACCCGGACCCGGACCCGGACACTTATCCGGACCCGGACCCGGACATGGACCTGGACCCTTACCCGGACCTGGACCCGGACCCGGACCCGGACCCGGACCCGGACCCGGACACGGACCAGGACCCGGACCCGGACCTTTACCCGGACCCGGACCCGGACCCTGAACCGGACCCGGACCCGGACCCGGACCCGGACCCGGACCCGGACCCATACCCGGACACTTACCCGGACCCGGACCCGGACCCGGACCCGGACCCAGACCAGGACCCTTACCCGGACCCGGACCCGGACCCGGACCCGGACCCGGACCCGGACCCAGACCAGGACCCTTACCCGGACCTGGACCCGGTCCCGGACCCGGTCCCGGACCCGGACATTTACCCGGAACCGGACCCGGACCCGGACATTTACCCGGACCCGGACCCGGACCCGGACCCGGACCCGGACCCGGACCCGGACCCAGACCCGGACACTTACCCGGACCCGGACCCGGACCCGGACCCGGACCCGGACCCGGACCCGGACCCGGACATGGACCCGGACCCTTACCCGGACCCAGACAAGGACCCGGACCCGGACCCGGACCACTATCCGGACCCGGACCCGGACCCGGACATGGACCCGGACCCATACCCGGACTCGGACCCAGACCCGGACCCTTACCCGGACCCGGACCCAGACACGGACCCGGACCCGGACCCTTACCCGGACACGGACCCGGACACGGACCTTTACCCGGACCCGGACCCGGACCCGGACCCGGACCCGGACCCTTACACGGACCCGGACCAGGACCCGGACCCGGACCCGGACCTGGACCCGGACCCGGACCCGGACCCGGAACCGGACCCTTACCCGGACCCGGACCCGGACCCGGACCAGGACCTGGACCCTTACCCTTACCCGGACCCGGACCCGGACCCGGACCCGGACCCGGACCCGGACCCGGAACCAGACACGGACCCAGACCCTGACCCGGACCCTTACCCGGACTCGGACCCGGACCCGGACGGAGACCTGGACCCTTGCCCGGACCCGGACCCGGACCGTTGCCCGGACCCGGACCCGGACCCTGACCCGGACACGGACCCGGACCCGGACACGGACCCGGACCCGGACCCGGACCCGGACCCGGACCTGAACCCAAACCCTTCCCCAGACCGGGACCCGGATCCTTACACGGACCCGGTCCCGGACCCGGAACTTTACCCGGACCCGGACCCGGAACCGGAACCGGACCCGGACCCGGACCCGGACCCAGACCCGGACACTTACCCGGACACGGACCCGGACACGGACCCAGACCACGACCCTTACCCGGACCCGGACCCGGACCCGGACCCGGACCCGGACCCAGACCCGGACACTTACCCGGACCCGGACCCGGACCCGGACCTTTACCCGGACCCGGACCCGGAACCGGAACCGGACCCGGACACGGACACGGACCCGGACCCAGACCCGGACACTTACACGGACACGGACCCGGACCCGGACCCAGACCAGGACCCTTACCCGGACCCGGACCCGGACCCAGACCCGGACCCGGACCCTTACCCGGACCCGGACCTGGACCCGGACCCGGACACTTACCCGGACCCGGACCCGGACCCGGACCCGGACCCGGATCCGGACCCTTGCCCGGACCCGGACCCGGACCCGGACCCGGACCCGGACCCGGACCCGGACCCGGACCCGGACCCGGACCCGGACCCTTACCCGGACCCGGACCCGGACCAGGACCCAGACCCGGACACTTACCCGGACACGGACCCGGACACGGACCCAGACCACGACCCTTACCCGGACCCGGACCCGGACCCGGACCCGGACCCGGACCCGGACCCAGACCCGGACACTTACCCGGACCCGGACCCGGACCCGGACCTTTACCCGGACCCGGACCCGGAACCGGAACCGGACCCGGACACGGACACGGACCCGGACCCAGACCCGGACACTTACACGGACACGGACCCGGACCCGGACCCAGACCAGGACCCTTACCCGGACCCGGACCCGGACCCAGACCCGGACCCGGACCCTTACCCGGACCCGGACCCGGACCCGGACCCGGACACTTACCCGGACCCGGACCCGGACCCGGACCCGGACCCGGACCCGGACCCGGATCCGGACCCTTGCCCGGACCCGGACCCGGACCCGGACCCGGACCCGGACCCGGACCCGGACCCGGACCCGGACCCGGACCCGGACCCTTACCCGGACCCGGACCCGGACCAGGACCCTTACCCGGACCCGGACCCGGACCCGGAACCGGACCCTTACCCGGACCCGGACCCGGACCCCGACCCGGACCCGGACCCTTACCCGGTCCCGGACCCGGAACCGGACCTGGACCCGGACCCAGACCCGGACCCTTACCCGGACCCGGACCTGGACCCGGACACGGACCCGGACGCGGACGCGGACCCGGACCCGGACCCGGACCCGGACCCTTACCCGGACCCGGACCCGGACACGGACCTTTACCCGGACCCGGACCCGGACCCGGAACCGGACCCGGACCCGGACCCGGACCCGGACCACTATCCGGACCCGGACCCGGACCCGGACATGGACCCGGACCCTTACCCGGACCCGGACCCGGACCCGGACCCGGACCCGGACCCTTACCCTGAACCGGACACGGACCCGGACATGGTCCCGGACCCTTACCCAGACCCGGACCCGGACACGGACCCGGACCCGGAACCGGAACCGGAACCGGACCCGGACCCAGACCCAGACCCCGACCCTTACCCGGACCCGGACCCGGACCCGGACGGAGACCCGGACCCTTGCCCGGACCCGGACCCGGACCGTTGCCCGGACCCGGACCCGGACCCTGACCCGGACCCGGACCCGGACACGGACCCGGACCCGGACCCGGACCCGGACCCGGACCTGAACCAGAACCCTTCCCCAGACCGGGACCCGGATCCTTACACGGACCCGGTCCCGGACCCGGATCTTTACCCGGACCCGGACCCGGACCCGGACCCTGAACCGGACCCGGACCCGGACCCGGACCCGGAACCGGACCCAGACCCGGACACTTACCCGGACCAGGACCCGGACCAGGACACAGACCAGGACCCTTACCCGGAACCGGACCCGGACCCGGACCCAGACCCGGACCCGGACCCTTACCCGGACCCGGATCCGGACCCAGACCCGGACCCGGACCCCAACCCGGACCCGGACCCGGACCCGGACCCGGACCCTTACCCGGACCCGGACCCGGACCCGGACATGGACCCGGACCCTTACCCGGACTCGGACCCAGACCCGGACCCTTACCCGGACCCGGACCCAGACCCGGACCCGGACCCGGACCCTTACCCGGACACGGACCCGGACACGGACCTTTACCCGGACCCGGACCCGGACCCGGACCCGGACCTTACACGGACCCGGACCAGGACCAGGACCCGGACCCGGACCCGGACCCGGACCCGGACCCGGACCCGGAACCGGACCCTTACCCGGACCCGGACCCGGACCCGGACCAGGACCTGGACCCTTACCCTTACCCGGACCCGGACCCGGACCCGGACCCGGACCCGGACCCGGAACCGGACCCGGACCCAGACCCAGACCCGGACCCTTACCCGGACTCGGACCCGGACCCGGACGGAGACCTGGACCCCTGCCCGGACCCGGACCCGGACCGTTGCCCGGACCCGGACCCGGACCCTGACCCGGACACGGACCCGGACCCGGACACGGACCCGGACCCGGACACGGACCCGGACCCGGACCCGGACCCGGACCTGAACCCAAACCCTTCCCCAGACCGGGACCCGGATCCTTACACGGACCCGGTCCCGGACCCGGACCTTTACCCGGACCCGGACCCGGAACCGGAACCGGACCCGGACCCGGACCCGGACCCAGACCCGGACACTTACCCGGACACGGACCCGGACACGGACCCAGACCACGACCCTTACCCGGACCCGGACCCGGACCCGGACCCGGACCCGGACCCGGACCCGGACCCAGACCCGGACACTTACCCGGACCCGGACCCGGACCCGGACCTTTACCCGGACCCGGACCCGGAACCGGAACCGGACCCGGACACGGACACGGACCCGGACCCAGACCCGGACACTTACCCGGACACAGACCCGGACCCGGACCCAGACCAGGACCCTTACCCGGACCCGGACCCGGACCCGGACCCAGACCCGGACCCGGACCCTTACCCGGACCCGGACCCGGACC
Organism: Arizona elegans; assembly: GCA_022577455.1. Taxonomy (NCBI): domain Eukaryota; kingdom Metazoa; phylum Chordata; class Lepidosauria; order Squamata; family Colubridae; genus Arizona; species Arizona elegans. The sequence goes on from JAKOOJ010000114.1 coordinate 96,813, forward strand.
CGGACCCGGACCCGGACCCGGACCCGGACCCCGATCCGGACCCGGACCCGGACCCGGACCCGGACCCGGACCCGGACCCGGACCCGGACCCGGACCCGGACCCGGACCCGGACCCGGACCCGGACCCTTACCCGGACCCGGACCCGGACCAGGACCCTTACCCGGACCCGGACCCGGACCCGGACCCGGACCCGGACCCTTGCCCGGACCCGGACCCGGACCCGGACCCGGACCCGGACCCGGACCCGGACCCGGACCAGGACCCGAACCCTTACCCGGACCCGGAACCGGACCCTGACCCGGACCCGGACCCGGACCCCGACCCGGACCCGGACCCTTACCCGGTCGCGGACCCGGAACCGGACCTGGACCCGGACCCAGACCCGGACCCTTACCCGGACCCGGACCCTTACCCGGACCAGGACCCGGACCCGGACCCCGACCCGGACGAGGACCCGGACACTTACCCGGACCCGGACCCGGAACCGGACCCGGACCCGGACCCGGACCCTTACCCGGACCCGGACCCGGACCCGGAACCGGACCCGGACCAGGACCCGGACCCGGACCCGGACCCAGACCCGGACACGGACCCGGACCACTATCCGGACCCGGACCCGGACCCGGACATGGACCCGGACCCTTACCCGGACCCGGACCCGGACCCGGACCCGGACCCGGACCCGGACCCTTACCCTGACCCGGACCCGGACCCGGACATGGTCCCGGACCCTTACCCAGACCCGGACCCGGACACGGACCCCGACCCGGAACCGGAACCGGACCCGGACCCAGACCCAGACCCCGACCCTTACCCGGACCCGGACCCGGACCCGGACGGAGACCCGGACCTTTGCCCGGACCCGGACCCGGACCGTTGCCCGGACCCGGACCCGGACCCTGACCCGGACCCGGACACGGACACGGACCCGGACCCGGACCTGAACCAGAACCCTTCCCCAGACCGGGACCCGGATCCTTACACGGACCCGGTCCCGGACCCGGATCTTTACCCGGACCCGGACCCGGAACCGGAACCGGAACCGGAACCGGACCCGGACCCGGACCCGGACCCGGAACCGGACCCAGACCCGGACACTTACCCGGACCCGGACCCGGACCAGGACACAGACCAGGACCCTTACCCGGACCCGGACCCGGACCCGGACCCAGACCCGGACCCGGACCCTTACCCGGACCCGGATCCGGACCCAGACCCGGACCCGGACCCCAACCCGGACCCGGACCCGGACCCGGACCCGGACCCTTACCCGGACCCGGACCCGGACCCGGACCCTCACCCGGACCCGGACACGGACCCGGACCCGGACCCGGACCCGGACCCGGACCCAGACCCGGACACTTACCCGGACCCAGACCCGGACCCGGACCCGGACCCGGACCCGGATCGGGACCCTTGCCCGGACCCGGACCCGGACCCGGACCCGGACCCGGACCCGGACCCTTACCCGGACCCGGACCCGGACCCGGACCCGGACCAGGACCCTTACCCGGACCCGGACCCGGACCCGGACCCGGACCCGGACCCGGACCCGGACCCGGACCCGGACCCGGACCCGGACCCGGACCAGGACCCGAACCCTTACCCGGACCCGGACCCGGACCCGGACCCTTACCCGGACCCGGTCCCGGACCCCGACCCAGACCCGGACCCTTACCCGGTCCCGGACCCGGAACCGGACCTGGACCCGGACCCAGACGCGGACCCTTACCCGGACCCGGACCTGGACCCGGACCCGGACGCGGACCCGGACCCGGACCCGGACCCGGACCCGGACCCGGACCCGGACCCGGACCCTTACCCGGACCCGGACCCGGACCCGGACACGGACCTTTACCCGGACCCGGACACTTACCCGGACCCGGACCCGGACCCGGACCCAGACCAGGACCCTTACCCGGACCCGGACCCGGACCCGGACCCTTACCCGGACCAGGACCCGGACCCGGAACCGGACCCGGACCCGGACCCGGACCAGGACCCGGACCCAGACCTTTACCCGGACCCGGACCCGGAACCGGAACCGGACCCGGACCCGGACCCAGACCCGGACCCGGACCCGGACCCGGACCCGGACCCGGACCCATACCCGGACACTTACCCGGACCCGGACCCGGACCCGGACCAGACCCGGACCCGGACCCGGACCCAGACCAGGACCCTTACCCGGACCCGGACCCGGACCCGGACCCGGACCCAGACCCGGACACTTACCCGGACCCGGACCCGGACCCGGACCCGGACCCGGACCAGGACCCTTACCCGGACCTGGACCCGGACCAGGACCCGGACCCGGACACTTACCCGGACCCGGAACCGGACCCGGACCCGGACCCGGACCCGGACCCGGACCCAGACCCGGACACTTACCCGGACCCGGACCCGGACCCGGACCCGGACCCGGACCCGGACCCGGACCCGGACCCAGACCCGGACGCTTATCCGGACCCGGACCCAGACCCGGACATGGACCCGGACCCTTACCCGGACCCAGACCCGGACCCAGACCCGGACCACTATCCGGACCCCCACCCGGACCCGGACATGGACCCGGACCCTTACCCGGACTCGGACCCAGACCCGAACCCTTACCCGGACCCGGACACGGACACGGACACGGACCCGGACCCTTACCCGGACCCGGACCCGGACACGGACCTTTACCCGGACCCGGACATGGACCCGGAACCGGACCCGGACCCGGACCCGGAACCGGACCCAGACCCGGACACTTACCCGGACCCGGACCCGGACCCGGACCCCGACCAGGACCCTTACCCGGACCCGGACCCGGACCCGGACCCGGACCCGGACCCGGATCCGGACCCGGACCCTTACCCGGACCAGGACCCGGACCCGGACCCCGACCCGGACCCGGACCCGGACCCGGACACTTACCTGGACCCGGACCCGGACCCAGACCCAGACCCTTACCCGGACCCGGACCCGGACCCGGACCCGGACCCGGACCCGGACCCGGACCCGGACCCGGACCCGGACCCGGACACTTATCCGGACCCGGACCCGGACCCGGACATGGACCCGGACCCTTACCCGGACCCGGACCCGGACCCGGACCCGGACCCGGACCCGGACCCGGACCCGGACCCGGACCCGGACCAGGACCCGGACCCGGACTTTTACCCGGACCCGGACCCGGACCCGGAACCGGACCCGGACCCGGACCCGGACCCGGACCCGGACCCGGACCCGGACCCGGACCCGGACCCATAACCGGACACTTACCCGGACCCGGACCCGGACCCGGACCCGGACCCGGACCAGGACCCTTACCCGGACGCGGACCCAGACCCGGACCCGGACCCGGACCCGGACCCAGACCCGGACACTTACCCGGACCCGGACCCGGACCCGGACCCGGACCCGGACCTGGACCCGGACCCGGACCCGGTCCCAGACCCGGACACTTACCCGGACCCGGACCCGGACCCGGACCCGGACCCGGACCCGGACCCGGACCCGGACCCAGACCCGGACACTTACCCGGACCCGGACCTGGACCCGGACCCGGACCCGGACCCGGACCCGGACCCGGACCCGGACATGGACCCGGACCCTTACCCGGACCCAGACCCGGACCCGGACCCGGACCACTATCCGGACCCGGACCCGGACCCGGACATGGACCCGGACCCTTACCCGGACTCAGACCCAGACCCGGACCCTTACCCGGACCCGGACCCGGACACGGACCCGGACCGGGACCCTTACCCGGAACCGGACCCAGACCCGGACACTTACCCGGACCCGGACCCGGACCCGGACCCCGACCAGGACCTTTACCCGGACCCGTACCCGGACCCGGACCCGGACCCGGACCCGGACCCGGACCCGGACCCTTACCTGGACCAGGACCCGGACCCGGACCCCGACCCGGACCCGGACCCGGACCCGGACACTTACCCGGACCCGGACCCGGACCCAGACCCGGACCCTTACCCGGACCCGGACCCGGACCCGGACCCGGACCCGGACCCGGACCCGGACCCGGACCCTGACCCAGACCCGGACACTTATCCGGACCCAGACCCGGACCCGGACATGGACCCGGACCCTTACCCGGACCCGGACCCGGACCCGGACCCGGACCCGGACCCGGACCCAGACCAGGACCCGGACCCGGTCCTTTACCCGGACCCGGACCCGGACCCGGACCCGGACCCGGACCCGGACCCGGACCCGGACCCGGACCCAGACCCGGACCCGGACCCAGACCCGGACACTTACCCGGACCCGGACCCGGACCCGGACCCGGACCCGGACCCGGACCCGGACATGGACCCGGACCCTTACCCAGACCCAGACCCGGACCCGGACCCGGACCACTATCCGGACCCGGACCCGGACCCGGACATGGACCCGGACCCTTACCCGGACTCGGACCCAGATCCGGACCCTTACCCGGACCCGGACACGGACACGGACCCGGACCCTTACCCGGACTCGGACCAAGACCCGGACCCTTACCCGGACCCGGAACCGGACACGGACCCGGACCCGGACCCTTACCCGGACACGGACCCGGACACGGACCTTTACCCGGACCCGGACCCGGACCCGGAACCGGACCCGCACCCGGACCCGGAACCGGACCCAGACCCGGACACTTACCCGGACCCGGACCCGGACCCGGACCCCGACCAGGACCTTTACCCTGACCCGGACCCGGACCCGGACCCGGACCCGGACCCGGACCCTTACCCGGACCAGGACACGGACCCGGACCCCGACCCGGACCCAGACCCGGACCCGGACCCGGACCACTATCCGGACCCGGACCCGGACCCGGACATGGACCCGGACCCTTACCCGGACTCGAACCCAGACCCGGACCCTTACCCGGACCCGGACACGGACACGGACACGGACACGGACCCTTACCCGGACCCGGACCCGGACACGGACCTTTACCCGGACCCGGACACGGACCCGGAACCGGACACGGACCCGGACCCGGGCCCATACCCGGACACTTACCCGGACCCGGACCCGGACCCGGACCCGGACCCGGACCAGGACCCTTACCCGGACCCGGACCCAGACCCGGACCCGGACCCGGACCCGGACCCAGACCCGGACACTTACCCGGACCCGGACCCGGACCCGGACCCGGACCCGGACCCGGACGCGGACCCGGACCCAGACCCGGACACTTACCCGGACCCGGACCCGGACCCGGACCCGGACCCGGACCCGGACCCGGACATGGACCCGGACCCTTACCCAGACCCAGACCTGGACCCGGACCCGGACCACTATCAAGACCCGGACCCGGACCCGAACATGGACCCGGACCCTTACCCGGACTCGGACCCAGACCCGGACCCTTACCCGGACCCGGACTCGGACCCGGACACGGACCCGGACCCGGACCCTTACCCGGAACCGGACCCAGACCCGGACACTTACCCGGACCCGGACCCGGACCCGGACCCCGACCAGGACCTTTACCCGGACCCGGACCCGGACCCGGACCCGGACCCGGACCCGGACCCTTACCCGGACCAGGACCCGGACCCGGACCCCGACCCGGACCCGGACCCGGACCCGGACACTTACCCGGACCCGGACCCGGACCCAGACCCGGACCCTTACCCGGACCCGGACCCGGACCCGGACCCGGACCCGGACCCGGACCCGGACCCGGACCCAGACCCGGACACTTATCCGGACCCGGACCCGGACCCGGACATGGACCCGGACCCTTACCCGGACCCGGACCCGGACCCGGACCCGGACCCAGACCAGGACCCAGACCCGGACCTTTACCCGGACCCGGAACCGGACCCGGACCCGGACCCGGACCCGGACCCGGACCCGGACCCGGACCCATACCCGGACACTTACCCGGACCCGGACCCGGACCCGGACCCGGACCGAGACCAGGACCCTTACCCGGACCCGGACCCGGACCCGGACCCGGACCCGGACCCGGACCCAGACCCGGACACTTACCCGGACCCGGACCCGGACCCGGACCCGGACCCAGACCAGGACCCTTACCCGGACCTGGACCCGGACCCGGACCCGGACCCGGACCCGGACACTTACCCGGACCCGGACCCGGACCCGGACCCGGACCCGGACCCAGACCCGGATACTTACCCGGACCCGGACCCGGACCCGGACCCGGACCCAGACCAGGACCCTTACCCGGACCTGGACCCGGACACTTACCCGGACCCGGACCCGGACCCGGACCCGGACCCGGACCCAGACCCGGACACTTACCCAGACCCGGACCCGGACCCGGACCCGGACTCGGACCCAGATCCGGACCCTTACCCGGACCCGGACCCGGACCCGGACCCGGACCCGGACCCTTACCCAGACTCGGACCCAGACCCGGACCCTTACCCGGACCCGGACACGGACACGGACCCGGACCCGGACCCTTACCCGGACACGGACCCGGACACGGACCTTTACCCGGACCCGGACCCGGACCCGGACCCGGAACCGGACCCGGACCCGGACCCGGAACCGGACCCAGACCCGGACACTTACCCGGACCCGGACACGGACCTGGACCCCGACCAGGACCTTTACCCGGACCCGGACCCGGACCCGGACCCGGACCCTTACCCGGACCAGGACACGGACCCGGACCCCGACCCGGACCCAGACCCGGACCCGGACCCGGACCACTATCCGGACCCGGACCCGGACCCGGACATGGACCCGGACCCTTACCCGGACTCGAACCCAGACCCGGACCCTTACCCGGACCCGGACCCGGACACGGACCCAGACCCGGACCCATAACCGGACACTTACCCGGACCCGGACCCGGACCCGGACCCGGACCCAGACCAGGACCCTTACCCGGACCCGGACCCGGACCCGGACCCAGACCCGGACCCGGACCCAGACCCGGACACTTACCCGGACCCGGACCCGGACCCGGACCCGGACCCAGACCAGGACCCTTACCCGGACCTGGACCCGGACCCGGACCCGGTCCCGGACCCGGACACTTACCCGGACCCGGACCCGGACCCGGACCCGGACCCAGACCCGGACCCGGAACCGGACCCGGACCCGGACCCGGACCAGGACCCGGACCCGGACTTTTACCCGGACCCGGACCCGGACCCGGAACCGGACCCGGACCCGGACCCGGACCCGGAACCGGACCCGGACCCGGACCCAGACCCGGACCCGGACCTGGACCAGGACCCGGACCCGGACCCGGACCCATACCCGGAAACTTACCCGGACCCGGACCCGGACCCGGACACGGACCCGGACCAGGACCCTTACCCGGACCCGGACCCAGACCCGGACCCGGACCCGGACCCGGACCCAGACCCGGACACTTACCCGGACCCGGACCCGGACCCGGACCTGGACCCGGACCTGGACCCGGACCCGGACCCATACCCGGACACTTACCCGGACCCGGACCCGGACCCGGACCCAGACCAGGACCCTTACCCGGACCCGGACCCGGACCCGGACCCGGACCCGGACCCAGACCCGGACACTTACCCGGACCCGGACCCGGACCCGGACCCGGACCCGGACCCGGACCCGGACCCAGACCCGGACACTTATCCGGACCCGGACCCGGACCCGGACATGGACCCGGACCCTTACCCGGACCCGGACCCGGACCCGGACCCGGACCCGGACCCGGACCCGGACCCAGACCAGGACCCAGACCCGGACACTTACCCGGACCCGGACCCGGACCCGGACCCGGACCCGGACCCGGACCCGGACCCGGACCCGGACATGGACCCGGACCCTTACCCGGACCCAGACCCGGACCCGGACCCGGACCACTATCCGGACCCGGACCCGGACCCGGACATGGACCCGGACTTTTACACGGACTCGGACCCAGACCCGGACCCTTACCAGGACACGGACCCGGACACGGACCTTTACCCGGACCCGTACCCGGACCCGGAACCGGACCCGGAACCGGACCCGGAACCGGACCCAGACCCGGACACTTACCCGGACCCGGACCCGGACCCGGATCCCGACCAGGACCTTTACCCGGACCCGGACCCGGACCCGGACCCGGACCCGGACCCGGACCCTTACCCGGACCAGGACCCGGACCCGGACCCCGACCCGGACACTTACCCGGACCCGGAACCGGACCCAGACCCGGACCCTTACCCGGACCCGGACCCGGACCCGGACCCGGACCCAGACCCGGACACTTACCCGGACCCGGACCCGGACCCGGACCCGGACCCAGACCAGGAACCTTACCCGGACCTGGACCCGGACCCGGACCCGGACCCGGACCCGGACACTTACCCGGACCCGGACCCGGACCCGGACCCAGACCCGGACCCAGACCCGGATACTTACCCGGACCCGGACCCTTACCCGGACTCGAACCCAGACCCGGACCCTTACCCGGACCCGGACCCGGACACGGACACGGACCCGGACCCTTACCCGGACCCGGACCCGGACACGGACCTTTACCCGGACCCGGACACGGACCCGGAACCGGACACGGACCCGGACCCGGAACCGGACCCAGACCCGGACACTTACCCGGACCCGGACCCGGACCCGGACCCCGACCAGGACCCTTACCCGGACCCGGACCCGGACCCGGACCCGGACCCGGACCCGGACCCTTACCCGGACCAGGACCCGGACCCGGACCCCGACCCGGACCCGGACCCGGACCCGGACACTTACCCAGACCCGGACCCGGACCCAGACCCAGACCCTTACCCGGACCCGGACCCGGACCCGGACCCGGACCCGGACCCGGACCCGGACACTTATCCGGACCCGGACCCGGACCCGGACATGGACCCGGACACTTACCCGGACCCGGACCCGGACCCGGACCCGGACCCGGACCCGGACCCGGTCCCAGACCCGGACACTTACCCGGACCCGGACCCGGACCCGGACCCGGACCCGGACCCAGACCCGGACACTTACCCGGACCCGGACCTGGACCCGGACCCGGACCCGGACCCGGACCCGGACCCGGACATGGACCCGGACCCTTACACGGACCCAGACCCGGACCCGGACCCGGACCACTATCCGGACCCGGACCCGGACCCGGACACGGACCCGGACCGGGACCCTTACCCCGAACCGGACCAAGACCCGGACACTTACCCGGACCCGGACCCGGACCCGGACCCCGACCAGGACCTTTACCCGGACCCAGACCCGGACCCGGACCCGGACCCGGACCCGGACCCGGACCCTTACCTGGACCAGGACCCGGACCCGGACCCCGACCCGGACCCGGACCCGGACCCGGACCCGGACCCGGACCCGGACCCGGACCCAGACCCGGACACTTATCCGGACCCGGACCCGGACCCGGACATGGACCCGGACCCTTACCCGGACCCGGACCCGGACCCGGACCCGGACCCGGACCCAGACCAGGACCCGGACCCTTACCCGGACCAGGACCCGGACCCGGACCCCGACCCGGACCCGGACCCGGACCCGGACACTTACCCGGACCCGGACCCGGACCCAGACCCGGACCCTTACCCGGACCCGGACCCGGACCCGGACCCGGACCCGGACCCGGACCCGGACCCAGACCCGGACACTTATCCGGACCCGGACCCGGACCCGGACATGGACCCGGACCCTTACCCGGACCCGGACCCGGACCCGGACCCGGACCCAGACCAGGACCCAGACCCGGACCTTTACCCGGACCCGGAACCGGACCCGGACCCGGACCCGGACCCGGACCCGGACCCGGACCCGGACCCGGACCCGGACCCGGACCCGGACCCGGACCCATACCCGGACACTTACCCGGACCCGGACCCGGACCCGGACCCGGACCCGGACCCAGACCAGGACCCTTACCCGGACCCGGACCCGGACCCGGACCCGGACCCGGACCCGGACCCAGACCCGGACACTTACCCGGACCCGGACCCGGACCCGGACCCGGACCCAGACCAGGACCCTTACCCGGACCTGGACCCGGACCCGGACCCGGACCCGGACACTTACCCGGACCCGGACCCGGACCCGGACCCGGACCCGGACCCAGACCCGGATACTTACCCGGACCCGGACCCGGACCCGGACCCGGACCCAGACCAGGACCCTTACCCGGACCTGGACCCGGACCCGGACCCGGACCCGGACCAGGACCCGGACACTTACCCGGACCCGGACCCGGACCCGGACCCGGACCCGGACCCAGACCCGGACACTTACCCAGACCCGGACCCGGACCCGGACCCGGACTCGGACCCAGATCCGGACCCTTACCCGGACCCGGACCCGGACCCGGACCCGGACCCGGACCCGGACCCGGACCCGGACCCGGACCCGGACCCGGACCCGGACCCAGACCCGGACACTTACCCAAACCCGGACCCGGACCCGGACCCGGACTCGGACCCAGATCCGGACCCTTACCCGGACCCGGACCCGGACCCGGACCCGGACCCGGACCCTTACCCGGACTCGGACCCAGACCCGGACCCTTACCCGGACCCGGACACGGACACGGACCCGGACACGGACCCTTACCCGGACACGGACCCGGACACGGACCTTTACCCGGACCCGGACCCGGACACGGACCCGGAACCGGACCCGGACCCGGACCCGGAACCGGACCCAGACCCGGACACTTACCCGGACCCGGACCCGGACCTGGTCCCCGACCAGGACCTTTACCCGGACACGGACCCGGACCCGGACCCGGACCCTTACCCGGACCAGGACACGGACCCGGACCCCGACCCGGACCCAGACCCGGACCCGGACCCGGACCACTATCCGGACCCGGACCCGGACCCGGACATGGACCCGGACCCTTACCCGGACTCGAACCCAGACCCGGACCCTTACCCGGACCCGGACCCGGACACGGACACGGACCCGGACCCTTACCCGGACCCGGACCCGGACACGGACCTTTACCCGGACCCGGACACGGACCCGGAACCGGACACGGACCCGGACCCGGACCCATACCCGGACACTTACCCGGACCCGGACCCGGACCCGGACCCGGACCCGGACCAGGACCCTTACCCGGACCCGGACCCAGACCCGGACCCGGACCCGGACCCGGACCCAGACCCGGACACTTACCCGGACCCGGACCCGGACCCGGACCCGGACCCGGACCTGGACCCGGACCCGGACCCGGTCCCAGACCCGGACACTTACCCGGACCCGGACCCGGACCCGGACCCGGACCCGGACCCAGACCCGGACACTTACCCGGACCCGGACCCGGACCCGGACCCGGACCCGGACCCGGACCCGGACCCGGACCCGGACCCGGACATGGACCCGGACCCTTACCCGGACCCAGACCCGGACCCGGACCCGGACCACTATCCGGACCCGGACCCGGACCCGGACATGGACCCGGACCCTTACCCGGACTCGGACCCAGACCCGGACCCTTACCCGGAACCGGACCCGGACACGGACCCGGACCCGGACCCTTACCCGGAACCGGACCCAGACCCGGACACTTACCCGGACCCGGACCCGGACCCGGACCCCGACCAGGACCTTTACCCGGACCCGGACCCGGACCCGGACCCGGACCCGGACCCTTACCCGGACCAGGACCCGGACCCGGACCCCGACCCGGACCCGGACCCGGACCCGGACACTTACCCGGACCCGGACCCGGACCCAGACCCGGACCATTACCCGGACCCGGACCCGGACCCGGACCCGGACCCGGACCCGGACCCGGACCCGGACCCGGACCAGGACCCGGACCCGGACCTTTACCCGGACCCGGACCCGGACCCGGACCCGGACCCGGACCCGGACCCGGACCCGGACCCGGACCCGGACCCATACCCGGACCCGGAGCCGGACCCGGACCCGGACCCAGACCAGGACCCTTACCCGGACCTGGACCCGGACCCGGATCCGGACCCGGACCCGGACACTTACCCGGACCCGGACCCGGACCCGGACCCGGACCCGGACCCAGACCCAGATACTTACCCGGACCCGGACCCGGACCCGGACCCGTACCCAGACCAGGACCCTTACCCGGACCTGGACCCGGACCCGGACCCGGACCCGGACACTTACCCGGACCCGGACCCGGACCCGGACCCGGACCCGGACCCAGACCCGGACACTTACCCGGACCCGGACCCGGACCCGGACCCGGACCCGGACCCGGACCCGGACCCGGACATGGACCCGGACCCTTACCCAGACCCAGACCCGGACCCGGACCCGGACCACTATCCGGACCCGGACCCGGACCCGGACATGGACCCGGACCCTTACCCGGACTCGGACCCAGATCCGGACCCTTACCCGGACCCGGACACGGACACGGACCCGGACCCTTACCCGGACTCGGACCCAGACCCGGACCCTTACCCGGACCCGGACCCGGACACGGACCCGGACCCGGACCCTTACCCGGACACGGACCCGGACACGGACCTTTACCCGGACCCGGACCCGGACCCGGAACCGGACCCGGACCCGGACCCGGAACCGGACCAAGACCCGGACACTTACCCGGACCCGGACCCGGACCCGGACCCCGACCAGGACCTTTACCCGGACCCGGACCCGGACCCGGACCCGGACCCGGACCCGGACCCTTGCCCGGACCAGGACACGGACCCGGACCCCGACCCGGACCCAGACCCGGACCCGGACCCGGACCACTATCCGGACCCGGACCCGGACCCGGACATGGACCCGGACCCTTACCCGGACTCGAACCCAGACCCGGACCCTTACCCGGACCCAGACCCGGACACGGACACGGACACGGACCCTTACCCGGACCCGGACACGGACACGGACCTTTACCCGGACCCGGACACGGACCCGGAACCGGACACGGACCCGGACCCGGAACCGGACCCAGACCCGGACACTTACCCGGACCCGGACCCGGACCCGGACCCCGACCAGGACCCTTACCCGGACCCGGACCCGGACCCGGACCCTGACCCGGACCCGGACCCGGACCCTTACCCGGACCAGGACCCGGACCCGGACCCCGACCCGGACCCGGACCCGGACCCGGACACTTACCCAGACCCGGACCCGGACCCAGACCCAGACCCTTACCCGGACCCGGACCCGGACCCGGACCCAGACCCGGACCCGGACCCGGACCCGGACCCGGACCCGGACACTTATCCGGACCCGGACCCGGACCCGGACATGGACCCGGACACTTACCCGGACCCGGACCCGGACCCGGACCCGGACCCGGACCCGGACCCGGACCCGGACCTGGACCAGGACCCGGACCCGGACCTTTACCCGGACCCGGAACCGGACCCGGACCCGGACCCGGACCCGGACCCATAACCGGACACTTACCCGGACCCGGACCCGGACCCGGACCCGGACCCAGACCAGGACCCTTACCCGGACCCGGACCCGGACCCGGACCCAGACCCGGACCCGGACCCAGACCCGGACACTTACCCGGACCCGGACCCGGACCCGGACCCGGACCCAGACCAGGACCCTTACCCGGACCTGGACCCGGACCCGGACCCGGTCCCGGACCCGGACACTTACCCGGACCCGGACCCGGACCCGGACCCGGACCCAGACCCGGACCCGGAACCGGACCCGGACCCGGACCCGGACCAGGACCCGGACCCGGACTTTTACCCGGACCCAGACCCGGACCCGGAACCGGACCCGGACCCGGACCCGGACCCGGAACCGGACCCGGACCCGGACCCAGACCCGGACCCGGACCTGGACCAGGACCCGGACCCGGACCCGGACCCGGACCCATACCCGGAAACTTACCCGGACCCGGACCCGGACCCGGACCCGGACCCGGACCAGGACCCTTACCCGGACCCGGACCCAGACCCGGACCCGGACCCGGACCCGGACCCAGACCCGGACACTTACCCGGACCCGGACCCGGACCCGGACCCGGACCCGGACCTGGACCCGGACCCGGACCCGGTCCCAGACCCGGACACTTACCCGGACCCGGACCCGGACCCGGACCCGGACCCGGACCCAGACCCGGACACTTACCCGGACCCGGACCCGGACCCGGACCCGGACCCGGACCCGGACCCGGACCCGGACCCGGACATGGACCCGGACCCTTACCCGGACCCAGACCCGGACCCGGACCCGGACCACTATCCGGACCCGGACCCGGACCCGGACATGGACCCGGACCCGGACCCTTACACGGACTCGGACCCAGACCCGGACCCTTACCCGGACCCGGACACGGACACGGACCCGGACCCGGACCCTTACCCGGACACGGACCCGGACACGGACCTTTACCCGGACCCGGACCCGGACCCGGAACCGGACCCGGAACCGGACCTGGAACCGGACCCAGACCCGGACACTTACCCGGACCCGGACCCGGACCCGGATCCCGACCAGGACCTTTACCCGGACCCGGACCCGGACCCGGACCCGGACCCGGACCCGGACCCGGACCCGGACCCTTACCCGGACCAGGACCCGGACCCGGACCAGGACCCGGACCCGGACCCCGACCCGGACCCGGACCCGGACCCGGACACTTACCCGGACCCGGAACCGGACCCAGACCCGGACCCTTACCCGGACCCGGACCCGGACCCGGACCCGGACCCGGACCCGGACCCGGACCCGGATCCGGACCCGGACCCGGACCCAGACCCGGACACTTATCCGGACCCGGACCCGGACCCGGACATGGACCTGGACCCTTACCCGGACCCGGACCCGGACCCGGACCCGGACCCGGACCCGGACCCAGACCAGGACCCGGACCCGGACCTTTACCCGGACCCGGACCCGGACCCGGACCCGGACCCGGACCCGGACCCGGACCCATACCCGGACACTTACCCGGACCCGGACCCGGACCCGGACCCGGACCCAGACCAGGACCCTTACCCGGACCCGGACCCGGACCCGGACCCGGACCCGGACCCAGACCCGGACACTTACCTGGACCCGGACCCGGACCCGGACCCGGACCCAGACCAGGAACCTTACCCGGACCTGGACCCGGACCCGGACCCGGACCCGGACCCGGACACTTACCCGGACCCGGACCCGGACCCGGACCCAGACCCGGACCCAGACCCGGATACTTACCCGGACCCGGACCCGGACCCGGACCCTTACCCGGACTCGAACCCAGACCCGGACCCTTACCCGGACCCGGACCCGGACACGGACACGGACCCGGACCCTTACCCGGACCCGGACCCGGACACGGACCTTTACCCGGACCCGGACACGGACCCGGAACCGGACACGGACCCGGACCCGGAACCGGACCCAGACCCGGACACTTACCCGGACCCGGACCCGGACCCGGACCCCGACCAGGACCCTTACCCGGACCTGGACCCGGACCCGGACCCGGACCCGGACCCGGACCCGGACCCTTACCCGGACCAGGACCCGGACCCGGACCCCGACCCGGACCCGGACCCGGACCCGGACACTTACCCAGACCCGGACCCGGACCCAGACCCAGACCCTTACCCGGACCCGGACCCGGACCCGGACCCGGACCCGGACCCGGACCCGGACCCGGACCCGGACACTTATCCGGACCCGGACCCGGACCCGGACATGGACCCGGACACTTACCCGGACCCGGACCCGGACCCGGACCCGGACCCGGACCCGGACCCGGACCCGGACCCGGACCTGGACCAGGACCCGGACCCGGACCTTTACCCGGACCCGGACCCGGACCCGGAACCGGACCCGGACCCGGACCCGGACCCGGACCCGGACCCGGACCCGGACCCGGACCCGGACCCATAACCGGACACTTACCCGGACCCGGACCCGGACCCGGACCCGGACCCAGACCAGGACCCTTACCCGGACCCGGACCCGGACCCGGAACCAGACCCGGACCCGGACCCAGACCCGGACACTTACCGGGACCCGGACCCGGACCCGGACCCGGACCCAGACCAGGACCCTTACCCGGACCTGGACCCGGACCCGGACCCGGTCCCGGACCCGGACACTTACCCGGACCCGGACCCGGACCCGGACCCGGACCCAGACCCGGACCCTGAACCGGACCCGGACCCGGACCCGGACCAGGACCCGGACCCGGACTTTTACCCGGACCCGGAACCGGACCCGGACCCGGACCCGGACCCGGAACCGGACCCGGACCCGGACCCGGACCCGGAACCGGACCCGGACCCGGACCCAGACCCGGACCCGGACCTGGACCAGGACCCGGACCCGGACCCGGACCCATACCCGGAAACTTACCCGGACCCGGACCCGGACCCGGACCCGGACCCGGACCAGGACCCTTACCCGGACCCGGACCCAGACCCGGTCCCGGACCCGGACCCGGACCCAGACCCGGACACTTACCCGGACCCGGACCCGGACCCGGACCTGGAACCGGACCTGGACCTGGACCCGGACCCGGACCCGGTCCCAGACCCGGACACTTACCCGGATCCGGACCCGGACCCGGACCCGGACCCGGACCCAGACCCGGACACTTACCCGGACCCGGACCCGGACCCGGACCCGGACCCGGACCCGGACCCGGACATGGACCCGGACCCTTACCCGGACCCAGACCCGGACCCGGACCCGGACCACTATCCGGACCCGGACCCGGACCCGGACATGGACCCGGACCCTTACACGGACTCGGACCCAGACCCGGACCCTTACCCGGACCCGGACACGGACACGGACCCGGACCCGGACCCTTACCCGGACACGGACCCGGACACGGACCTTTACCCGGACCCGTACCCGTACCCGGAACCGGACCCGGAACCGGACCCGGAACCGGACCCAGACCCGGACACTTACCCGGACCCGGACCCGGACCCGGATCCCGACCAGGACCTTTACCCGGACCCGGACCCGGACCCGGACCCGGACCCGGACCCGGACCCTTACCCGGACCAGGACCCGGACCCGGACCCCGACCCGGACCCGGACCCGGACCCGGACACTTACCCGGACCCGGAACCGGACCCAGACCCGGACCCTTACCCGGACCCGGACCCGGACCGGGGCCCGGACCCGGACCCGGACCCGGACCCGGACCCGGACCCGGACCCAGACCCGGACACTTATCCGGACCCGGACCCGGACCCGGACATGGACCCGGACCCTTACCCGGACCCGGACCCGGACCCGGACCCGGACCCGGACCCGGACCCGGACCCAGACCAGGACCCGGACCCGGACCTTTACCCGGACCCGGACCCGGACCCGGACCCGGACCCGGACCCGGACCCGGACCCGGACCCGGACCCGGACCCGGACCCATACCCGGACACTTACCCGGACCCGGACCCGGACCCGGACCCGGACCCGGACCCGGACCCTTACCCGGACCCGGACCCGGACCCGGACCCGGACCCTTACCCGGACCCGGACCCGGACCCGGACCCGGACCCGGACCCGGACCCGGACCCGGACCCAGACCAGGACCCTTACCCGGACCCGGACCCGGACCCGGACCCGGACCCGGACCCGGACCCAGACCCGGACACTTACCCGGACCCGGACCCGGACCCGGACCCGGACCCAGACCAGGACCCTTACCCGGACCCGGACCCGGACCCGGACCCGGACCCGGACCCGGACCCAGACCCGGACACTTACCCGGACCCGGACCCGGACCCGGACCCAGACCAGGAACCTTACCCGGACCTGGACCCGGACCCGGACCCGGACCCGGACCCGGACACTTACCCGGACCCGGACCCGGACCCGGACCCAGACCCGGACCCAGACCCGGATACTTACCCGGACCCGGACCCGGACCCGGACCCAGACCAGGACCCTTACCCGGACCTGGACCCGGACCCGGACCCGGACCCGGACCCGGACCCGGACCCGGACCCGGACCCGGACCCGGACCCTTACCCGGAACCGGACCCGGATCCGGACCCGGACCCTTACCCGGACCCGGACACGGACACGGACACGGACCCTTACCCGGACCCGGACCCTTACCCGGACCCGGACCCGGACTCTTACCCGGACCCGGACACCGACCCGGACACTTTCCTGGACGCGGACCCGGACCCGGACCCTTGTCCGGACCAGGACCCTGTCCCCGACCCGGACCCGGACCCTTACAAAGACCCGGACATGGACCCGGACCCGGACCCGGACCCGGACCCGGACACGCACCCGCACCCGCACCCGCACCCGAACCCGGACCCGAACCCGGACCCGGACCAGGACCCAGACCCGGACTCTTACCCGGACCCAGACCCGGACCCGGACCCGGACCCGGACCCGGACCCGGACCCTTGCCCGGACCCGGACCCGGACCCGGACCCGGACATGGACCCGGACCCGGACCCTTACCCAGACACGGACCCGGACCCGGACATGGTCCCGGACCCTTACCCGGAACCGGAACCGGACCCGGACCCGGACCCAGACACGGACCCTTACCCGGACCCGGACCCGGACCCGGACCCTTACCCGGACCCAGACACGGACACGGACACGGACACGGACACGGACACGGACCCTTACCCGGACCCGGACCCTTACCCGGACCCGGACCCGGACTCTTACCCGGACCCGGACCCGAACACTTACCCGGACCCGGACCTGGACCTGGACCTTTACCCAGGCCCGGACCCGGACCCGGACCCTGACCCGGACCCGGACCCGGACCCGGACCCGGACCCCGGACCCGGACCCGGACCCTTACCCGGACCCAGACCCAACCCGGACCCTTACCCGGATCCGGACCCGGACCCGGACCCGGACATGGACCCGGACCCTTACCCGGACCCTGACCCGGACCCGGACCCGGGACCCGGACCAGGACCCGGACCCGGACCCGAACTCTTACCCGGACCCGGACCCGGACCCGGACCCGGACCCTTACCCGGACCCTGACCCTTACCCGGACCCGGACCCGGACCCGGACCCTTACCCGGACCCGGACCCGGACCCGGACCAGGACCCGGACCCGGACCCGAACTCTTACCCGGACCCGGACCCGGACCCGGAACCCGGACCCGGACCCGGACCCAGACCCGGACCCGGACCCTTACCCTGACCCGGACCCGGACCCGGACCCGGACCCTTACCCCGGACACGGACACGGACCCTTACCCGGATCCGGACCCGGACCTGGACCCTTACCTAGACCCGGACCCGGACCCTTACCCGGACCCGGACCCGGACCGGGACCCGGACCCGGACCCGACCCGGACCCGGACCCGGACCCGGACCCGGACCCAGACCCGGACACTTATCCGGACCCGGACCCGGACCCGGACATGGACCCGGACCCTTACCCGGACCCGGACCCGGACCCGGACCCGGACCCGGACCCGGACCCGGACCCAGACCAGGACCCGGACCCGGACCTTTACCCCGGACCCGGACCCGGACCCGGACCCGGACCCGGACCCGGACCCGGACCCGGACCCGGACCCGGACCCAGACCCGGACCCATACCCGGACACTTACCCGGACCCGGACCCGGACCCGGACCCGACCCAGACCAGGACCCTTACCGGACCCGGACCCGGACCCGGACCCGGACCCGGACCCGGACCCAGACCCGGACACTTACCCGGACCCGGACCCGGACCCGGACCCGGACCCAGAACCAGGAACCTTACCCGGACCTGGACCCGGACCCGGACCCGGACCCGGACCCGGACACTTACCCGGACCCGGACCCGGACCCGGACCCAGACCCGGACCCAGACCCGGATACTTACCCGGACCCGGACCCGGACCCGGACCCAGACCAGGACCCTTACCCGGACCTGGACCCGGACCCGGACCCGGACCCGGACCCGGACCCGGACCCGGACCCGGACCCGGACCCTTACCCGGAAACCGGACCCGGATCCGGACCCGGACCCTTACCCGGACCCGGACACGGACACGGACACGGACCCTTACCCGGACCCGGACCCTTACCCGGACCCGGACCCGGACTCTTACCCGGACCCGGACACCGACCCGGACACTTTCCTGGACGCGGACCCGGACCCGGACCCTTGTCCGGACCAGGACCCTGTCCCCGACCCGGACCCGGACCCTTACAAAGACCCGGACATGGACCCGGACCCGGACCCGGACCCGGACCCGGACCCGCACCCGCACCCGCACCCGCACCCGAACCCGGACCCGAACCCGGACCCGGACCAGGACCCAGACCCGGACTCTTACCCGGACCCAGACCCGGACCCGGACCCGGACCCGGACCCGGACCCGGACCCTTGCCCGGACCCGGACCCGGACCCGGACCACGGACATGGACCCGGACCCGGACCCCTTACCCAGACCACGGACCCGGACCCGGACATGGTCCCGGACCCTTACCCCGAACCGGAACCGGACCCGGACCCGGACCCAGACACGGACCCTTACCCCGGACCCGGACCCGGACCCGGACCCTTACCCGGACCCAGACACGGACACGGACACGGACCCTTACCGGACCCGGACCCTTACCCGGACCCGGACCCGGACTCTTACCCGGACCCGGACCCGAACACTTACCCGGACCCGGACCTGGACCTGGACCTTTACCCAGGCCCGGACCCGGACCCGGACCCTGACCCGGACCCGGACCCGGACCCGGACCCGGACCCGGACCCGGACCCTTACCCGGACCCAGACCCAACCCGGACCCTTACCCGGATCCGGACCCGGACCCGGACCCGGACATGGACCCGGACCCTTACCCGGACCCTGACCCGGACCCGGACCCGGACCCGGACCAGGACCCGGACCCGGACCCGAACTCTTACCCGGACCCGGACCCGGACCCGGACCCCGGACCCTTACCCCGGACCCTGACCCTTACCCGGACCCGGACCCGGACCCGAACTCTTACCCGGACCCGGACCCGGACCCGGACCCGGACCCGGACCCGGACCCAGACCCGGACCCGGACCCTTACCCTGACCCGGACCCGACCCCGGACCCGGACCCTTACCCGGACACGGACACGGACCCTTACCCGGATCCGGACCCGGACCTGGACCCTTACCTAGACCCGGACCCGGACCCGAACCCGGACCCGGACCTGGACCCGGACCCGGACCCGGACCCGGACCCTTGCCCCGGACCCGTACCCTGACCCGGACCCGGACCCGGACCCGGACCCAGACCCGAACCCGGACCCGGACCCGAACCCGGACCCGGACTCGGACCCGGACCCTGACCCGGACCCGGACCCGGACCCGGACCCGAACCCGGACCCGAACCGGACCCGGACCAGGACCCGGAACCGGACTCTTACCCGGACCAGGACCCTGTCCCCCGACCCGGACCCGGACCCTTACAAAGACCCGGACATGGACCCGACCCGGACCCGGACCCGGACCCGGACCCGGACCCGGACCCGGACCCGGACCCGCACCCGGACCCGAACCCGGACCCGAACCCGGACCCGGACCAGGACCCAGACACGGACTCTTACCCGGACCCAGACCCGGACCCGGACCCGGACCCGGACCCGGACCCGGACCCTTGCCCGGACCCTTGCCCGGACCCGGACCCGGACCCGGACATGGACCCGGACCCGGACCCTTACCCAGACACGGACCCGGACCCGGACATGGTCCCCGGACCCTTACCCGGAACCGGAACCGGACCCGGACCCGGACCCAGACCCGGACCCTTACCCGGACCCGGACCCGGACCCGGACCCTTACCCGGACCCAGACACGGACACGGACACGGACACGGACACGGACACGGACCCTTACCCGGACCCGGACCCTTACCCGGACCCGGACCCGGACTCTTACCCGGACCCGGACCCGAACACTTACCCGGACCCGGACCTGGACCAGGACCCTTTACCCAGGCCCGGACCCGGACCCGGACCCTGACCCGGACCAGGACCCGGACCCGGACCCGGACCCGGACCCGGACCCGGACCCGGACCCGGGACCCTTACCCGGACCCAGACCCAACCCGGACCCTTACCCGGATCCGGACCCGGACCCGGACCCGGACATGGACCCAGACCCTTACCCGGACCCTGACCCGGACCTGGACCCGGACCCGGACCAGGACCGGACCCGGACCCGAACTCTTACCCGGACCCGGACCCGGACCCGGACCCGGACCCTTACCCGGACCCTGACCCTTACCCGGACCCGGACCCGGACCCGGACCCTTACCCGGACCCGGACCCGGACCCGGACCAGGACCCGGACCCGGACCCGGACCCGGACCCGAACTCTTACCCGGACCCGGACCCGGACCCGGACCCGGACCCGGACCCGGACCCGGACCCAGACCGACCCGGACCCGGACCCTTACCCGGACACGGACACGGACCCTTACCCGGATCCGGACCCGGACCTGGACCCTTACCTGGACCCGGACCCGGACCCGAACCCGGACCCGGACCCGGACCTGGACCCGGACCGGACCCGGACCCGGACCCTTGCCCGGACCCGGACCCTGACCCGGACCCGGACCCGGACCCGGACCCAGACCCCGAACCCGGACCCGGACCCCGAACCCGGACCCGGACTCGGACCCGGACCCTGACCCGGACCCGGACCCGGACCCGGACCCGAACCCGGACCCGAACCCGGACCCGGACCAGGACCCGGAACCGGACTCTTACCCGGACCCAGACCCGGACCCGGACCCGGACCCGGACCCGGACCCTTGCCCGGACTCGGACCCGGACCCGGACACTTACCCGACCCAGACACGGACACGGACACGGACACGGACACGGACACGGACCCTTACCCGGACCCGGACCCTTACCCGGACCCTTGCCCGGAACCCTTGCCCGGACCCGGACCCGGACCCGGACATGGACCCGGACCCGAACTCTTACCCTGACACGGACCCGGACCCGGACATGGTCCCGGACCCTTACCCGGAACCGGAACCGGACCCGGACCCGGACCCAGACCCGGACCCTTACCCGGACCCGGACCCGGACCCGGACCCTTACCCGGACCCAGACACGGACACGGACACGGACACGGACACGGACACGGACCCTTACCCGGACCCGGACCCTTACCCGGACCCGGACCCGGACTCTTACCCGGACCCGGACCCGAACACTTACCCGGACCCGGACCTGGACCAGGACCTTTACCCAGGCCCGGACCCGGACCCGGACCCTGACCCGGACCCGGACCCGGACCCGGACCCGGACCCGGACCCGGACCCTTACCCGGACCCAGACCCAACCCGGACCCTTACCCGGATCCGGACCCGGACCCGGACCCGGACATGGACCCAGACCCTTACCCGGACCCTGACCCGGACCTGGACCCGGACCCGGACCAGGACCCGGACCCGGACCCCGAACTCTTACCCGGACCCGGACCCGGACCCGGACCCGGACCCTTACCCGGACCCTGACCCTTACCCGGACCCGGACCCGGACCCGGACCCTTACCCGGACCCGGACCCGGACCCGGACCAGGACCCGGACCCGGACCCGGACCCGGACCCGAACTCTTACCCGGACCCGGACCCGGACCCGGACCCGGACCCGGACCCGGACCCGGACCCAGACCCGGACCCGGACCCGGACCCTTACCCGGACACGGACACGGACCCTTACCCGGATCCGGACCCGGACCTGGACCCTTACCTGGACCCGGACCCGGACCCGAACCCGGACCCGGACCCGGACCTGGACCCGGACCCGGACCCGGACCCGGACCCTTGCCCGGACCCGGACCCTGACCCGGACCCGGACCCGGACCCGGACCCAGACCCGAACCCGGACCCGGACCCGAACCCGGACCCGGACTCGGACCCGGACCCTGACCCGGACCCGGACCCGGACCCGGACCCGAACCCGGACCCGAACCCGGACCCGGACCAGGACCCGGAACCGGACTCTTACCCGGACCCAGACCCGGACCCGGACCCGGACCCGGACCCGGACCCTTGCCCGGACTCGGACCCGGACCCGGACCCGGACCCGGACCCAGACATGCACCCGGACCCGGACCCTTACACAGACACGGACCCGGACCCGGACATGGTCCCGGACCCTTACCCGGAACCGGAACCTTTCCCGGACCCGGACCCAGACCCAGACCCTTACCCGGAACCGGAACCGGACCCGGACCCGGACACGAACCCGGACCCGAACCCGAACCCGGACCCGGACCAGGACCCGGAACCGGACTCTTACCCGGACCCAGACCCGGACACGGACCTGGACCCGGACCCGGACCCGGACCCGGACCCGGGACATGGACCCGGACCCGGACCCTTACCCAGACCACGGACCCGGACCCGGACATGGTCCCGGTCCCTTACCCAGAACCGGAACCGGACCCGGACCCGGACCCAGACCCGGACCCTTACCCGGACCCGGACCCGGACCCGGACCCTTACCCGGACCCAGACACGGACACGGACATGGACACGGACACGGAAACGGACCCTTACCCGGACCCGGACCCTTACCCGGACCCGGACCCGGACTCTTACCCGGACCCGGACCCGAACACTTACCCGGACCCGGACCTGGACCAGGACCTTTACCCAGGCCCGGACCCGGACCCGGACCCTGACCCGGACCCGGACCCGGACCCGGACCCGGACCCGGACCCGGACCCGGACCCGGACCCTTACCCGGACCCAGACCCAACCCGGACCCTTACCCGGATCCGGACCCGGACCTGGACCCGGACATGGACCCGGACCCTTACCCGGACCCTGACCCTTACCCGGACCCGGACCCGGACCCGGACCCTTACCCGGACCCGGACCTGGACCCGGACCAGGACCCGGACCCGGACCCGAACTCTTACCCGGACCCAGACCCGGACCCTTACCCGGACCCGGACCCGGACCCGGACCCTTACCCGGACCCAGACACGGACACGGACACGGACACGGACACGGACACGGACCCTTACCCGGACCCGGACCCTTACCCGGACCCGGACCCGGACTCTTACCCGGACCCGGACCCGAACACTTACCCGAGACCCGGACCTGGACCAGGACCTTTACCCAGGCCCCGGACCCGGACCCGGACCCTGACCCGGACCCGGACCCGGACCCGGACCCGGACCCGGACCCTTACCCGGACCCAGACCCAACCCGGACCCTTACCCCGGATCCGGACCCGGACCCGGACCCCGACATGGACCCGGACCCTTACCCGGACCCTGACCCGGACCTGGACCCGGACCCGGACCAGGACCCGGACCCGGACCCGAACTCTTACCCGGACCCGTACCCGGACCCGGACCCGGACCCGGACCCTTACCCGGACCCTGACCCTTACCCGGACCCGGACCCGGACCCGGACCCTTACCCGGAACCGGACCCGGACCCGGACCAGGACCCGGACCCGGACCTGGACCCGGACCCGAACTCTTACCCGGACCCGGACCCGGACCCGGACCCGGACCCGGGACCCGGACCCGGACCCAGACCCGGACCCGGACCCGGACCCTTACCCGGACACGGACACGGACCCTTACCCGGATCCGGACCCGGACCTGGACCCTTACCTGGACCCGGACCCGGACCCGAACCCGGACCCGGACCCGGACCTGGACCCGGACCCGGACCCGGACCCGGACCCTTGCCCGGACCCGGACCCTGACCCGGACCCGGACCCGGACCCGGACCCAGACCCGAACCCGGACCCGGACCCGAACCCGGACCCGGACTCGGACCCGGACCCTGACCCGGACCCGGACCCGGACCCG